>VWZF01000795.1:0-179540 GCA_013396755.1 Sclerurus mexicanus
GGCCTCGGGGGCAGGGCCTCGGGAGGGTGTGGGTGTTGATGAGGGTCTCTGTTGAACTCTGGTAGTTGTATGCTTGTCCGCTTCTGATGACCGCAAGTTAACGGACTGGCAGTTCTGACTGCGGGGGAGCCGGCGTGACCGTTCCCGCGGGTTCCTCCACGCCTTTGCTGGATACAATTGTCCTAGTAACTTCCCCAAAAAGTCACGTTAAGGGGAGGTTCAGGTGGGACGTCGGGAGGGGTTTCTTCGCTGGAAGGGTGGTCGAACATGGGAGCGGTCTGCCCGGGGAGGTGGGCAAGGCACCGTGGGTGCAGGTGTGAGGACAGGCCGGGCATGGCAGCTCAGTGCTGCGGTCTCATTGACAAGGCCCCGATCAGTCAAAGTGAACTCGGTCACTTCAGAAGTCTTTTCCAGCCTAGTGGACCCTGTGATTCTGTAATGGGGATACATACATACACACACCCCTAATCCTGAGGTGATACAAGGAATAGCAAGATCCCTAGATGTCTGTCCTGGCTCCTGCCAATTAATATCGGCTGACTGATGGGATACTTTTAAAAGTAGATTCATGTTAGTAGAAAACACCACTCTCCACGTTTCTCCTCACATTTAATGCTGTGCGGTGCTTATGGTTTTCTCCTAATACATGCGTGGCCTCAGAAATTGTGTTCTAGTAATGTATTCTAAGTATTTTGGGATGACTGAATCACTGGGCTAGAATTTATCAGCTGAAGAAGAATAGTTTATCATAACCTGCAGGTTTTCATATGGATAAAATATTCTGTAACTCTGTCTTCACTTGGCCACTTGTATTCTTTTATCTTCCATGGACCCCTGCCGGATCAATATGTAACTTGAGTATTTAGAAGTATCCTCTGTATTGGCTAATACGCATAGTAAATGGCTTGGACAAACAGGCTCCTGGACTGAGTGTTAACATGCTCACCTCCCACCTCCTCTCCCTCCTCATCATCCCAGAAGTCCCTCCTGGACGGCAGTGGTCAGTCACATGGAGAACTGTCACACTTAGTTGCTTGTAAAAAAGGCCAAACCTCATTATCATGGAGTTTCTGTCTTTCAGCTTTTTATTCCAGGATTTTCTACCTGTTCTCTTTGGTATTTTACTTGTGGGTCCTTGAATTGCTATATTAATGATGTTAAAATTTCAATCCTACCTATTTTACTGTTCTTCTCTTGCACTGCTTTAGCCTTTAGCATATCTCACTAATAGCTCAACAGCAATTTTTTTTCAGTAAGCTGAGCAAGGGTCCATGGCTGTGTTAGTAACACTGGGCTGGACACATTATAAAGGACAATTTTCCACAAAGAAAATTATAATAGAAGAATAAAAGTTGAGACATTTCAAGAGTGCATTATATGATCAAAAATCAACACTCTCACACTTCTAAGATGACGGTTGCACATACCTCCCTTTGCTTAGTTAAGTCAAAAAATGAAAGCATCAGTAAGATCTAGGAAACCAAGGTGAAACTCATGGGGAAAGGGGCAAATAGGTTGTAAGTGCTACCATCCTTAGGACTGAAGTAAAAGAAATGTATCAAGAAAACTAAATACATACAGGAAAAATTCAGTGCACGGCTTTTATTGTGGCATCAACCACTCTATATATGTTATTTAAGAAAACAAAATCCAAAACTTGTAACTGCCTGTATTCTCAGAATCAGGTCTGAAAGAGCTAAAACTGATCGAAGTCAGTAATTCTTTACTAATGTCTGAATTTCTTCCTCCAAGTCATTGTAATATTTCTATTTTTCTATATTTAATATATTACCAATAGTGAAGAATGATTTAATGTCCATCGGCTCCAGTGACAGTTTTACTCACATGGGTAGATAAGCTCAGTCTTAATTTTCTGGAGTGTAAAGTGATTTCCCAGGACATATTTGGAAATTGCTAATTGTTCTAATGAAACTAAAGGAACCAGTTTTATTCATATAGAAACATAAATGCTATGTGAAGGCAAAAGCCTTTAGAAATGCACCAGATTACAATTTCAGATTTGTCTTAATAGTAATTCTATGTGACAATAAGCTGAAAGTAACAGGTAAATGAGAAATGCAGTTGTTTTAATCTTTTTTTGGCGGTTTAAAGATGATTGGGAAAGAAGGGCTTCGGCTTGTCTTTCTAAACTGCACATTTAAATGTGTTTATTCATAAGCCCTACAAATAATTACAGGACCATTGGATTTAAAACCAACATTAACCCAGCTGATCATGTAACACCCAATTTTTGGGAACATTGGCACAGCATCTTGTTAATTGATGGCTCCAGGTGGTCAGGGAATAATAGGATGTGTATGACTTCATTACTAACCCTAAATGGCAAAATGTTTTCTTTTGTGCTGATATATTGTTTATTGACTGCTTATTGGATGTGATAATAAAAGTTAAAAGGTTATAAAAGTCAACAGTTTGTTAAAGTATCTACTTTTCCATAAAAATATTTGAATATTAGAGCACATGTAAGTGATGGTGGGTTGAAATTTCACTCCAGCCAAGTTAAACCAAATTGCAGTTATAGAAAGGAGCTAAGTTTTACCCCAAAATAGCCTGTGATCTAATAGAAAGTAATTCTAAGTTACAGCTCGTCCTGCATTTTCAAGCAGCACCCTCCATCTGTGCCTTACTTGTGGTGTTATGAATTTGGCAACACTTCAGCAGTGAGCTACTGTTTATAACAAGAGATCCCAGCAGCTAAAAGAAGCCAGTCTTTGGGATTACTCATTACTTGCATCAGGAACTGCTGAAGGGAATTGCTTGAAGATCTATGTCAAAATCAGCTTTAGAAATCATTGATTTTAGAGTTTTCATTGACACATAATAAGCGCTCCCAGATTATTGGTGGTCAACTTGGTGGACTTGGAAGGAGAATTCTTTTTGTTTGTACTGAGTGAAATTTCCCCCTTTTGTGCAAAGAAGCAAGAGGATAAAAAAGGCTTTTTCCATCTCTTCAAGAAGAAATCTGACTCAATCACCGAGACACCATGAATGCTTGCAGGAGGTAAGCTGCATGTACTGCATTCCCCTCAGGTAGGAATAGAAAAGCCAACTACTGGCAGAATATTCCTCTCTTGGTCTTCATATGATGCTGTCTTCATATGATGCTCCAGATGATCTTGAAATGTGTTATTTGATTTCCAGCTGAACAAAAGAGATTGTTCTGATACAAATGTTAAATGTCTAATTCTGCAATTACTTTCTGTAAAATCTCAACTGCAGAACTTCTGTTTTATTGATGAATTCTCTTTTGTAGATTGCATTTCTTAGTCGTTTGTTTTTAACAAATCAGTTTTGACATTTTTCTTCCAAGTGTGCATAAATATGTAATTTGCGGTTTAAAGTTCTTTTTTACTAATAAGCTGTATCTGCACTAACATTTGTGGTAACCCCTACTCTTCTGCATTAATAGCAGCAGGAATGTTTATGAACCAGAGCTGTAATACATTGACTAGTTCTCAGACCCCTTCCTAAGCTACATGAAAATCACAAGCTAATTGATCTCCTTTTGGCATTCCAGTTCAGATGGAATTGTGAACATTAGGCATTTTTTTCTCTTAAAAAAACTTCCAAAAAACAGCAACAGGAACAAGGACTTAGCACTGGGGCTTAGCAGGCAATTTGCAGAAGAGATAACAGTAACTGGAGGTCTGTTGCCACAGGCCAACACTTCTAGTTTCAATCACTTGGGAAAGGTGGCAAAGCCATGTCAAGTGTTACTTCAGAGAATCCTGCAGATCTGCTTTTCGTAGTTACTCCTGATTGGTATCTTTGGCTAATGAATGCTGCAGAGAGAAGTTCCCTCTGAAAATCAGAGATAGCGAAATGTGTCAGAGGAGGATGGAAAGCTCACATAGCACATGCTGTGCTTATTCCCATGAATGAAAGCTTTGGAAACTGGTAATTTTTTTATTTGAATCCTGCTGCTTTCATAATATTGCAAAATGAAAGGGTATGGTTTTTTCCCATGCAATGATCTGTATCAACAGTGAAGAGTAACAGCACTGTGTGTCCTCTAACAAGCCCCTACCCAGTCTCTGCCTGTCAGTGGGAGAGAAATACCAAATGGCTGGTAAATGTTTTGCATTTCCAATTATGGAAATTACTTTATTAGCCCCATATAGTTTGAAGAGCTCTTTCCCAAATCTAGTCAACAATACAATGCACACTCTGGATTTTATTACAAACTGTTAAACTGTTGATTAAAAAGGAGTAGTTTTTAATCTCAATCTTGCTTTCTGTTATATTAGGATACATTCTCTCCGTGCTCACAGACAGAAAACCAATGCGACCAGAAGTGAGAACTGGCATGGCATTTCTGGCTTCAAGCACCAGCATGGAGATGATCTTACAGTCCATACCCTTTACACAGTGATCATTGTGATCATTCTAATGGCACTTTGGGGAGCCTGGTCAAGAAAGGATTCATCCTTATAGCAGCAATTTAGCAGCTTTCTTTGACAAATATTTAAAGAAGTATTTGCACTGATTATCTATACCCAAGAGGTACAAAAGATGGTCTCCACGTATTTCAGTTTACTTGAAACTGCTTAAATGGTTACTTGTGGAAGAGAATCTGTGAAGCAATTTAATAGACCGTGCACAGACCATGATTTGTGAATGACCTGTTTGCCCTGTACATGTCTATATTACCGTCAGCATGTATATGAAACTTTAACCACGGTATTCTAGAAAGAAGAGTTCAATTTCTGTTTTCTCGGTCCATGGCTTGTATGTCCACCCCAGCTTTCTATTTTTGAATTTAAACTGTTGAGTCTCTAACTGTGCTAAGATTAGTTGTCCCAATCCATGGTAAAACATACACTACAAGCAGGGAAATAATCTGCCATATCACAACAAGAAAGGAAAAAAAATCAATAAAACCAGCTATCCTGCAGGCAAAGGAAGATCTCTGAACAGTGAAATTCATCTATGTTGCTGAAGAGATACGGGACTTGCATCTGCATACTTTTAACTTACGGTAATGACTTTGTATATTTAGGAATAAAACCATGAAATAAACTGTATTTGTAAGCATCCTTTGTTACAGAACCAGCTGGCTCAGTCTTCAGTCTTATATTGATCTGCAACCACTGCTTGCTTTTCCATAATTCATTAATATCTCATGGCAGCACCATCCTCTACCTATACCAGCCTATCCTTGATGGGAGTATTTTTCAGGGAAGAGGACGTAACCTCACTCAGACATCCTGCAAGCTTTCTGTAAGCACAGCCAGTTGGCAGTCTCTGTTGAACTCTGTTAGTTGTGTGCTTGTTTACTTCTGACGAGCACAAGTTAATGGACTGGCAGTTCTGAGACGCCGTGACTGTTAGGGACAATAGCCCAAGCCTTAGGAGCTCAAACTCTGCTTAAGCCCAAATTTTATCATTACCTAAACTAATAAACACCATCCCCAAAAAAACTCCTGCAAGACATTTTGAATACTCACATAGATACACATCTGTAATTAGATAGTACCTGTAGACAACAATTCTTACAAGTATCATGTACCCCATTTTGGTATCCATCCATATTAGAAGGGGTACATAAACTGCCTCATGCCCAGTGGTATCCCTGCTCTGTGATGGACAGGCCAGCAGTTGGACATCAGTCAGATATGCTTGGGCTGAAGGCTTTTAACTCAGTCTGCTGGCTTTACCACGTGTTCCGAAGTCATTGCAAAGGATGGTGTTGTACAGTCTTGTTTGCCTTGTCTCTTCTTCCCCCTACCCTCCCTCCCACAAGAAACTCATGTATTGCAAACCATTAAGCAGGAAAGTGAATTCTGTGGTGGACAAGGTCTTAGGCATGGAATTTAGAAGTACAGGCTTCTGGCTTGCTGGAAAACAGCCTTGGTTGATTTAACAGTAATATCAGATATCCAAATTTATTAATTTTTAATGTGTTCAGAAAGACAAGCATAACTGTGCAGAGTGAACAAAATCTACATTTATTACCAGTTTTTGTAAATAACTTGTTTAACTTGGATAATGGAGTTAGGACTAGAGGAAGCCTGTGGTCTTGCAGGGCATAGTCTTCACTGCCAACAGACCCGTATCATCCACCTGACTGAATGCTACTTTGGAGGCATCAGCTCACAAAATAATGTTCTGTAAATCCACCCATGAAAATACCTCATTTGGGTCTCACAGTAAATGACAATTTCCCAAATTAGCTTATGTCAAGAGTAACAAACTATTTAATGTTTCTATACCAACAAAATAGACTGACAAGTAGAAACTGGGAACCCAAGTTTAGAACTTGTGTGTCAAAACTTCTATGCAGTGATCATTTTATTACTATTTCTTCTATATTAAACAGACCAGACAGATGTTTTACACATGTTCAAAAAAGGCTGTGGTTTAAGCAAACCTGTCTGCTGTTAGTTTAAGCGACTAAATCATTGTAGTTCAGCCAGTAAATCTTATGATATATTCCATGCACCAACTGGACTGTCAGAAAATGAAAACAAATCTTTTATTTGCCATGGTCATTCTCACATGCTGATGTTATACACTTTTTTAAAAAAGACTCAAGCCTTTCCAAGCTCCATCTTTTACTACTGCCTCACTTCTCCCTTTAGAGAGGATGATGCATTTTGTAAAACCATCTTTAAAGGAAGACGTCAGCACAGCCATCTCTCCTGAATCCTTTCTTTTGATAAAACTTGGAATTCTCTTGGTACTTGGTAAAGAAATCTGCCATTGGTCTGGTTGGTAAGAAAAGGATGGTATTTATACTACTGTGTTTAAACGGAGGGAAGATTTAACCACAATCAAAATGCAAAACAGAAGCTAGGGATTTCCATATTAAATACAGAATCACAGACAAAAGTAGGTCTGTGTCAGTTCACTGGTCTGTTTACTGTACTGGACAGCATTTCAACTCTGATCCAGACTTATCTGTCAAAATATATTTTATTTCCCCAAGCACCATGTGTAAGAATGTGGGGCATACTCCTTCAAGTATCTTGTATGCACACAGATCGTAACATCTCAGAGAACATTAGAAAAAAAATGCAGATTACTATATAGTTTTATGGATGTCCTAGAAAAACAATGCAGCATAACAATAACAAACAGTATGGATTTCTACCTAATTAGGACAGTAGTTTTACTTAAACAGGATGCCTGTTTGTAATTAAATGATACTCATGCCGGGCTGTTGGACCTGGTGACTATTGGAAATCAATAGTCTTCCCAGTTCTCTTTGATGGCCGTTCCTAACACTGGTTCAAAAATCCCAAAACAAGTTCCATGATCCTTTCAGAATGCTATGTAAGT
Organism: Sclerurus mexicanus; assembly: GCA_013396755.1. NCBI lineage: Eukaryota > Metazoa > Chordata > Aves > Passeriformes > Furnariidae > Sclerurus > Sclerurus mexicanus. The sequence goes on from VWZF01000795.1 coordinate 7,303, forward strand.
TGTATTGACAATTTTAAAGGAATAAATCTGTGGTACAAATTTGACTGTGAATTCTGCACCTGGAACTAGGCCCTAGGAAGTCAGCATCACCATGCACAATCCAGTGCTATGAAATAAAAGCACCTCTCATTATTCTTTAGCACCAACACTGAAGTACTACAGCAACACACCAGTAACTCATCAGTGCACTGCACTGGATGATGTCACTGTCAGGTGCTACCACCACAGCATCATCCACATTGACCTCATCCATTGCTGTACACATTTCTGATGCCTCTGTTCCACGCTGCTCCCAGAGCTGAGTGCCATGGTGCCCCTTCACCCCTTCCTGTCCTCAGAGCAGGGCAGCAACTTTGTCCCATTAGCAAGGAGGGAGGTACTGCTGCTAATGTATGGAAACTTTTTCTAGCCCATCGGCAATACCTGGGCTATAAAGACACCTTTTGTGGCAGTAGTATCGTTAAAAGTGTGTCATCCATCATGGGTATCAAAAAAACCCAAGGTTTAATGAAAAAAAAAAAAGGGTTAATAAATATTCTTTACAATGTTTGGATCCTGTCTGGGACTAGCAAAACATTTGATGAAAGAGAAGAGTAAGTACAGATTTCCAAGCCTTCTGTTTATGTTCAGCTTAGAGTACTGGCAATTTTTGCTTGTCAAGAAAAAGGGCAGAAATACCAATGGCAAATTCTGCTTTGCATGGCAAAATTGCTCCCTGTGCTTAGAACACGGCTAAGATTCCCGTGTATCCAAGCTTGGTTAAACCCCAGATATCATCAAACTACTCCCTACTATTCCACTTTCTCTGAAATGCATAATTGCAATGAAGTGTTTTTACACCTTAAAAAGTCCTTTTTCTTTTTAAAAAATTTATTTCTGCATTTTCATAAAACATCTTTTGTTGACATTCTGCAAACAACACTATCCAATAAGGTTCCGATTTTTTCTTCTTGTGGAGTAATTTTGTACATCTGCAGGAAAAAAAAAGAAGAAAAACACAAAAGCTCTATAAGGAAAAATCACATACCTTCTAAAATACGTACACGTGACAAGATTTTTCCCTCTCCCCCATTTTTACATTGGAAATTCGTATCTTCTTGTGACTACAAGACAGGAATTAAGCAAATTCTGAAACTGCAAGACTAAGGAAATCTAAGAAACTGAAGGAGAGCAGTACTTTTAGCTCCACATGTTAAATGCTATGAACTGTCCGATTTTATTTATATGTCTCCTATTGTTACTTTGACGGACAAGATCAAGATGATTTAAGTTACTTGAATTTTATCATGTAGAACACATATGCGTCACGGTACGTATAAGGTCACCCATTAACAGCACACATGCCCTAAGACAGCTCCTAACAGCTAATGAACATGGATTTATTTCAGCTACCCATACCGGGACCATTTATGTGCCTAAGATTATGAAACTGTTCAGGACTGAAATTTTTAATTAAACATATATTTGACTGAGAAAACAGGAAGCAAAAGTGCCTGAATGGGAGACAGCAACCTGGAATTTATTTGTACGACAATGTTAATAATCTGAAGATTTAAACTTTGTGATGTTGGAGTGTGACAACTAGAACTTGTTTCAACCAAACATTTTAGGAAATAACTAATCGAGGCTCAGCTAAAACAAGTTTCCAGTTGTGCTAAAGAAATACAGATCCTTAATTATGCCCATTGATATTTAATAACACAATTAAATAAACTATCCCTTTTCTCTATACCAGTCTTCTGACTACACACCTTTTTAACTCTGGCAGTGTCTGTTAGCTGTGGGAGTTCATCTAGAGAAACCTGTTGGCCTTCCACCTGTGATGCTATACTTTCCAAATTTATAGTTTTGTCGCTGTCCACAACCAGAACAATGAGTACTGCAGTGTCAGTGTCTGAAATGCCAAACTTTTTAAATGCATCTGAAATCTGAGAAAAGATAAAAAATATCAAAATATTATAAGTCACTTTATCACTGCATATAAGCAACCTTTTCAGTTACTGGGTCAAACACACCAAGAGTATAATATGACAAATGTTCTACATTAATGGCATTCTGACATGCTACAAACAGTAACAGCATATTAGTGTTATTAAAAATAACAGTAACTTCTATTAGTAGCCAAGTAAACTGTTAAATGCATATATATATTTAGTTTGGCCGTGTGGATCTTAGTAAGCTTCTCTGGCAAAAAAAATAAAATTATTCAGTAAATCTTACATTGTTGTTTGGTGAAAGGCTGAAAATAATTTCTGAGTAGAGCGTTCTGGTCTTCATTTTACCTATCTTGTGTAGATGTACTGCTTTGTTGGCTGCCACGAGAATTTGAAAAGGATCGACAATCTGTAAAACAACAGAAGCAGTTACACAGAAATTTAACATAATTTGAAATCTGAAAAAAATCCTGACCATTTAATTTTGATAGCCTAAGTCTGCAATTGTAGAAGTGAACTAAACAGTATCCTCCTAGTTATTTATTAATTCTTGCTCTTCCAAAGCCAATGCGATTATTTCCTCCGTGGGGTAACACTTGTCATAAAAATAAAGAAATAAATTGCCAATTACTTTCTCCTCCTTCCCTAACTACTGTTTTGCTAATTCTAACAAAAAAGGACTAGATTCTGAAACCAGTTATGGGTTTAAACGAGAAAAAAGGCTCCAAATAGTAGATTTTTGACAGCATGAAGCAATTAGCAGTATATTTTACACAGGAAGTAGATTTAAACAGCTCCGCCAAGCAGGATGCGAAATGAACCAAGACAACAATTGCTTCGGCCAATCCTGCCAAGGCTCTTTGTTTCACACAGACGAACCCTTACGCCGTCGGACACAAGAATGAAATCGAAGGAGGAAACGTAAAGCAAGTGAATCGTGTGACAGCGGCGTCCCAGCAGGACGGCGCCAGGGCCCGCTCACCCTCGGGGCTGATCAGCGCTCCCTCCAGGGCCCCGGCCCGCTCACCCTCGGGGTTGATCAGCGCTCCGTCCAGGGCCCCGGCCCGCTCACCCTCGGGGCTGATCAGCGCTCCCTCCAGGGCCCCGGCCCGCTCACCCTCGGGGCTGATCAGCGCTCCGTCCAGGGCCCCGGCCCGCTCACCCTCGGGGCTGATCAGCGCTCCCTCCAGGGCCCCGGCCCGCTCACCATCGCGGGGTTGATCAGCGCTCCCTCCAGGGCCCCGGCCACGGCCTTGCTCCGCAGCGCCGCGGCGTTCCGCACGCTCTGGAACAGGAGCAGCGCCACGCTGCGCTCGGGGAACAGCTCCAGCCGGTGCCTGCGCTCCATCGCCGCGCCGCCAACCCGCGGCCCTGCCCGCACGGACGGCAGCGCCTCCCGGAGCCCTCCCCGCAGGGAACGCCCCGGAAGGGCCGCCCCTTCCCGGCCGGCATGGAGCGCTCCGAGGCCTACGGCTTCTCGGGGGCCATGAGCGGCGCCTTCCTGCTGTCCTGCCTGCTCTTCGCCGCCGTCAGCCGCCGCCAGCGCGGGCCCTACATGGACGAGGTGTTCCACGTCCCGCAGGCGCAGGCCTATTGCCAGGGCCGCTTCCTGCAGGTCCGGGAAGGGGCATCCCCGCAGCGGCGGCGGCAGCGCGGGGGCGGCTGTGCGGGAGCCCAGCGCAGCAGTAGTGCATGAGCAATAGTGCATGAGCAGCAGTGCAGCAGCAGTGTAGGAGCAGCAGTGCAGCAGCAGCGGTGCATGAGCAGCAATGCAGCAGTGTAGGAGCAGCAGTGCAGCAGTGCAGCAGCAGCAGTGCATGAGCAGCACTGCAGCGGCAGTGCATGAGCAGCAGTGCAGCAGTGCAAGAGCAGCAGCATTGCAGCAGTGCAGGAGGAGCAGCAGTGCAGCAGTGCATGAGCAGCACTGCAGCAGCAGTGCATGAGCAGCAATGCAGCCGTGTAGGAGCAGCAGCACAGCCGCTGCTTGGGGCCCAGCGCGTCTGAACGCAGGGCCTCCCCCGCCATCCCTGTTGGCCGAGCGCTGGGTTTGCCCCTTGGTGGAGCAGGGTGGGGGGCGCCAGGAATCCACTCAGGGTTCAGAAATCCTGAGTGAAAGTGCCACAAGCTCGCTGACGGGCTGGGCCGCAGGTGGGGCGGTGTGCCCGAGCCATCGCCTTCTGCGGGGCAGCCCCGTAACCCTGTCTGTGTCTGTCTGTCCCCTGCAGTGGGACCCCATGATCACCACGCTGCCAGGCCTGTACCTGCTCTCCGTGGGCGTTGTGAAGCCCGCGGCGTGGCTCCTCGGCTGGACCGGGAGCGTTGTGTGCTCCGTGGGAATGCTCAGATTTATCAACCTCCTCTTCAGTGCTGGGAACTTCTATTTACTGTATTTGCTTCTGCTCAAGATCCATCAAAAGAATAAGGTATGGTCGAGGTAAAATAATTTTATGCACTTGTACAAGCAACTGTGATGGCTTAGTATAAATTCCCTTCACTAGATATGTGAGCTGTCCTCAGTTTTATATGACTAAGTACTACTACAAGTTTGGCCAAGGAGGCACACTACTTTTCCATACTTATTTTTAAATTTCTTTTTTCTCACTCAAGGTACAATCCTATAAAAATTTACTCTTGCATGTAACTGTAAGGAGTCCTATTAAAATAGAAGTTAGTATGCATACAGACTTAGTATCCAAAGGTCTGAATGCTCATTTAGGTGGAATTGCTTAAGACTCTTCACAACACTTCAACTACAGAATCCTAAGTTAAGCCCTGTGAGCTGTGCTTAAACTAAAATCAGTTCTTTAGAATGATATCAGGTGTGATGTCAATATTTAGAAATGGAGAATAATTGAAGTTGCAAAAAATTGGAGAATGAGGGTGGAATGGACCTTAGCAAGTCCACCCTCTATCCCAAAGCAGGCCAGTCCTGAGATCAGATCAGTTTGCTCAGGACTGGAGCCTGGAAAACTCCCCAAGGAGGATGAGTGACTGCACAACCTCTCTGGGCAATCTGCTCCGTGACTGACTGGCCTCACAGTGGAAAAGACTTTTCTTAAATCTAGTCTGAGGCTCTCATTTCAGTTTATTTCTGTTGCCTCTTGTGCTTGCACCATGTAGCACTCTGAGAGCCTGGCTCTCTTTGCCTGTTGACATCCTGAGAGGTATTGGTTTGCTGCTGTTTGGTCCCCCCAAGCCATCTGTTTTCCAGACTGAACAGGGCCTCCCCTCTCAGGGCAGGTGCTTCAGCTGTCTTGATGGCCCTCTGCCATTACAGTGTACTAAGGCGCTTTTTTTTTTCATCAGGGCACAAAATTGGACCTTGTATTTTTTGGTGCAGCCTAACAAATAAAGAGGGATAAATCACTTCTCTTGATCTGCTGCTCTCCCCACATTAGTGAAGTCCAGGAGGCTGCTGCTCTTCCTTAGTGCCAGGACATGCTGCCGGCTCATGTTCACCTCGCTGTCTGTGAAGACCCCCAGGTCCCTTTCCGCACAGCAGCAGCTCCTCAGCTGTGCCATGAGCAGCCTGTATCATTGTGGGGATTTTTGCTTTTTAAGCTGCAGGCGTTTGGTTTTGTCCTTGTTGAATTTCATAATATTTTTGTTGCCCCATTCTTCCAGCCTGTCTATGTCAGTCTGGATGGCGCTTCTTCTCTTTAGCAAATTGCCTGGTCCCACCCATGTAGTGTCAACTACAGACCTGATGACAGTGTACTCTTGCTGCTTTCTAGTTATTGATAAATACATTAAACAGGACAGGTCCCAGTATAGATCCTGTGATACTCTGATCCTTACTTTCCTTTGGGTACAGTGTGACCAGCTCACGATCCAACCAGTTTTTACCTGTCTAGCTGTCCACAAATCCAGACCGTAACAGTTCAACTTGGATACAACAATGCTATATATTTAAAGTGCTGGAGAATCCACCACTGCAGTAGGTAAATTTGTTTCAGTGGTTAATGGCCTATTCAAAATCTTTCACTTTAGTAAAGTTATTTAGTGTTGGACTTATAACCTTAAGAACACTTTTTTTCTCTTCCCTGATAACTGAAGGAATCCTTTACTATAAAGAAAATTTCTTTTGATGTATTTTCTTACAGGAGCCTCTTCATGTTTAAGCACATAAAACTGTACAGAATCGGATCAGATTCAATAAATTATTTCTGCTTTCAGAACACTTTTAATTTTATACTCGGTAGTGGAAGTGTCAATGTAAGAAAAAGTTCTGTGACTGTAGTCTAAGCATTAGGAAATGCAGTGGCATTTTTTGCACTTCTTTGAGCTCAGTATTTACTGCCCTTTAAGGTGGTGAGTGGTTGTTTCACTGCACACTACATCAGTCAGAAACATCATGCAGCATTTTTAAATGTGATTTATGTTGCATCATGTAGTGAGTGGGATAATTGGGAGGAGTTTTTAACTGCATGGTCTCCTACTTTTTCTAAAGTTTCTTTTCCAACTCCTGAATTATAACGAGGATAAACAATAAAAGCTTCACCAAAGATTAGAAACTCGGAGCTGGCCACTCTGTGGACTGGGTTCAAAAGAGGTGATAGTAGAGGCACAGAATGATGCTGTCTCACAGATGAGCAGAATCTGATGATGAGATTGCAGGATCATAAAACATTGATTTTATTTCTTTTTGCCCATTAGTGCAGCTCTTTTATCCTAGGTATGGGAGCAGTTATGATCCCACCATGATTTTAATGCCACAGATACATGTACACCTGACATTCTAAACAAGTTGGTGTGTTTTCATTGCTGTATTTTTAACTCACCTGCAGTAATGTTCCGTACTTTCACCTGGATTTTAACATTACATAGTCCAGCACTGTATTAACATAGCAGGAGGTGGACAGAAATAGAGCATTTGTGTGGTAATGGGATCAAAGAGCGTAGGAGATGTTTTATTGTGTCACTGGAATTCTGAAATGATAGAAATTTTCTTTTAATTTATTCTTTTTTTTTTATTGTGCATTGACTAACCACATTTTTCTGCTTCTTCTCTAGGCTGTGTCTGGCTTCCAGAGAATCTTGTCTGCATTAACTCTTGCAACGTTTCCCACTCTTTACTTTTTCACATTCCTCTATTACACAGATCCAGGTTCAGTATTTTTTACTCTCTTTGCCTATTTAATGTGCCTTTATGGTAACCACAAAACTTCAGCTCTCCTTGGATTTTGTGGCTTCATGTTTCGTCAGACAAATATTGTGTGGACAGTTTTTTGTGCTGGAAATGTTGTTGCAGAGAAGATAAATGAAGCCTGGAAGACTGAGTTACAGAAAAAGAAAGATGAAAAGATTTCTCCCAAGAAAGGATCATTTTCAGATTTGACCAGAATATTGCAGTTTCTTATTAAATATCTCATATCACCTAAAAACTTAGTTAAACTTACTGCTTTAACTTGGCCATACATTGTATTAGTAATTGTCTTCTTTGGTTTTGTCTTCATGAATGGTGGAATAGTTGTTGGTGATAGAAGTAGCCATGAAGCCTGTTTGCACTTTCCTCAGCTATTCTATTTTCTGTCCTTTACTGTTTTTTTTTCATTCCCTCATTTATTGACCCCTGCTAAAATCAGGAAGTTCCTTGTGTCGTTGCGAAAGCACCCAGTGCAGTACAGCGTAATCACTGTCATCTCTTTATTCCTGATCTGGAAATTTACCTATGTTCATAAGTATTTACTAGCAGATAACAGACATTATACATTTTATGTCTGGAGAAAAGTGTTCCAAAGGCATGAACTTGTAAAATATGTATTAGTTCCATTCTATGTATTTGCTGGCTGGACTTTTGCTGATACACTAAAATCAAAATCGATATTCTGGATCTTAATGTATTTTGTATGTTTATTAGCAGTCACAGTTCCTCAAAAACTGCTAGAATTCCGTTACTTTATTTTGCCATTCTTAATATACAGGCTCAATATTCCATTTCCATCCATATATAGACAACTTCTGGAGTTGGGTTTTTATATTGTAGTAAATGCTGTAACTTTTTATCTTTTTCTAAACAGAACATTCCAGTGGGAAAATAGTGATGAAATACAAAGGTTTATGTGGTAATTTTGTTTTTTAGATACTTCTATACACATAGGAATACCCAGGTCTGTTCCAGGACTGGGCTTTGAAATGAAACAGTATGTTTTGCATCATGTAAGGACTATTTTCCCCAGTTGGAATTGGGGAAGTAAGCTCTTTGCTTATATTCTTGCGACTGAATGCGAGATCTGACATGTTATAATGTGACAATACTCCATATATTGAATTTATAAGAATTAACAAATTCAATATGAGGGGAAGTGTGAGAACACCTTTCTGTAATTAATGTAAAATGAGGGAGATGTTTACAGTAATTTTTCATTATAATAAAATACTGTATAACATGCTTTTGAAGGTATGACTGTTTATGTTTCAGAAGTTTCTCTTGAGGGAAAGGATTTCAACCTTTTTGTTTATTTATCTGTTGTGTATATTTATTCCTTGGATCAGGCCACTTCCTTCTAGGTTTACTAGTGGTCAAGGTATGAGCCACGACTCGAGTACAATATTTTCAAAACCTCCTATGTCCCAGTGAATTTTCATTACATTTTTCGTCAGTAAATGCTTACATTACTTTTGCAAATAGTATGTGGGCTCTTAAATCATTAGAGCATTTTGAACATTTTATTTCAAACTGATACTTAGAAAACACAGTGGAGACTGTGTGCATGTACCTTCTTTGGGGGAGTAAGTGTTACTGTACAACAAAAGGTAAATTGCAGTTGATAATGTGACCTGTTAGAAGTGGAGTGATTTACATATGTCAGATGTGTGGTTACACAGTGCATTACAGCCCAGTGAATACCCTCTTAAGTAATTAGGCTTCTCTGTCCCGTGGTTCTGTGCTCACAGGTTTGTACTGAAATTGGCTCTGAGTGCACTCCTAAGTTGAACTGTGTGTTTCAAAGATCTCTGATGTGTAATCTGCAAGAAATACTAATGGCATTACTGAATTGTTCTTTTAAATATTTTTCTTATTTGTACAAATCTAATGGGACTTGGGTGTATATATTTTGTTTTAAAAAGGAGAAATACGATGCATATATATATATATGTATATATTTTTAAAAGCATCTAGTGTGCATTATCATCGGAATAAATGAAGGCTGTAACGGTTCCTGCCAGTAAATGACTTCATTAAGACTCAAAAATATTTGATTGCTAAAATATGTGGCAGGGAAGGGTGCTGTCCAAAATTTCAGACAATGTGTAGCTTCTAAATTTATGATTGTTCTGTAATGAAAATACTGCAGCCAAATCTATGCAAATGTATCATCTTAATGCCACTCAAGTCACTCTGACATGGAATTGTTTCTCAAAACTAGGAGGTTGTGGATTTAGGTTGGTACTATTATTATGTTCTTTTACAATATGCAGATCAGTGTCCTGGCTCCAATTCCTTCACTAGGATGAATGTGGTGAACTCAGATTCTCCTGTGCAATGTCTTCGCAACCATTTCTCCTAAGGAAACCCTAAAGCCACTCTTCAATGAGTAGGTGTGTTTGTACTGAACTTAAGGTTTGCCAGGTTACTGTTTGCTTCTTGGCCTCTTGCCAGCCTGGTAATTTGTTGCCAGTGTGAGTACCATAGGGAAAGCCACTTTCAATCATTCCCTATTTGTTTCATCAAGTTGAAGAGACGAGAGAAACCTGAAATAGGTTGCTTTTCAAGAATCTAGTGTGGTTCTAGCACTGTCCAGGATGTTGTCTCGTGTTGTGATTTTAGTATGATTTATTTGGGAGGGGAAGTCTTGTGTGCCTTCTGCTTCCAATTTTGTTTTTGTTTTTGTATGCCATGACAATAAAATCATGTAAACAAAGTAAAGAACATTGCCTGCTTAAGTACAACTTCATTTCTGCCCTGAAATATTGCTACTGAGGTGGAATGGTAATGTGGGATTCTAGATCCAGGGGTTTTTTCTGGCTTTATGTAGGGGATCAAGTGTTCATTCCCTTGACAAAAAAAAACAACTTCCTTGCAAAAATTCCTGTGCATGTAGTCCCCAGGTGTTTTGTCCAGCATGTCTGTGGCTGCTGGTTTCTGAACATCTTCGATAGTCAACACTGTTAAGAGACTGTTCATGTTACCTGCTTTAACAGAGATTGCAGTTGTGTTTCAAGCAAAAAGAACTGGGTTTAAATATGTACAGTTTTAAAGCAATTCTTTTTTAGAGAAAAGTGAATGCAAAAAGTCTACCAAAATTGAGAGTACAATATCTTTCTAGTGAGCTCCACATCACAGACTAGAAAAATTACATGTAGAGAGATGTCTGTGACCTGTCGGGGCTTTTCAACAAGTATTATAAGATAGAATAGTACTTTTTCATGGGATTTATCTCTATACTTAATTTAAAATTGCAATTATTCTTAATGTATTTCACTCATTTAAAAGCAAGCTGAGTTGATACAAGTTTAATTAAAGAGGAAAGTCCATGAATTACTGAAGTATGAAAGGAGAATGTATTTGTAAAGCTGTGTTTTCACTTTTGCTAATGAGCCTCAGTGTTTGCAGGTAATAATCAATGTTAGTGAATTCAGTCAAGAAATCAAGGTGGTTATATCATAAGTAGTCATAAAGAAAGGTGTCCAAAATCCATCGGTATCTCCTAGAACTTTGACAAATAGCAGTAGCACTGTTTAAATCCATTGAAAAATGAATTTTAGTATTTTGCTCCTGAAATATTTCCATTGTAGTTGTTTCCAATTTATTAGCTGTATTCCTTAAAGACACAGAGGGCTATGTTTATCCTGGTTTATGTTGCCAAGGTCTTCTAGATTCAGTAGAACCATAATTGCTTACTTTAGATGAATTCCTCAGCAGGTGTCATTTGGCAATGAAATGTCTTACAACAGCATTAAAATGGTAATTTCTTCAAAATGTTATTAGTCAGTTATCCATTTATATTAAATCACACTAATTTGTTTAAATATCCGAGATAAAAACAAAAATAGCATAGCTAACATTTCCATAATGACTGCTTAAAAATAAAGGCTCTGTTTCAGTTTTTGTGAGGAAGAAAAAAGATGGTTTCTCAATAACTGTCAGAATAATATAAATAGCTGACCAGTTGCAGCATGGCTGAATTGTTTTAAGGCAGGAAAGAAATCGAACAAATATTGTTTTCTTTTAGTTAAAAATAGGCTGTTTTTCAGGAATGGAGGAAGTTTGCTTAATAATCCTTTATGCTGTGAACTGTATTTTCTGCTCTTGATGAGCATTTTGTATTTAATTCCTTTTTGCTTCTTTGACAACACATGTTCGTGTTCAAAATTAGCAGGAATGTTATACCATAAGCATTGCTGAAATATTTTTTTATCTGTTAATTTTCTATAGAGTTGATAAATCAAATGGATTACTTCCATTAAAAAGTAGGGGAAAAGTATTCTACAGACAGTTGATTTTTTTTTTCCTGTTAATGCAGATCTGAAGGTTTTTGTTTCTCACAAGGTGGCAGTCCTGTGCTGTCTTGCTGAGGTGACCAGCTGCTTAGTGCAGTGCTGCTTGAACTCGTAACTTCAGGCTTTCCAGCAACACTCTGAGAGTTCAAATTCTCTCATGGCTGGTTGCTTGTTTTAGTAACTGTTTTAGCTATAATAACATTGTTAATTATATATATATATAGTATGTTAAATTTTAGTAGAATAACAAGTTTTCTAATCTTTAAAGTCTTATTTTGACATATTTTTCTGTTTGGGATATTTTCATATCCGGTCTTAGAGAACAAAAAGAAACTTGAAATTTTACTGTTGAAGAGATGTCATTATTTTAAATACTTCCTTAGAAAGCAGATTTTCTTTTGCTGTTTTACTATTGAATTTCATAGCATTCTTCCTTCTCATATTCATTCTATTTGTTGCTGTATAAAGCAAAAAAAACCCCTGGGTTACAAATTGAGGAAAGCAAAGTCATTATGCTTTTGAGAATGACACATGGTGATTTTCTGAAATATTCACTCTATTTGTTGGGTGATGCATAGAAAATATAAATGCTTCAATGTATGTTGCCCCTATTGTAGTCGACATACTGCATTTTAAATGCATCATCCAGTTTTTGTGTTATGAAAAATTGTAAAGCCCAGTCTGTGAAAATGACTGCTTACAGTTATCTCAAACTCTTGTTCATATTGACCATCCTGTCTTTTTTTCCCTAAAAAGCTTTTCTTTCCTTGCTAATCCCTTCTTATATAAACATGCTTTTTATTTTCAATTCAGTGATGTTTGTATGTCAGCTGAGGCACCTCTATAAAACAACCTTCTTAAAAGTATGCTTTGAATGGATGCAGATAATTGGTTTTGCTAACAAACATCATTTAACAAAGAATCTCTCAATGAGACAGAAATGCTACTCTACCTAGCCACATGCAGCTAAGATGCCCTTAATTTGCCAGTTTTTGTGCTTAATCTCAGAATATGCTCAGGATCTCATGCTGTTCCTTCAGCTTCAATGATAGTTGGGATACGAGAAGCAGGAAACAAGAGGAAAAATATTTGGGCAGATCACTGTCATTGCAGTGTGGCCATAGCTAGGAGTGTGCAAGGCTACTAGAAGCAGAAATGAATGAGTTGTTTGCAGGGTTAGAGGGCACCACTGGATTTGGCAGTGCACTGTGGCTTTCTAAAGTATGTGGTGATAGAGGAGAGTTGCTTGTCATACATGAGTGGGGTTGACTTCTCCCTCTGGAAGGAGAAGCTGCTGGTTGCTAGAGCTGGCCTGATCACTGGGTGATGGACCTTGCTGAAACTTCAAAGCTAAATGGTTTTTGTTGAAAGATGTTTTAGCACTCCGCTGTGCATCTGTAATTAAAAACTGTTCTTGCTGTGTTCAAGAAACTTGAGCTTGCTTGAAATAGAGCTGTGTGTCACAAATGGGTAAGGGGTTGCTTCTATTTTCATGGAATCACAGAATCACTAAATCTGGAAAAACTCCTAAGATGATTGAGTCCAACTGTCCACCCAGTACCACCTTATTCACCACTAAGTCATATCCCCATTTGCCACATTCGTGCACCTTTTGAACACTTGGAGGGATGGTGATTCCACCACTTCCCTGGACAGCCTGTTCCAATGTCTGACCACCCTTTCCATGAAGGAATTTTTTCTAATATCCAATCTAAACCTCCCCTGGTGCAACTTAAGACCATTTCCTCTAGTCCTGTCACTTGTTACCTGGGAGAAGAGACCAACCTTGACCTGGCTACAACCTCCTTTCAGAGACCACTTCAGACCTATAAGTTTAATATATGTAGATCCTGCATTTTCCTGCATTCCAATAGAATCTCAAAAAAACCATTGCTTGGCTGATTTTCAGATTGTCAGTTGCCCGGATACTCTAGCAAAAAAATAAAGCAACAATTGATGTATCTGAAAAAATAAACATTGTTAAAGCAATATTTCCTGTGTGCTTTATATTCTGGTTTTTAAGCAGATGTAAATTAATATCCATGCATTTAATATAAATTGGTTTGATCTCCTATCAATAATAGCAGTGTCTGCCTTTTCAAAGATGTAATTGCAAAAGTTCATGTCCTCAGCTACCTTCACATCTTCTGTAATGAGATTATATTTCCACATTTTCCAATCAACCCTTCTAAAGTATTGTTATAGAAATAATCATGTGAAAATACAATGAAAATGGAATATTTATGGTGATTATCACTGGCAAGAGTCTAATTTCAGGGCACTGCTTCAGACCTGCAACTTTAATACATGTAAATCATGCTGCATTTTCCTGTGTTCTCATCCAATCTCAAACAAAGCATTGCCTGGCTGAATTGAAGTTTAAAGGACAAGATTCAAAAGAACAAAGGAGAGCAGTGGGGAACATCACCATTTTCAGCTGTAGTGCTTCACCCTCCAGGTCAGTGCTGTTCAAATGCCACTACGTTGTTAGTGGGTGGGAACAAGCACAGTCCTAGGGAAGGGCAGCGAGGATGTTTTGTACCTTGTGGTTTCTGTGTTGCATGTGGGATTCCTTACTAGCTGCTCTGTGCATTCCTATGCTGCTACAACACTATATGCTTCTCATTACTGAGAGGATTATTTTACATTAATAGTCCATTGAGATATTTGTGAAAGTGAGAATTCATCTACCAGACATTTGGTTGAAGTTACCTGCAAGTGTGATCTACTTGCTGCAGCACAGCCTGCTTGGGCAGAGTACTTGTGAGCTGGGGAAGCCTCTCCTCCAAGATTCAGGTTGAATCATCCAGATTCAACCCCTGTTTGAACTGATTTTCCTTGCAACAACTCTGTTAGCTACATTTGGAAAGTTTCAGCCCAATCCAATGTGTTCATTTTGAAACCGAAAGGGAGCACATCTTCTGAAAACACACTCTATTTAAAACCATCAAGTAGTGACGAATTTGCCATTTCGTTAGACAAGCTTTTGCAGAGATTAATTACTTCTACTCTTAGGAAGCTTTTCTCTCTAGTTTTGAGCTTTCTGCTGTATCTGTGAAAGACAACTCTCCCCATTTTCCTCTTCTGTGTGTGTACATACACATGAAATTATGCTGCTATGTGCAGATCACAACACAGCAGCTCTTAACCTACTGACCTACAGAGACACAAGGGCTTGGCGCTCTAGATTGGTTTTCTCTGGCTTTATTTTCCGCATATAAAGAAGTATGATCATTATAAAGGATGACTGCACAACACTTTTGAGGTCTTTTTTTCTTTTTTTTTTTTTTTTTTACAAGAAAGAAGTATCATCTACCTAGACTTATGCAACTTCTCTGTTTAGCCAAAACAAGCTCTGTGGCAACTTGTATGTATGGCTACCCTTACTTTGAAGAGCATGTTGGCTACCTTGTATGTGAAGCATCAATTTTTGACTTCTAAAGTCAAGCTAATGGAAAAATCTGTCCAAAATAAATACAATAACAGTTCCCATAACAACTGTTTTAATCTTTGTCAGTGAAGTGGCTAGAGATATACAAAACAGTTTGTAGGAGTAAACACAGAGAAGCAACCAGAGTTAGGGAATGCAATGTTTCAGTTTGACTGAATAGTTTATGATTTAGCTGTTTCCTGTAGAACTCCTTGAACTTAAATGCGTATGGGGGTAAATTTAGTTGGTTCACTACTGTCTTAGTCTGTAAAGCCAGGGCTAACTCAAGTAGCTTGCTGTTGTATTGAGAGGTTGGCTGTGTTTTGCCTTGAGACACAATTTCTTTGTGGAGTTTGAGCACAACAAATTTCCTTCCGTGTCTCGTTAGAAATAAAGGTATCCAGACTATGAGAATTGGCTGGCTCTGGAAGGAGACCTGCTTTTCTTATCCTCAGACTGTCTAAACCAAATTGCAGTTACCCTGATGGTGCTCTATGTATGCTCTAATACAACCAGTCACTCTGCTTGAGGGCTAGAGGGCCTTAGACATTGCTTTAAAAAAATATCAAATCAGCTAACTTTGCAGGAAGCCTTTGATTCTGAAAAACAAATCACCACCACCAATCAGTGGGCTCATTCCTCTTGCACTTCCAAATCCTAGCTTTATAATTAAGACTTCTTTGTGAATAAAGAGTCTTTCTGGAAACCAAATGTCAATCCTACTAGCAATTAAGGCTTCTATAAACCTTAGTATACAATTATAGCAAAGATCAGATAAAGTAAGTTGTTTGTGACTGAATCTGAGTCAAAGATGTTAAACACCTGCAAAGATTCTACCTTGCTATTTAAGTCACACACCACAAAATACATGATGCTCTTGAATTTTCTTGCCCATCAATTTGTCAGAGAATAAGCAAGCAAGAAAAGCCTTTAAAGGCTGTTCTGATGTCTTGATAGCCTGCAGTTACTTGGCAGAAAAAACTAGCATGTCAAAATCAGCTTGTAGCCTCTTTAGTAAAGAGCTTTAAAATACTTCTGGAGGGAGGGTTTCCTGTGATGGATCTCATGATAAATGTTCTTCGGCCCTTTGTATGTTTGCTTTCACAATGCAGGATCCTCTTCCCTGAACTTGGCTTTATTGGCTCTTAAGTAAAAAATTGGTTTGGAGGTCTTTTTTATGAAGTTAAAGAAGTGCATGCATTAACATAAGTGATAAGTAGTACTTGAACCAAATGGATCTATACTCTGTATCAAAATGCAAACAACAGTATGTATTGACAGAATACATTCAATACTTTATTTTCTCTTGCATAAAGTAGGCAGGATAATTTGGTATCAGATTTAATCTTTCAAGTTACTCTGCAAGTGTGTAAATATTGACGAGTTCTTTGGTCCTTTGAACATACACTTGCAAGGCAGAGTTGAAGAAGGTAATTACAATCCAAGTCTCTTTTTCATTGCCCACACACTAATTTAATTGAAACTGTAGTAAATATAACTTCAGGAGATGGGTCTATTTTCATTTCAATACTGCATTTTCCAAGGACACTATCTAGAGGATCTAAATCAACAGGAAATGAGCACTAATTAAGTAATAATGACCTCTTGAAATGCTTCAGCTGCATGTTCTCAATCTTACAACCTGAAAGAACAGGCATAAACACCTTAAAGATTTTTGGACTCTCTATATTCACTAGAATGCATAATGTTCAAATAAAACTCAGCAGTGACTGTTTTGGTTTTTTTTTTCCAAACTACCAGTTGATATTTGCAACAATGGAACCATACAAGGAAATTGAAAGCTGAAAGATTTTTTTTGCAGCAGATTTTCTGTTGTCAGGTTATATAAGGTAGAAAGCAGCTGTGCACCAAATCTGAAAAGGTAGTTCTAGTTATGCAGGTGCTCATCTGCATTTTTCTCATCCCAAATGCCTTTATAAATCTGATCTTTTTATTTGAACCTTCACTAGGACTTCTGTATTTTGCTAACAAATAAAAGAACAAACTGAGGGGTGTTCCTGGTAGGTTGCATGGAGAAGAAAGATAAAAAGTAATGTTGTGTGCATTTGCAGGGAGCTTAGGCCAGGAATAAATTCCATGGTAATGGCCCCTCAGCCTCCACTTTCATCCCTCTCTAGGGTGGATGAATACATTCCTCCCACCATAGACTGTGCCTCTTCGTGCTTGGCTGTTCTTTCTTTTATGCCACCCTCTCTTCTCCGTGCGAGCACTTGACTGTCCATAGTTGTGACTGCCTTTGTCCCAGCCACCCTTGCTTGCTGAGACCGTTTCTTTGTCTCATTCTTTCTGCGGAAAAACAAAACTCAGCGCTCATTTGGGCAAGGATTTCAAGACATTTAAATGTAGGCTGTACTTATCATCAGCTTGATGGGTTGGCATCAGAAAGACTGGCCTGGGAACAGAAAGAGTGTGTGATAATCCTATCCTGGCTGTCAGAAGCAAAATTTGTAGCGTGTGAGTTTCGCTTGTCTTGATTTTCCTAGCTATATTAGGCCTCTCCAGATGATTGATCTTTTTCAGTTGGAGCGAGCTAAGAGCCCTTTTGCCTTGTCCTGAGATAATGGTTACAAAGCATCTGAGCTCAGCAGACTGTGTTGCTCCACCTTCAAGAAGCACTAAACACAGACATAAAATTACATGTCATTTGTTAGCCCAGCCTGCCTTTCTCCTCTGAGGTGTTGCAGTATCAGCATTTGCTCAACGTGGGAATGGATGGGTCTTTATTAACCCAGAAGCCAAAGGTTGCTTTTTGATGTTTCCTGAACTTATAAACTATTTGGCTCTTATTTGAGTTAATATAAATTGTGTCACAAATTCACCTATGGAAGATGTTTTCAAAGGCACAAATGCAGACCTGCACTTAAGTGTTACTATTCAGGATCCAAAAATCCTGAGATTTTACAGTTCAAGGAACGTTCAGTTTCTGTTATGTTTTCATAATTTCTTGTACTCAAAGGTACAGTAAATGTACTTTTGTTTAAACCAAAATGGATAGTGAAAACTGAAGTATCCCGTTTCACCTTGTAACAGTCTTGCTTTGTTCTCTACTGTTCGTTATGTGGTTTCCCATTGAATGTAGTGCAGAGTGGATGACATAATGCATAAAAGAATATTTTTAACAGACACATAACTACAGAATAAAATTCACTTTTCGCTTTTCCATGTACTTGTGCCCGTGTAAAAGACCTTGATGCCTTAAGATTCTTAAGATTTGTTGATTTTTGTATCTGTATAGAATTTGTATAGATTTTTAATATAGTGGTATAGTTTCTAACACTTTAAAATAGCAGTTTACAGTTACTAAACCCCCCTTTCTCATGCTTTGTGTCAAATTCTTGAAATTTTATTTAATGTTCTTTTCAAGAGAAAAGATTTTAGTGAGTACATCTTGTCTGGGACATGTACCTCGAAGAACATAAGATATCATTGGAGTGAAAGCAACCTGGAAGGTCCAGGAACCTTGGAGAAGCTCCAAAGAAGGCATGTGATGCTGAAGATGACGATGGTGAAGAAGGAGGGGTATTGAGACCTCCGTCTCAGTTTCAGGGAGGTGTGCCAAGGGGCAGACCTGAGGGAGGTTCTGGAGGCAGAGAATTCTCAGGTTGGATGCATCCATTAGATAATGAATTAGTGTTATAAATTTGTAGGAGCCCTATGCTGTATCGTGCACTTATGTAGTTAGTGTACCTTAAAGCGCTTTAATTAAAGACCTGCTCTCTGCTTTTTCTATACTAATATTGTCTCAAAAGTTCTTTTCTTCCATTTTAGGCATCAACTTACACCGGTTTCTGCTTGTGAGACAGGTTCTCTGGTGATAGCTTGATGTCCTTCCAAATACATGAGTGCAGCTGATGGTGGTCAAGTAGCATCTGTGAGTGGCTCTTTTCTTTCGTTTCCAATCACTTTCTTTTTTGTGCATTTCATCTGTGATGTGTGACAGTGTCACTGGCTTTCTCTTATTGGATAGGGCTATTTTTCCAATTTTGTATGTGTTGCCTTTATTTTTTCCCTGCGTCTTATGGCAACAAAGCTTTTTTATAAACAGAAGCTGAGTTAATTATGTAGAACCAGTCTTGTTCTCTCATTCTACAATTTATTTATTTTGCAATACTTAAAAATTGCTTTGGATAAATGTATTTCCAATACACATAACCCAATAAAGAATTACAACCAGCGTTCTCTGAAGGAAATGTGTTGGATAGTCTCCTTTCTTCATAGGTTTTTTAAATAATACAAGTCTTCATGGAAGGAAAAACATTAAACTGAAGATTAATATTTCATCATTTATCATAAAGAGATTTTGCTTTAAAATAAAGTTGTAAAAATTAACCTTTGCATTTTGGCTTCAATCATAAAGCACAGATTGGATTAATTTCCCTCTTGGACAAGTCAATATGCTACTATTAAACTTTCCTTTTATTGTTCAATTTAAAGAAATCATTTGCAAATGAAACATAAATAAAAATATATTTTCAAAAAAAGAGAAAACCCCAAAGTGGGTAATGGGGGAGGAGAAGCCTGAGCACTATGTATTTATCAACAGCAGTCTTTCAGTTTCCAAATTTTTAGTAAGATGCTGCTTCCTTCTGTCTGAAGGGCTCCTTCAGAGGAGTGAGCCATGGTGCCATGGTGGTACTCAAGAAGGCAAGGAAACTATTGCAGTACTTTCTGTATTTCTTGAAGAGCTGAGCTCCCATCAGCTTTTGCTTTTCTGGTGATATGCCCAATTTGCTCCCTTGCCTTCACAGAAACTCGAAATAATTGCTGTCAGTTTTAAACCTGAGAGCAGATAGGTGACCTACTGATGAAAGCTGCAGTGCTGAGAGCTCCTGTTTTAAACAATGACATTTTTCGTTCTTCACCTCACCTATTACTGTACAACATGGATAATAAGGAAAAAGCTGAGACCTTAGCACTGGCTCTGTCATTTCAATTTTTTAGTTCATTGCAGATAGGGCTGTGTTGCTCTTGAATACCCAGCATTTCTCAAGTATTTTACTATTAGAAACTTACTGCATTTGATTTATAGCATTTCTTTAACACAAAGCATTTCTGCCTCAGAAAGTAATCACTTTCTGTCCGAATGAAACTAAAATGCTGGTATGCTTGGAATTAGGTATTGCCTAAGCAGAACACGTTGGAAGATGTTCTTTATAAAGCTGTGGCTTGTTTCTTTTTTCCATCTCTTGGAGAGTATGAGATTTTCATTACAAGTGGCACATGTTGTAATAAGTCATATCTGCTCTACAAGTATCTATGCTAACCATAAACATGACCCAAGGCATATTAGTCAGCCAGAAAGAAGCACTTGTCAAATAAAGCCTGTCTGCAGGAGGACAGAAGATGCCTACTGGAATTCAGTGAGTGTCAGGGGTGGTCCCTGCTGCCACTGCCATTGCTTTTCCAAAGGCATGTCAATTAAACAAGATGCAAAGAAAATAAGCCTATAATGTCCTTGTGGTTGGAATCTAGGGAGAGATTAGGGAGAGGTAACAGATGATGACTTAACTTGTTTTCAAAAGCCTTTGTTTATTTTTATTTTTAAATATATAGTTCAATAAATACCAGGTTCCTTGAAATTAATCTGAAAGGGTACTTTAACTTTCTCCTTTCTCTTTGTGTTCAGTTCCTCCTTTACTACTGTAGAAGCCCAGAAGATAAGGAGCTAATGTGTATGTCTCAAACAGTGATAGCTGGATGTGTGCTTTTAGTCGAAGATAAAGGACTAACTTTTACCCGTTTCCATGCCAAGTGTGTATTTTGCCAGTAAAACTCTGTAAGTTTTGTTGATCGTCTGACTTTTGTCATTCCCTTTCAACTGAGCAACTATGAATCTTGGGCGTTCCCTTTTCCTTACGAGTGGGATGTCACATGATATTAAACATATCAATGTATCAGGAGCTGTTCCAAGTATATCCAAAATAATTGTGACTATTCAGCTCAGGGAAAAAGAGCTTTCTGATCCTATTGGATTACAGACAAGAGAGTATACTCTTAGTCAGACTTCAGTTACTAAATTCACTCAGATTTTGATCCACCTGACCAGAGACAAATTATTGTAATTGAAGCTGATAGTGACACAGTGATCAGCAAAGACCTAGAGTTTCACCATTAATGTTACAAGCATCCATTAGGATCACTTGGCTGAAGGCTCACCTGTAAGGATTCAAAGAAAATTACTGTATCAGGCTCTAATTGTATCTAATTCTAATTTATGTATTTTCTCACAAGTTCTTATGTTGACCCTTAAATCTACTACCAATCATAGTACAAACATAAACTATGTGCTGTAATTAAAAACAATAGTATTTTTATTTCTCTTTCAAAACTATAACTTCTCTTTACTACAGTGTGTGCCAAAATTTTGCCAAAGTCTCCTTTGTCTACAGAGCACACCTTCCCCAAAATAAAAGGATTTCTCTTTAGCATCAGGATCCCAAAGGAAGACTTGGGTGACTCTAAAAATTGTATTCCTGATATAAAATAACAAATACATGCAAGAAATATGAATTCACATATAAATGCTGCCAAGTCTATATATATGCAGTAACTAAGCCTGACTGGGTTAGAAGATTGGAAAATTATCAATGACTCTGGTATGCCTGCAAATTGATTCACTGTTTTAGTAACAAAGCCTGTAATTCACTTTGGGGGAAGAGAGACAGATAGTCTTTGTGTGGGAGATTAACATTACAGTAAGTAGTACTTTGGATCTTCTATTTTAATCATCCACAAAACAGTGAAAAAAGTGCCCTGTGTTGTATTATGTCACCATCTCTACAACACTTAAAAACCACATTCCCAGAGCTATTTTTAAAAGCATGAAGTGGAGGAAAATATCGTGTTTGACAAGAATGTGTGATTAAGGTCTGGAGTTTATCAGACAGACCTGATTTTTTTATCTCCATTTCCTCATCCTTGCAATAAGGATGAAGAGAGGAGTTTGCTTTTCATTTTAGTATTCCTGCTAGTGAACATTTACCTGCTGAGCATCCTCCTGGTTTCCCCTCAGGTGCAGGAGGTGCAACCCATTGCCACTGTCCTGGGGCTCCTGCCCTGGGGATATCTCCTCTGAGAGGCTCACTGCGATGGAAGGAGGCACAGTCCTCTCCTCCAGCCACCTGAACTGAAAGTCCCTCCTGGCCTTCATCCCAGTGCTCTGAGGACCACGTCGGCTTTGCTGCATGGAGACAGGGGAGTGATGCAGGGCCTTTCCTGGAGCAGGATTTCTGGGTGAAAGAGGGAGAGCAGAGAAGGTGTGTTTTTAAATTACTTCCCCTTGCCCATGTGTCTGTTGTCCATAGGTCTTGCCAAAATGAGCTTTAAATAGAATCAAACTGCACGTGGGATGGGAGGGACGGGCACTGATCTCTTCTCTGTGGTGAGCAGTGATAGGACCTCAGGGAATGGCCTGGAGTTGTGTCAGGGGAGGTTTAGGTTGGATATTAGTAAAAGGTTCTTCACCCAGAGGGTGATTGGGCAGTTGAACAGTCTCCCCATGGAAGTGGTCACAGCACCAAGCCTGACAGAGTTCAAGAAGTGTTTGGATGATACCCTCAGGCACATGGTGTGACTCTTGGGGATGGTCCTGTGCAGGGCTAAGGGTTGGATTCAATGACCCTTGTGGGTCCCTTCTAACTCAGCATGTTCTGTGATTCCATGATTCTGAGAAATAAGTCTGTGTTGATGTTGGCATGGGAGCCACTTTGTTTCTAAAGGCTCTTCTCCAAGAAGGGAGTAGCACAGCCATGACCCCAGATGCTGCCTTGAAACTATGATGATAGACTGTAAAGTGACAGGAGAAATAGGTCAGAAAGAACTCTTTCTTTAAGATCCCAAATCAGAGAAGGAGATGGAAAGCTGGTCTTGATGGAGCCTGATGTGGCCACCAGCAACAGGTGAGCTCTACTCAGGGGCATTGGGCCACTCAGGCCAGTGAGTGCATTTTTTGATTATTATAAAATTTAAAAGTTTTTACTGTAAGAGTTCATGAAAAAGAGGAGAAAGATATCCTGAAGGGCAGTCTAAATTTGGGAATGGCAGTATGTCTCCTGCAGGCTTAAGAAATCAGATCAGTTTTGGCCAGGGACTCAGTTACCCTTGTTTAAATGAATTTGAAGAAATTCTGGATTTTTGAAGGTGTGCTCAAAAATACATAGTTTTTTTCCTAAGACCACCTCTCTGGCTCACCATGAACATTTGGCTGCCTTTATTCTAGTGGTAGTACGGGTTGCCCAATTTTGCTGCTCATCTGAATGCTCTGGACGAGATCCCTACTACAAAGATGGCTAAAACGCACTCGTCTTGCTCTTCATTTGCTCTAGTTGAGCCTGTGGTTGCAAATCTAAAATAAGTGCTCTGAAACCAGCTTTTCTTTGATCTGTAGTGAAGTGCATGTCTTCCAGTTAGAGTCAAAGGCTGCATGTCATCTTGTAAGACATGAACAAATTGAAGAGTCGCATCAGATTTCTAAATATTGTGGGGGAAGGAAGGCTGAATATACCAACAGGCCATTTGATATTATTCCAATGAAGGTCTTCCTTTAAGACTAGAAGAACTTATTTCTGCTGATGTTGGTAATGGTGTTATTTATTTTCATGCAGCAGCAGCAGGATTGCAGAGCCATCTGCTTACAAATCACAGTTTTTAACATGGGTTTAATCACTCAACTCAAGACTGCCATAACAAACTGTTTACATCTCTGTGTCTGACAAAACGTGCCCTCCTTTCATTCCCTCATATTCCCCCCCTACTTGCTCAGCATCTCCTCCTAAGAACTTGTTCTACTAAAAATGCTTTAAAGCAGTTCACTTAGTGTTTGACTCGGGGACCTGGAGCGAGGTGTTTGCTCCTGAAAGGATATAATTTGTCACTGTCAGGCAGCTGTCAGGTTTACCAGATCCTTCTGAACTGTGGTTTCTGAGCTGACGCCAGTATTCTGGCATTGCAGATTTTGCAGAGCACGTGGTGTACAGTGCTGGTGTTTCACGCCGCTCATTTAGCACTTTCAAAACCTGTGTGTGCTACATTTTGCACGTTTCCCTGTGTAGCTGTACTTAGTGAATATTCTTACAAGTATCTGGCTGCCTCTGAGTGTACAAGAGAAGAAAAGGGTAATGACAATTACTGCGTTCTGATCCCTACAGTGAATTGTCTCTCAAAGAGCCGCAGGTGCTTGGGCCACTTGGGGCTCTCAGTGACAATGTGAGCAGCTACACTTCACATCCCACACTTTACTAGTTCCAAGGTTTTCTGAATTTGTTTTGCACAAGTACTTTCTAGACTAGCCAGTGGCATCTAACACTACAAGCATGTTTCTGTGAAAAAATGTAAAGAATGCAAAGATTTCATGGACTTTATACTATGTGTCTTCTGCTAAAACAAGTTCAAAAAATTGTCTGTGCGATCTGTCCAAGGAATCTTAAAATTATATTTGGATTTAGTTCTGGAAAATGCAACAAGGTGGAATAATTTAACTGGATTTGACCCACAGGCCTGAAAATGCCATTTGTGTGGACTGACAATCAGCATTTTGATAGTAGCTCCTTTCCTTGTGTTGATTTTCCTCCTCTTTTTTTATCTTCTTTTGCCTTTAATTTCCTTCTCTTTTACCTAAACTTTGAAAACAATTTTTTGTTGAAATAGGTAATGACCAGATGACCAGGAAGATGTGTTTTAACACTCAGAGGGACACACCTAGTCCAAGGGCACTCTAGTCTGCCTGCCTCTAAAACCTGTTTTGGATCTCTTGATATTAGCAGTATTAGAATTTAGTCACACCTGTCTTTAAATCATTTTATGTTAACAGTACAGTAGTTAACAGTACAGTACTGTTAACAGCTAACAGTAGTAGTATTGTACAGCTCTTTTGCCAGAACTATCACACCTTTTAATATGTGGAACTTCTCTGCAATTTAATGAAAAACAAGGTCTCCACAATCATCATTCTCTGAGAAAACGAAGTATTTTGCCAAAAGTTTTGTCTGTCAGCTCAGTCCATGACAAGAGACTTCAAAGCTCTCTTCTGTGTTTCTCTTGACATTAACTCGGGTGAGTACAGTGTAATTTGTGCAGCTTCTGTGGTGTGATGGCACTGAATTACCAGTCTGACTGATTGGGTGAACAGTGACATTGTCTTGGAGGGAAAATGCACCAGGGCTTTCACAGACACAAGGCAAAATGGCATTCAGTCAAACAACTTATACAAAAAAAAGAAAGAAAAAGAAAATTAAAAAAAAGAGAGAAAGCAAAGAAAAAACTGCAGATGGAATGAAGCATCATGCAAAAAGTGAGACCTCCACATTTCTGCACTCACCCAATCTGGCAAGTATTATTCATTTGTGACAGAATCCACGTAGAAGCTGAGTAGGTGAAAAGACCAGAAAATATATACTGTGTGTGTCAATGTTTGCACCATTCGGTGTCGTTCCACTACGACAGGCACGGTAATGGGTTGTATTATTTATGTCCTCCATAGCCCTGCTCCCAGCAAAACAAATGCCATCCTTGGGTAATCAGAGTATTTATACTGTAGGCCCTTGGTTAGGATATAGTGGGAATTTAGTGCTTTATTGAATATTTGAGCATTTGAGACCAGAATTTCTTTAAACATTTTAAAGTAAAAATAATTTTCTTGTGCCTCAGACCATTAGTTAGGTTTTTTTAAAAAAAATAATCTCTTCTATATTAATTTATTTCACATTGGACAAAATGTGGGGAAATGTCACCAAGAAAAATATCTGTTAATTAAATTAGTGATTTCATTATATGACGGATCTTCTGCTTTCTCTGCTCTATATTAATGTTTTTCTTTTCTAAGTTTGGCTTCTCCCAGCGTCATTGTCAATGTCTTGAGAAATTATTTTGTAGCAGAGGAATCAGCCTGCCTGGTCTCTCAAAGGCCACAGAAGCAATGTGTGGCTTTCAAGTCTGGTTTTTATGGGTAGGAAATGGGTTAGGATTAGTAACTTACACAATTCTGGAAAAACAATGGACAGACAATCTTTCTTAAGTAGACTAACAAGCAAATGATAAAACAAAGAGCTTACAAGGATGGATAAAACCTGGGATCAACTTTCTGTGAGCAGACACATTTCCAACTCACATGCCACAAAGGACTCTCATTTGAACTGTGAGAGAAATGGACCAAACAGCACAGTCAGAAGGAAGAAAAGAAACAGTGGGGCACACGGAAGGTCAGATTTAGGCAAGAACAGAATTGTGGTGATGGGGATCACCTGGTGAAGGAAAACAGAGGTAACCAGGTACCATCACCGCAAAATCCTCCGTACTCCTCTACGCTTCTTTACTTCCTGGAAGTAAGGTCGGGCACTGCTTACTAGACGGTAAAGGCAGAAGACCATGTTTTCTATTCCATTTTTATAATCTTGAGGTGACAGGCAGGGTCTTTGAGAATGTGCCATGGTCCCGAGGGCACTCTTGTCCCTGCCTGCCCTGCCCATGGCCTGGGACCCCATTTCAGCACAGCCCAGGGCCACCAGTCCCTGCCCCAGCAGTGCTGTCAGGGGCTGGTCTCCAGCACTGACACAGCCTTGCCTGAACAAGAAAATGCGTTTTTTTCTGGCTCAGTGACTGATTTGCACAACTCCCCTAGGTTTGGAGAGGGCCAGGATGTGGCCCATGGCATAGTTCCAGTCATCTACTGTGTGGTGTAGCAGGTGATCAATTTAGCTCAAAACTAATGAGTTTTTTTGAGCATCTTTTTTTCCATAATGCAGCTTTAGTTTTTAAAAGATGTTCTCTTGAAACAGACACAGCTTCTAGCATTTATCAAATACGTTTTTCCAGTTAATCTCAAGTCCCTAATATTGCCAATACCCTCAAAGATGATCCAATATATATTAGTTGTCTTTTTGATATGCCATGGTAGAGGAGTTTTGTAATCTTTCCTGTATACCCAAAAGGGGTATGTTTTTCACTGCTGATTGAAATGCTCCCTGAATGCCAGAAATGCACTCATCAGCATTTCAAGTGATGTATTTATCTGAAGTAGTTTCCTTCTGATAATTTCATTTGATGAATGGAAAGTGCAGCTTTCAAAATGCTGTAAATCAAGAAAAGAATTTTTGGAGAACATTTATAAAAGCAATATTGGGGTCAGATATACTAGCCTTGGTTCCTAGTGGATGTTTTATTTGCTTGTGATGTTGCCACCTTACAGCAGCCCATTCAAATCCAACATCAACTTATTACAGTTCACTACTCAACAAAAGATACATCTGTGATGCTCGTGTGAAGAATATGGCCATTTAATTCAGCTGGCTTCAGCACACAGGGACCTCCATCAAGATTACACAAAGGCACACATCTCTCAAAGCTTTTACCACTAAATTGTCAGCAAGAGGTTTCTAGTTTGTGGGGGTTTTTTTTGCCACTGTAGCCAGTTATTTGAGCAAAGCTCAGTCTTTCTTCTTTCCTGTGCTCTCAATATTTTGCTTCCTCTCCCCTGCCTTTGCTTCTGCTCTGCTACATCTCAAAAACCAGCTTCCAGCATTCCCCACAGGCTTTATTATCCTAAAAGGAGGAAAATAAACATTTCATCTGAAATATTTGATAGGTGCAGATAAATCTGTGAACTTATTTGAAGTTTCCAGCAAAAAGAAAATGCTTTGGATGAATAATGAGCAATTGAAGACAGTAATCTTAGAATATTAAGCTAGAAATCTGAATTTACAGCTTAGCTTTCAGTAAACACAATTACTGAGAGATGCAGGTTGATTTTGTTAACTTCCAAAAAACTCCAAGGCAGATGGAAACAAAAAGTAAGTGCCATAAATTATTCTAGGAATTTTTTCATTTAAAATGGCATAAAACCCCAAGAAGACCCCAACAGCTACTGATAAACTAAACTGTACTTAGTAAATGTTACAATACTTCTCAGTTGCTTTGTCAAAATAGATTTCAAGTTGCCAGGAAAGACAGCCATTACCCTTCCCACGTACTCCGCTGTGCTTTCATGTGCTGAAAACCAAAGGAAAATGTTTCTCACATTTTCCTTGAATAGAAGCTTCAATAGCAGCACTGTAGAGAAATCGGAGGAGCCCTCTGAACTGATGCTTTTTGTTATGAATTCTTCTGTCTCCAGCCTAGTCCTGTGCTAAAATTATGCCATTTTTTTTCACCACCAACTCAACCATGGGCAGGATGCCATATACACAGCCTGTCTGGCAGTGGTGAGGCACGTCTGGGCTGTGCTTTCATGTGCGGCATTTCAATGCTGCCTTGCCACAGGCTGCTGGACTCAGCTGTGATGCCAGCCCAAGGGTTTACATTCCTCTCAATGCCTCTGCCACTTCTCCTGGGCTCTCCCACAGCAGATCAGAGAATGAGATGGATGCCTGCACCCCTTCGTGGTCAGTGGTAGGTGGGACCTCAGGGCACATTGGACTTGCAGTGCCTGCCATCCCTTCAACCTTTCCAGCCCACCCCTATGTACGTGCAACGTTGCATCATCTGAATGGGCCTTTTGCGCTTCAGGACACAACCCCTTCCAAAAAATGCAACCATTTCGTGCTAGAGAACAGGGCAAGGACTGAGCAACCCCACTGGTGACATTAATGCCTCTAGTTAGCAAAGGGTGCCACCACTATGGGTCTGCCACCA
The DNA here is from genome assembly GCA_013396755.1 of Sclerurus mexicanus. Classification (NCBI taxonomy): domain Eukaryota; kingdom Metazoa; phylum Chordata; class Aves; order Passeriformes; family Furnariidae; genus Sclerurus; species Sclerurus mexicanus. Next base: position 35,755 of record VWZF01000795.1, read on the forward strand.
TGAGCTGCCCGGGCACATTGCCAGCTCCTACCCCTCCTCCCCTCGGGGACCAAGGCAGCACTGGTGACTGCATCAAATTAGGGATGCCAGAAGGCATATTTAGTTAGAAAAGCATCTGGCAATTCACTAGAAACATTCTTGTACAAGAAGAAGCATTGTTTACTGCTGCAAATCCTGCTGGGGGTCTGCATTACTGCTGTGCAGTGACAGTTCCATCATGAGCCTGGAAATAATTTGTGGGGTTATTTTTAGTAATGTCCAATTGTCTTATTATGCCAAGATTAAATGGGATAACAGATGCAGTAATTAAAAATGAAAAAGCGGCAGTTATTTTTGGCTCAAATAGTTACTACTAACTGACATGGTAGATAGGCTTTTAAAGCCAAAAATACATGCAGTAGCAGTCAGAATAGCTGTTATTTCCCTGCTGCTTATGAAAGGGTTATGAATCATGATGTACACCCAGCCAATGGCACACCTTTCTTTCAGACACTATTTAAGTTACACTTAATTTAAATGAAGAGGTGGAACTAAGGAAATATCTTAAGGTTTTTTGTCTGACATAAAAAATCAGGTGACTGTGTATCTTGATTTCCAGAAGAACATACAAAACTAATTGATAAAATAAATAGGAAATGTACCCCATGTTGACCTATAAAAAGACCATCTTGAATTATTCTGCCTATTTAAAGGTAAATGAAATCTGTACAAATACACCATTGGCTTACTTTATTTCTGAAGTGTGCACTCATTTTTAAGTCTTAATTACTGTTAAAAAAAAATCAGAGAAACAAGCTGTGAAGAACAGATGAATACTAACCGAGAAACACAGAAAACAAGGAATTTATTTGATGCCTAGCACTTCTTGTATTGAAACAAAATCACAGCCAGGGTGCTGTTTTATTCCTAGTTAGCCGTGGGACTTATTTCTCATATTGGAATCTGATCACAGTCCTTTATTGATGACAGGGCTTTCAGAGATGAGCACACTGTCAGTATTCAACACATAGCAAGTAACAAAGTCTGTTCTTTCTTTCAATGCATAGACCTGTTATGTCTTTTTATTTGTGTGTGATCTAAGAGAACCTGAAAGACATTCAGATATTTTGGTAGATCATGTACTTGCCAGTTGAGTATTCTACAATCTACTTTATCAGTGCTTACTCAGATACTTACCTACCCACAGCAACAACATTGCATACATATGCACATATGTATATAAAATATTTCTAATTATGTACCTCTATATGCACACATACATAGTTAAATATTTTAACACATTAAAATTAATTGAAAACTTTAAAAGTAATAAAAAACTTAACATTTAAGACTTAATAACTTAAACATGTTAGACTTTCAACACAATTATTTAGAATGTAATATTTATATGTAGGTAGTATTTACATGTAGGTAGAAAATTAAATATCCTCAGACTCCTCCCCTGCCTTTGATGCCAGCTGATTGGCATAAAGAGACGAGCGCTGGCTCTCCATCAGCCACCTTCCTTAACCTGCTGTCTTGCTCCTTGACTCTTCTTTGGGCTGCTCTGCCTGCTCTTTCCTGGACAACCTGCTTAACTCTTGCAGAAGCTACTTCCCGGGGGCAAAGTGAGTGAGATTGCAGCAGGTCTGACTCCTGCCACACTTCTTTTTTCCAGTGCTGTTTGTGGAATCTGCAACCTCAAATGCCCCAGGTCTCATGGCACCCCCAGAGCATGCAGCAGGTATTGATGGTACTGAGATGTAGCAACATGAGTGTGGCTGGCAGCAGCACAACCCTCACATAATTTCAGAGCCTCTGAAGAGAAAAAAACCCACAAGCACAAAAGAATAATGATGTTTTAAGTTCATTTTAACTTACTTAAAATCAGATTAAACTCATCAGGATCAGCCCCAGTACTGATGAGGTCCAAATGTGGTTACCAGTTGGTGAAACAGGAAGTCAGTGACCAGTAATTTTAACTTTCACCTTAATCCTCCATCAAAAGAATGGATAGCCTTTAGTATACAGTGCTATTCCTGCATACAGACAGATATTATGAATCTTTAACTGTCTTGCAGGATATAACAGCCCTTAAACTTCTCCTGGTTTCCTTAAATCACCTTAAAAAAGGTGGGGAAATAGTGGTGAAAACCACTTCAGAATTTATAGCTGCAATGTCAGAGATAATTTGTATTCCCGTAAGATCAGCATTGAGAATGTACTTGTTTTGCTTGTAAATATTATGTGGAAGAAACCAATCCCTTCTTACCAACTCATCATTTCCATAGCCTTGTATTAACATATATCAGTAATAACTGCTCCAATTTTTTTCTCACTTAAAATGAGAACAGTAGTATTTGGTTCTACTTCTTGCATACTCCTAAATATAGCCCTAGAAATAAAAATAATTTTAAACCCCACAACTTTTAAAGACATATCCTATGACTAGGGACATTCCTAGCTATAAGGACTTGACCAAGGACTGTGTATTTCTGAGTTCATTTGCACTGGACTTACTGCAAGCCTTAGATAACTTATTAGCTTTAAAAGAAAGGTAATCAAGATATTAATTTACCTCCTTCTTCTATAATACCAGGTAATGTATTTTGGCAAGCATCACTTATAACTAGAATTATTCTCCCTTGAGTAGCTCCAAATGACTCCTCTTCATCCAAATATGTCTTGCCTGTATGCACAGAGACACGCAGGCTATCTTCCAACTTAAATCAATATTATGATCAACACTGAATCAAATTAAAGTCTATTTGCCTGGAATTTCAGATGATGAAGTAATGATCTTCCCCATCTCCAGTAAGGGAGTTGCAGAAGACAGCTGGGTAGATTGTACTGCAGAGCCCCTACCCAGAGCTGTTGGGATCACTTCATCATGCACTCAAGTGTGGTGGGCGATGCCCATTTTGGCTGGCAGAGGACCAGGTGATGCGGGTGAAAGCCTTCCTGGCACTGACACGCAGAGAGTTGCAGCACTACAGATTTCTCCTTGGGCACAGACACAGGCAGGCAACAGAAATTTATTGCAGTGCCTTTGCAGCCTCCTCTGGGGCAGATCTGCTGCAGATGAAGCCCTTGACTTCCTCGGTCATCCTCTGCTATAGCAGCTGCGCTGGGGTAGAGAGGCTGCTTCTGCTTCTGCAGTGGCTGCATTCCCTGCCCACACTTTGGCAGGGCTGCTTGACTTAATTTTAAATATTTATTGGACATTTGGTCTAATGCCCTACTTGAAAAGTGTCTTCTATGATGTGTATAAAACCAAAGGCCAGCTTTTTCTGCAAAGAGGCTGGCCTACAGAAAAGCAATCTCCAAGTGTTTGTTGCTGGGAACACACATCTGTGACATCCCCTCAGAGCGACACTTCTGTGGCACTTTAAGTGAGGTATATTCCTCAGAACTTGCAGAGCAACTCTGTTAATTAGCTCTGAAAAGTAGACAGTAAATAAGAATTATTCTTGATAAACAATCGAGAATTTTATGTCTGGATTGAACACTTGTGACACAAGAACAAATATTTGATGTCTCCTTCAGGACCAGCTGGAAAAGCCCAGTTAGAAAGTTTGCATAGAAATCAATCATTTCCAATTCTACATAAACACTCACATAAATTCTGTGCTCTACAAAATCAGGGGAGTGAGCATATTTGTTACCATTAGTCACACACATGGCGCTCTGCAATATTATCTTTGATTCTTTGTGCCAGAGCAATAGCTTCCAGCTCAAAATGCAGATCACGCACCACAGACTTTATTTATGGTCTTTATCCCCACTTCCTTGCGAACAGCAGGCCTGGATGAGCAAAACATTAAAAAGAAGCATCAGAAATCTCTGGAAGGCTTAGGAGAGCAGCTAGAGTCTTTTATCTGAAAATCCTCTCATGCCTAGGTTTCCGCATTTTAATGTTACTTTTTTAAAAGCGTCTGAAGTCCAATTTTCAGGTCTAAATGGTTGGAGTAGGTTATTGTACAGCAGTACTAGCAATATGCACTAAGCAAGTCCCAAAGTGTGTGCAGCAAAAGGGAGTTGGGAGGCATTTCATTGGCATATGCTGAAGGACTGTCTGGCACCTAACATTTTTTCTCAGCTATGTGTCCCATGCTCTACAGCTCACCTTACAGTGGGGAAAAAAGGCGACCCTGAGAATTTAAACAAAACAGTCAAAGCTTGATTTTCTACTGTGTTATATGTCTTGTGATGATTTATGGCTCTCTAGAAGGATGGAAAAGTTGTTCTAAAATGTGACTTTTCTTGACCAGTTTTGTTTCCCTGGTGTAGAACGTAAATCACTGCATGATCTGCAAGGCTATCTCTCCAAGCAGACTTGTCCTCTCTTTCTGTCATTCTGTTTAGAGCCCATTTCACAGGTTAAGCTGTGAATTACATCAGGGACAGGACTGCTGGAGCAGGTGGGTGTCTCAGGGGGCTGAACCACAAGTGTGTGCCCCAGCTCCCAGTGCGCACACAGTGCTGCCAGGCACTCAAAGGGGCCACATTTTCAGCTGCTTGTGCCCCCTGAAAGCACAAATTAGAATGATGTTTTTAGAAGAAGCCTGTGTCTGTAGACACTGCCTACATAGCTTTTCTTACAATTATAGATCTGTAATTTTGTACTTAATGATGACACCCCCTCTGTCTGATGATAAATATATTTTTCCATTATAGCACTTAAGCACTTCATATTTACTAATCAAAAAGAGATTCGCACTGCAAGTGAAGAATTACAAATTAACTATACCATACCTTTAATTATACCATAAATAATCTGGATCATTTCCCAAGAAAGCATATTAGAGCTGCGGTAAGGCACTTAGCCTGGGTGCCTGCAATGGTCCACATCACACGCTGTGCCAGTGTAAGAAATCCAAAGTGTTAAGTTTTCATTACTAGTGCCTCTGAAGTAACTGCAGTGCACTTAAAATAGATGTACAACTCATGATAATGAATCATTAAAAGGCACTGAGTTGAATTGTGCCTGGCAGATGTTGTCACAAACATTGCTGAAATACTTAAACACTCCTTCCAGCAAGTGACGATGGGATGCTTGGCAGCAAAATTATCCCACAGCTAGAGAAGCAGTGCTTTTCATTCTAATGCAAAAGCTTCATGAGCAACCTTGTGGAGCTCTACTGCACAGCTATGAGGGTGCTGCTTCCTCATCTGTTGGATAGCTCTTGGCCAAGGCTACATCGTCCTACCCATAGTGATCCCACTACCCAACCCTGGAAGCTTGAGATGTTGCAAGCAGAAGGATGCAGAGGCCAGTCTGGCCTGAGCTGTTCTCCATCCCCAGGGCTCTGTGTGCAGCCCGCCCTACTCACCGGTGGAGCTGGTGCATGGGGCTCATCTGCTTCTCTGATCTAGCAGGGGTTTGATAGAGTTAATTTTTAGCCACACAAACCTGAGTGGAGCAGAGAAGGAAGAAAACTTGAACAGCAGTCAAGCACACTAGGATGGTTTAAGCTGGACAATGCCCTGAAACTAAGATTTTGGGAAACATGGTAATCTTCTGTTTCCTGCTGAAGAGCTGGGTCAACCCCAAAATTGTTCTGGCAAGTATTTATTTCCATGATCTGCAATGGTTGCCTTGCCTTGTCTCCTTGGGTGCAGACATTTTTCTTAAGAGGACTTGGGCAAGACTGTAGTGTGTCTGAGACAAGGCTGTGAGTTTGATTGAACCCCACGTTCTACAAGTTCCTTTGGGTGTTTAAATATGGCAGGTCTACTTCAGACTTTTATTCATGTTACACATGGTGGATGCCCAGCCATCTTCCTGTGATCCAGGGAAAGCAGGGTGATGGGCAATTCCTCTCACATGAAACAAAGTCTTTTTGTCTTGTTTTTTTTTTTTTTCTTTCCCCGGTAGTGTTTCCCCAAATAAGACTAGTGTGTGTAGGGGTGAGTCCTTAATGGCAGACAAACTTCTTGCTTTGAGGCTCATTTAAACTTCTGGAACAAAAGGGTCTCATCAGATTCCTCAGCAATTGAACACAGCATGCAGTGTCTCAGCTTATCTAGGATCTGAGTAAGATCCACACTGATGCTCATGGCCTCAAAGGGCACAGCACCTAAACATCCTTTGACAGATGATTTTTAACTGAAAAGAGTACATCCTTGCAGAGTTTATCAGTTCTAGCCTAGCTAATGAGCTCAGTCTTCTTTCTGTACTGCTGAAATTATGCATGAGTGCCTGCCTGAAGGAGACATATTGATCAAATGTTGTTTCAGCTCTGAGCACTGAGAAGCTAACTCACTTCAACCTCATACATGGAGGTCTCCTCACCTGCTGCCTGAAGGCCAGGCTGTTTGCTGCTCTCAGTTCAGCTGGCAGCACCTGGTGGCCTATAGCAGGCTGGTGGGTTAGCTAGGGAAGCAGTAAGTGGTTGGGTTACCTCAAATGCTTTTCCTCACATCATGCGTGCATGATGGGGAGCTGTTCCCCAGACTGACCACCTGTCTTGTGACAGATATCCTTTGTGGCTGAATCTCTCTCTGTTCATGTGACTTCAAAGATGCAATTGTTCTTGCTATGATGTCAGTCATTCCTTCTACCTCTGTGTTAGTAAGCTTTCTGAGGACTGTTAGCAAGCTTTCTGAGGACTTGGAAATACTCCTCATTTGGGATTTTCTATGTTAGCAATTCAGAGTGTGGACAACCTACTTTGCAGTATTTTACACTATTAATTTCATCCATTTCTGGTGGATAAATGGTAAGAGACTTTCTATAGTACATCATCTCTAAGAATTGTTATCAATGCTTCACAAATCCTTTGCACTTTTTTTTTCTTTCTGGTGAAAGGTCTGTTCTGTTTCCTAGGTTATGAATCCCTGTAGAACCTGTCTCAGTAACTCCCTAAAGCTTTCTTCCTTCTCAGACTTATTGCTGCCATGCTCTTTTTATATAACACCATTCAAAAGCAGGGTTTTTTTTCTGCATGAGCACATAGGCATGTTTATAGTTCCTCTGGAGCTGTGTCCCATCACCCTCCTTCATGGTTGCACCACCATCCACCAGCATGGCATCACTTTCTGAAAGCTCTATGGCACCTGGCAGCTTGTGGCCAAATGAGATGGGTCTGTGGGCTCACTGCACATGCTCATGGCTGATTGCCACAGCTGGTGGTGGGGCACATCTCTAGGTAAATCCACATCTAATGGGGCAGCCAAGGCCAGTCATCAGTAAAGTAATATTTGGTTTGTCTCTTCTTACCTATGGCACATCTTGCGTGAAGCATCTTCTGAAGGTGAGAAGAAGAAATTGTGGCAGCCTGAAAGCAATTTTAGAAGAATAAGAAAATCAGAGACTGCAAAATGGCTCTTTGATCCTACTGCCGAGTACACTTTAAGCTCATTTAAAAATGCAAGTACTGGATGTCTCATGTATGCTAATATGGTTTTGCTTTTTAACTGGTAGGCCTTTGTTCCTTGTAAAAGTGGCAGTAGGGATGTCTGTTGAAGGATTGGTTGGTGTCTTGAGCCTAAGCAACCCATCTATTTATGTTAAAAGATTGAAAAGTTCCTCTCATTATCAGAGCTCTGTCACTGAGTTCCCCAGAGAACAAATGAATCAGGGAGCACTTGTGTTTTCCTGAACAGAATAAATAAACTTTCAGGAGATAGCTTTTTTTTTCTTTTTTTCTTTTTTTCTTTTTTTAGGAATAGAACCATCTTTTTAATAATCTTAATCAAGAAAATGCATGAAGATGTTTGAGATTTCAAAGGCACTCTTGAAGGAATGACTAGCTCTTCAGAGGGCTGGAACATAAGGCAGCACCCTGGGAAATATCCTGGGTTTAGGAAAACTGGTGCTGGTTGCTGTTACCAGCATTAACAAAGAGCCCTAAAACATTGTTCCTGTGTCCTATGTAAAAGCACATCGTTTTGCTTTGCAATTCAAAGTCCTCACTAACTGATACAAATTTATAATATCATATTTTCATTTCCACACGAGGGTGAATTTGAGATTAATGTTATAAGAAAACTGACATCCCTGTTTTACAGTAGTCCCATCATTTGCTCTTTATAGTATTTGTCAGTACATGAAAGCCCCAGTTCCAAACTCCTGCTCCCCCTTACCAAACACTTGCAGAAGAAGTGAGAACTCCCTGTCGAGAGCCATAGCACACACGTGATTTGGTCAGCATTTGACTGCTGGAACCAGGTGGAACAAACTCAAACACAGCAGGGGAAGGACACATCAGGGCTGGAGACCCACTGGCCAGCCTGATAGAGGCCACGTATTTGCCATGTCTGCAACCAGTTCAGAGCAGGAGCTGTTGTTTTATGACTTGCATTAAGCCTAGAACCTAATTACCGCTGAACAAAGAGCACTAACAATTACAATTGTCCTCCTGTACTGATAACTTTATGCTTCTCTTTGTATTGTGGTGCACCATAGACCTTACCCTCATTTTAAACGACAAATCCTTATTATTACAGCACACAGAAAGGAATTATACCCTCCTACATAGTCTGTGCTGCAAACAGGGTGACTGCCCGAGGTGCCTCGGTAACGGCATTGTGCAACACACAAATACCTTTAATCATCCTTGCGCTACTCCCACGGTGTCTTGTTTAGACTACTTAAAATAACCTACCCAAATTATGAATCTTTGCATAAGAAATGATGTGTGTTTCAAAACACAATGAGACACAATGCACTAACGTTGGTTGAGAAGCAGGAGCGAGCCTCTGTGCAAGAGGCAATTCAGTGGAGAACTCGCATTGTCTTTAATACTGCAATTAAACTAAAACCTTGTCCATGTAAATAAAAAGATTCACGGTGTGGCCACTGCTGTGGAAAGCTTTTGATGAAATATTTAGGACAGTGCTTTCTGAATGCTGCTAATTTTCAGAAAGCATATCAAAGTTTTATAGGGGCACTAATTTAATCGCGGGTGATGAATGATTTGATTTTTATGTTGGGCTTTAACAAGGCTGGATGAATGTGAGTGTTCAGCATTGCCTCAGTTGTGCTGGGAACACAGCGAGTCTGTGTGTGCCGAGGGCCGCCTGAGTCACAGCTTTTGGAGAGCTGTCTCCCTCCAGCTGAGCGCATCGTGTCAGCCTTAACAGGGCTGTGAGCCCTCACGCTCGCTTCACAGCTGAACCCAAATGCAGGGAAACCTGCCAATTATGAGAGAACTTCACAACCAGTGGCACAGTCTTTGATTAAACCTTCATTATCCACCTCTACCCTGCTCCTGGCCCAACCTCTGCAGACACAGAGAAATCGTGTTCAGGCACTGGTTGTCCCTTCTGTATCGCTAGCTTGTCCTCACACCCACCGAACCAGCTCAGCCATGCTGAGAACTGTGGTGGGGGGAATTTGCAGGGACAGTCTGAGGTGCAGGAGCAGCACAGCCAGTACTGACACCCACACGGCTCCTACGTTTTCATTGCTCTGCTGCAAAAGATCTGCTCCTGCAGCCTGATCTAAGAGTTCAGGAAAGCAAAAAAAACTCATCATGTAGAATTGCAAGAGAGACAACAATGTAGCGTGATATGCATATTGAGCCATTTAGAAGACTGTACAGTGGACCAAATGTCTTCTGATCAGATGAAGACTATGTGAGAAATTCAAGCATTTCTCCATCCAATGAACGATGACAATTTAATCATCAACCAAAGTGAGTGACTGGACCTCAACACGAGCCTGTCCCCCAAACCTGAGTCCCAGGGCTGCCTGTGCTGCGCAGCTGCATGGCAGTGTGGGCACAGATGTAGCAAAGCCCCATCCTCCTCTTTCCTCTGATCCCCTTCAGCAGGTGGAGCACTCTTCTGGCAGCAGGTGTTAACCAGGAGGTGCAAGCAGGCATCGGCATTGCACAGGGCAGGATGAAGTTGGTCTCCCTCCTGCTCTGCCTTGCGCAAGGTCGGCCCTTGTGGCATGGGGTGCAAAGTGGGGCTGCTCCCCAAGGGCTGTGCAGGAGAGCATGGGAGACATGGGAGACCAGCATGGGAGACAACCTGCTTAGAGCACCAGTGCTGACCGCTGGGCCTGCTTGCACTGGGAAAGGGCACGAAATACCAGTATGGTGGTGGGAAGGGATGAATGCATTGCTTCAGCTCTGGAGTCACAGGGCTGCCGAGCAGATGAGATCCTTCTGCATGCCGTGAGTTTTCAGCATTGCCTCAGTTGTGCTGGGAACACAAATATTTTTCTGTTGTACCAGCACCGAATCAGTTACAGCATCCAGCAGCTGTGCTGGTGTGTTTTGACCAAAGAGACACCACTTGATGTCAGCATGAAGTAACTCATTATCAATCTATTCACCGAAATGCATATTTAGGACCTTCAGAAATTATCTCCATTATAATAAGCTAAATGTTTAAAGCTTTGCCGTTAATTAATATGCACAGATTAATATGCAACCCAGACTCAGTCTTCAGGTACTGGGAAAGTTTCTGATATAATAAACCTAAAAGCAGAGTGACAGGGACATATTACTTCACCAGATGGCACAGTTTGTTAAAACAAACCAACGCGTTTCTAAAAGAGTGTTCTAATCGCCACTTGAAACAAATTTTAATTTCAAATGGAGGGACATTTACATAAAAAGAATTCAGAGAACAAATATTTCAGAAGTTCACTGTTAGACAAGAGCAGTTCTGGTTTAAGGCAATAGAAGGTGGGAAAACATAAGCTAATCAAAAACATTCTTAATGATGGAATTTCAAGCATAGCTGTTGTTTGTGAGGAAATTAGATTGTTATGGAAAGCTTTCCTCTGGAAGGTGACAGCCAGTACAGTCTGTGTCCAAGAGTCATCAGCAAAACTGGGGTACAGAGTTGTGCAAATTACAATTAATCTGATGGGAAACCAAACATTTTATTTTGGAGGACTGAGTCCTTTTAAGGGTTTTTTTTAGATGTTAGATCATCCTTGGAATGGAAATGCTATTCTGTAATGAAATTGTGAATATGTTGGGAAAAAAATTCAAATAAACAAAACTTATTTTTTAAGGTTTTAGTCTGATTAGGCTAATTGATGTATAAAAAAAAAAAGAATTAGCATGTCTTGATGAATGCACTATTTGATATTAAAAAAGTTCCTGGATCTTCAGATGTCATGGAAATAGATAAAAAAGGTGAATGTAGGTGATTAGTCTGACTCACACCTGTGGTGTTCAGTCCAATCCTTGGGTTTTTTCTTTTTTTTTTTCACTAAAATGAGGCCAGATTAAAGTAATGTGAGTGCCTAAATCTTTGTTGCTGTAAGACCTGGGAGGGATGACCAGATACCAGCACCGTGCTCCGAGGCTTTCCTTGCCTACACTGCCTGCACCAGGCCCCTTGAGAGTAACAGCACCTGCTCCGCTGGGGGCTGAAACCCCATTCCTGCAGCACCTCCTACAGCATCTCCTACAGCCTTTCCCACAGCTTGGTGTTCTCCAACAGGGAGATGGAGAAGATGATAGAGGCAATGTCTTTTCTTCCAAAAAGAAGCAGAAGGTGGCTGTGATGCTGTCAGCCAACAATTTGAAGGATGTGGGAGAAGGTCTGTTTTCCAGCCTGCACAGTTTGTTGGGTGTCACTTCTGTTCGGCTCTGATTTTTTGGCTTGCAATGTGTGCAAAGCTTGCCCTGACATGTCCTTACTCTGTTCTCACACAAGAGGTAAGAAACTCCTTCTTGCCCCATCTTTTTTTAGTTTCTTTTTGCTGTTTCCCCTCTCTGGTCTCCCTTGCTCCATCTTTCTGCTGTCCATCTTTCAGAGCAAGAGCTGTCTTGACTGTTTCTGACATGCTTTCAGTTTTCATAGGAGACCTTTAGCACCTTCATATTACAGAAAAAAAAGATGAGTGTTTTCTATGCTGTTGCTGAGAGGCAAACCACATGAGACAAAGTTAAGAGACATTTTAATGCAGAAGCCTCTTTCAGTGTGTATGAATTGCAATATTTTTATGTTCTCCATGAAGAAACAATGCACAGAAGGGCAATTCAGAGAGCTGACATTGCGATCCTGATGCCTTTCTTATAGAAAGGCACAACTCCAAAGGGAAAACTGTAGTGACTAGGAATCAGAAGAGCTTGACCAATCTCTTCATCTAGCAACAGAACATGCAAAGGGAAAAGATTAGTGGTTGAACTTTTAACCTCATTGACAGGGGTTTCACTGTATGAGAGCAGATATGAGCTTTACTCTTGATTCCTTGATTAGTTCCTGACATTTTTTAAAAAATGAAATATAAAATACATTAATAGTCTTGAAGACTGGGACTAGAAACAGTCAGAAATTCACAGATAAAATGGTATTTTGCAGACAAGCAAGGTGTTGCCACTTACTGAATAGCACAGGTAACTTTTCCCTGCAGCTCACCTCTAGGACATCCTCTGCCCTCAGCAGCTCAGCCTCTTGGCTGTACAGCACTCACTTTTCATTTTTTTTGATGTCTCTTACATATTTTTTATATTTTGCCTTAAATATTTAGATTCAGAATCAGCACATCCATATGCTGACCACACTTCTTTGAGAAGTTATGCTCAGGGACTGTTATTTTTGACCTGGACAACAGGCAGATACCACAAACATCTAGAGTCCCTAAGCCTCATAAAATTCATTTATTTTGAAAGAGTGAAAGAAAAAGAAAAGCCTAAACCAAAGCAAGTACTAAATGTTGAGTGCAAAGGTAGCTCACCAGTTCTCATCTCAGTGCTCCGCTTATTCTGCTCACATCATCTGTACAAGCTGTATCTGTTTAAATAAAACATGGGCAAGTATTCACAGTTGGGTGTATCCCATAAATTCATTTTCCCATATTCACAATAGTACTTAGGAGCATCACAAGGAAAAAAATCGCCCATGTATTAAGTGCGCATTCAAAGCAGCTAGTTTTAAGAAACATTTCCTTGCCTCTCCCTTTTTCTACATTCTCTGCACAACAACAACAAGAAAAAGGTCAGAAGAAAAATCAGAAAATAAATGAGCAAAAATGTGAGATAAGGTAATAAGTGTATTCAGGAGCTCAGAATTATTTCAGAGAGCTGCTTTTTACTCCTATCAAATGCATTATGTATAAGTTTTAAGTCAATATGTTTTGCTAACACTGTGTTAAGCTAGAAAGCTGCCTGCTATCCTTTGTCGCTAGATGCCAGGTAAATAAACAACCGATTGGCTTAAGCAAATTAAGTAAATAGTGTTTGTGGGCAGGTAGTTTTGTCCAGCGTGTGGTATATAATGTTTATTAATGCTGTTAACTTTGGGAAGTGTTGAGGTAAATGCAGAGATTATAGCAAATGTACAGATTAAAACAGAGACATTTGTCAAAAACAAATGTGCATATAAGCTAATAGTAAACAACTAGATGAGTTTGTTGAAGCCAAATGATCCCATTTAATAAATGAAATGTTTCATTAATCTTCCCTGACAGAAGTAACACTTGGAATGGAAAACAGATCTAAAAGTACATATTTATTCAAGCCACGTCCCATGAGTCTTCCTCAGCAGCTCAGGCAGGAACTGTAGCTGCTCCCGCTGTGGCTGGGCAAGGATGGGTGTTACGGAGGCAGCCCCTCGCTGCTCTCGCTCCAGCAACTTCCCCCTGCTGTCAAAAAGTTTGGAGCTGATAACAGAGCAGCTGGAGGAGCTATTGGTGTGTGGTTGCTGTCATCAATGGCTGCCTTAGAGATAATTCTGGTCCCCGTGTGCTGTGCGCCAACTGTGGTCCAGCTGCCGACAGCGTGGCGTGACAGAGTTATCCCCATGCTGTGTCCTACGCTGACAATAAGACACCACTTACCACTGTGGCACTTACTTCGAGGGTTGCCCAGAAGCAAAGCACAAGGTGGTGGCAAATCCCCACACATCAAGCGAGCCCTCCAGAACTGGGTGGCTTTCTGCAGAAGAACTCAGAGCTCTGTGATCAGCAGCATGCCTCAGCTTTACCCTAAAATGATACCCATCTGTTTATGAGGCTAGATCTTGAGATACAGGTTGCCTGTGCAGTTGGATTAATCTTCTCTGACATCTAAGCACAATGAAGGTGGCAGGTATAGAGCAGCATTTTGAAAGAAATCCATCCACATGCAGCACCCTTGTCTGAGGGTCCATCTCATGGCCTGAGCCTCAACTGCAGCACTTCTCTAGTGTCTGCTGTCCATGTCCAGCTCTGTAGCAGTGCCTGGGAGCAACACCCTCCTTTTTCCTTGGCAAACAACTTTACACAGCATTGACTTGGCCTCAGTAACTTGAGCCTCTTGGCTTGCCTAGAGCAATGCAGCGTCACTGGTATGAAGCCCAAATGAATCCATGCACATCATCTGGCACGGAAGGCTAAGGCATGGCTTGTCACCATCGTCACTGTAATGCCTTCCCATAGAATTGCTCATCAGCTTCCCAGACTCTGTGCATCAAACTGCTTCATGTCCCCACTGGATCAGTTAGAGGACTAGGAAAAGATCACAGACAGTGACCATGCTCAACTGAGGCAGTCCATGGCAGCTATGAAAGAACTCATCCGTGAGGCAAATCATAGACAGGGTTTGCCCAGGAATAAGGGCTGTCACAGACCTCAGTAAGTGTTCTATGAAGTTTCCTTTACCAACAGTTGGTGTTCTGGAGCTGAGGTCCCACCATCTGAACAGGGATGGATTCCTGCTGCAGATTCTTCCTGAGATCAGAGAAGAGGTACCAATCTCTCTCTCTTCTGTCTGGCCCTTGTCATGGCATCTTGTCTTCGAGATCATTGTCCTACTGTGAAGTTAAATTGAAAGTGATCAGATGGTCTGGTAGTGTCTGGGGCAGGGAAATGACATGCATAAGCTCTGCATTAGGAAAATCAAACTTAAAATAAACAGACTCAAAGCCAAGATACTCCTTTGCACACACCTCTTCCTCAGAGCAGAGGAGGAAAGTGCAGAGATGTGAAAGGTGCCAGTCACTTTTCTTCATGTATTTTTGGAAGGAGATTAGATACTGCAATGAGAACAACAAAGTAAGAACTTAAACTAAATATTTATGTCTTCTACCTTTCTTGGGAGGTGGGCCAAGGAAGCACCATCAGGAGATGTCTGGGATGAGAAAAGGCCACACTGCTTCCCGTTTCTCAGCATGGAAATCATGGGGTGTTTCTACACTGAAGATGGAAGGTCAGCAATGAGTCGCTCTCCTGAATATGGGAAGCTTTAGTAGCAAAGATGCCTGAAAATGTGTGGATGAAGAAGTACTAGATTATTGGCTGAAAAATGGATCAGAGTAAGTTGTTCTGAGGTGACAACTCAACTGGGGAGCCCAGGAAAAAAAATGAAAAAAAGTAAAGAGGAGAAAAAAAGTATGTTTGAAAGATAGCTGTAATCCAGGTAGTGTAACCTTGGGAGAAGCTGGGAAGAGGGAGATGAGAGCTGTGGCCACCCAGGGGACAGGAGAGACTGAATGAACCCCCATCCCATCCTACCAGACAGCCAGTCAAGCTCCTGCCCACACAATGGTATGTCTTATGTTGTCCCAAGGCAAACATGGAAATGTCAGGGAAATGCTTTTCTTTTTGGCTGAAGGGAGCTTTGATAGATTTGCTGACTTCTTACATATTTTGTACAGGGAAGTGAAGAGTAATACCAATCCCACTGGAAACCTTCACGCCAGAAATTGAATTTGCAGCACATGAGAGCTGACACCACATGGCAGCTGTGTGTTAACCTGAGCTTGCAGGGTTTTTGTGTATATTGAAGCGAACCTTGAGATGGTCAGTGCTGCAGGAACTGAGTTGCATTGGGTCCCTCTGAGTCTGCCAGCTACATTTTTTACTTTGTGCTGCAACATGCAAAGAGAATTTGCTTTGCCCTCTGATGTTTATCTTAATTTTACATGTGTTCACAGCTCATAGGAGAAAATGACAAATTGAGAAAATATTTTTTCACAAAAGCTGAGACTATTGCAACAGACAGACAAACACAGTGTAAGGGCCAAAGTCTGAGCTTTTCTACACACTGTGCCATGTGCATGTTTGGTTTTACCTACCTGAAATGTAATAGGCAATTCAGTCAAGATTCTGCCATAATCACTGCAGCTTCTCTGCACAAGGATTACTTGTTGCATCCCATTGCAGGTTTTTGGAACACCACCCAAAAGGGAGGCTGAAATAATCAACCGCATTTCATTTAGCCCTGCCAACTGAATCTAAACAAATTGAAAAATGACCTCCCTGTTATGCTTTGAGGCATACAGCAGAAAATAACTCTGAAATAGCTGCTTATGCTCACTGGAGAAAGATTTATTTCTGATCTCAGAGCTTGAGTAGCAGAGGTAAATAGAACCACCAGTAAACAATTACCTGCCATGCCCCACTGCCCCCATGTGAAAAAATAGGCACAGTCATTGCCTGAAGTGGAGTTGGTCTAGTAAATGATGGGGAAAATGGAATGTTTTCTCTCAACAAGCAGCAAATGAAGAGGAGATGAAGAGGAGAAATGATGTTACCTTGTTTACCTGGACAGTCCCAGATTTTGACAAAAGGCTCAAGAGTCTAGCATGTATTTTCTCTCCAGTGGTGTAACATGAGTCACTTTGCCCTTCACTTCATATTTCAAGAGGGATTTTGGTGGTGAGACAAACTGTCCTATTCTATGAATGATTTGAAAGGACTCTGCACTGATGAACAGCCAGAAGGGAGAAGGGCTCAGTATAGCAGCATGGCTAATTGGCTTTTTGCTTAATTGTCACCTATTTATTTAGGGCTAAAAAGTTTTTGTTTTGCATTTAATTATTTATTTTGGTTCCATAATGTTATATATTTAATGGAAATCCATGGAAAAGCAGACCTTAAAAATGTTTCCTTGTAATACCAAGTTATTTAGGTCCATGATTTTGCTACCAGCTACCTGCAGGATGATTTCCAGTCATGTGCCATGGCACCCTAGCTCTCCTAGACAAACACAACACAGTATATCTTGCCTGAAGGCATTTCTTTAGTTCCATTGTGGCTTTAGCCCAGTTTCCTAAGGAAACAAGACCATCTGAGCATGACATCTCTCTTTCTCCTCTTTTTTCACAACTCCTGACCCCACTGACTGGCTTAGCCCCCATGAGACAGAGGGCTAGAAGCCTCAAAGGTCAATTTTCCTTGTGAATTCTGTGCAAACTGGTGGCCTGGGGTTTACAGAGCCTTTTTAAAAAAAAGGCTTTCTAATGTTTCCACCAAAGAAAGACAGCAGAAAACTGTGGTATTACCCATTGCTTTTCAGCCCTTAGATAACCAAGCAGGAAGTGTGAGGCTGCAGCATCTGCTTTAGTTTAGACTAACCACAGCATGTGTGGTGTCCCACCAAGTAGGAATGCCATAAAGGACAAGAGAGGCGTGGAGGTTACATAAGGAAGGAAGGATTTCAGGGGACACAGGATTTGTATTAGTAGGAAAAGATGTCCTACTGGTTTGGCCGCCCACAAATCTGCTTTCCAGGATATTTTTTAATTTTATCTCTCTTCCTTCTCTGAATCCCTGCAGGCAGCAGTTGGTCCTTGGAAGATGTGATGACAAGGAGAAAGCTCTTCAGTAACTATAGAAAATGTAAAAGTGAAAATACATCTCCCAGGGTCTGACCCAGAGCTGAAAGGAATTCTAAAAATATTGTTTCCACATCCACACTGGCTACTGGAAATAGAGCACAAGTACAGGATCCTGCCCTGGATGTCTATAAGCAGAAGGAAGAGAATAAACCCTGAGCGGGGCGGTCAGGAGCACTAAGTGTCTGGGAGCTCTGTGGTTATCTATGGCAGAATGGTCTGCATAGCCAGCACATGTTTTCACAGAAAGCTCCTCCTGCAGGACTGACAGGATGCTGGATGTGAAAGACAAGGTGTTGTTGTTGGCATATTGTTGTACCTTGGTGTTGCCATCAGTAGCTGTCCACCACTCAATAGCCCTTCTGCTCTCCCCCAGGCCACATGAGTCCATTAGCAGCATGTCTGGCATTTGTTGCCACACACCTTTCTTTTTATTCTGGCTTATATATAAGCCCTCTTGGCCTTGCTACTAATGGTGTGACACATAAACAAGTTATATAAAAACTCTCCCAGTGCATTTTCACAGATCACAGGCTCCCTATAATTTGTAGTCCAATATTTGAAGAGAGTGGCTGAGTTCAACATTGGGTCAGGTCTCCTTTGAGAGGATTACATTCTGCGATGACATGGTACCTATGTCTTTCTGCTGTCTCTAAACAAGAATCCACATATTTCTTGTTTGAATGCTTTGTTTTTGTTAGGAGACACAGAAAAAAGCGAGCCCCAAGGTGGTCTCAGCACATGGGAACTGGTTACATGCCACCTCCATCATGCTGTGCCACCAGATCATAGAGGGGAAATTCAGGCACTGCGGTTGTGTGGCTCTGTTCACTACTAATTCCGCTGCCTACTTTAAAATCTTCTTCTTCTATGTGGTATACAATGAAATAGCCTTTGTACTATGTGGATTATTTCAAACACCTTAAGATGTTTTCCAGAGTAAACTTGCATGTAGGTGGTAAAGCGAAGCCCAGTTTGAGTATGCTGAAGACTAGGCTGATCCTGTCTGTTTTCAGTGCTGTTGAGGCTATGTAACTGAGCACAGAAAAATTAAAAATCAAGAAGTGTTCCAGAATAGGGTTGGGAAATGTTGTTGAGCAGATGGACTCTCAGACTCCCTAAAACTGCCTTTGAGGCCCTGAGACTGCTGGACCACAGACCAAAATAACCATTGAAACAAGGCTCCTTCTTGAGATGTGTTTATTTACTCAGGTATCTCTATGAAACATTAGAACAAAAAGCATGTACATAATTCATTCCCAAGTGCATTTGGGATGTGGTGTCCTATCAGAGCAGTATCAACAACAGGTGACCTGAACCCCTCCACATCCCTGTCTCCTTCAGCAGAAGCAGATTTGATCCCTGGCAATGGCAAGCTGGTATGCGAATTTTACAGATTCATGAGAATAAATTGATCTCAGTCATTTCTCACCAGTTTTCCCCCAAACCCAAAGTGTTTTAATTATTTAAGTGTCAAGCAATCAAATGCTGTACCTCAGACACAGCTATTCCAGGAGATAATTAGAAGCACAGAGGAGCAAACAATATGCCAGAGAAAGTATCATCGCAGTGTGATCCGAAGGATAACTTTAGTAACGCAAGTGTTTCTTTGCTGGATGACTCATGGAAGGAAGCAGGGGCTGGAGCTGCTGAAAAAAGAGCCTGCTCCATGGGAACACGAGCGAAGGTCAAGGATCGACTCTGTAAAACCCACTTTTTGTTTGACGTTAATAATCTTAAGGAAATTGATGGAGTGAGAGCAAATGTCAGCTCCAGTAATGACTATGTAACTCTGGGACCATATAGAAAAGCCATAGCCCAGCTCAAATGTTGCTGGTGGAAATAATGGGGAGAGGTGAGCTGAGGATTCAAGCCTTGCTTTAATGTTTTCTTTTGAGTTTCTCTGTGAATTCTGATTTATCAAAGGGACAGACATCAATTTTCAATATTTAACTCATGGCTTATATAGCATATATATATATACACTATATATGCATTTTTGACCACTGTTTTTTGTCTGTACAACAGCTTCCCAAAGCTGTACAAAAAACATCATCTCACTGACGGATACTGTCACTTCTTACATTGTAAAAAGTATTAATATCTGATAGTTTTTTTGTTACGATCCAAATGGTGTGTTATAACATTTAATTCAAAATATAAACATGTTATAATGATATATATATTATATAAGAGTATGTGTTCAGTTGTTAAATTTTACACACATACCTCAGACCCATCTTACACATATTTTTTTAAGTTGTTATTTTCATAGTATCTTCTTTCAATAACAGATTGTCTAAGCCTTGGTCCTTCTGTTTCTTGCCAAAATAGCAGCAAGTTAAATTTTGTTTCTGTCCCAAATTGTGACACAGCTGGCAGTTTGTAAGCCCAACAGACTGCTCTACTTCTGTGACTGTGCTCCTTCCTTCCAGAAGAGAGGTGCCAGCTTTGTAAATTCAGAAACCAGACCACATTCTGGCAGAAAATCAGTGTATTAAGGGAGAAGAAGGTGATGTGTCTCTCTACTGACAGTTATTTTGAATTTGGTGGCATTTATTTTTAAATGGAAGCTTGTTGGTTTTCTACGCTGTGATCCAGCTCTGATTTGCATTGATGAAGGGAATATTGGTGCCCCAGCCAGCCTGCTCCACTGCTTTGCTGATCTGTTTTGGAAAGATTTCCTGATACCAACCCAAATGTTACTTCCTCAGGCAGGTCCATGTCTGCTTGTCCCACTCATAATGAATATGATGGTCTTGACTGGGAAATCTTCAAGCTGAAGACAACTGGGGGCTGGAGGAAAGTATTTTTCATATACTTGCTCTGTTTTCTTACTTCCCCAGACATTCACTTTGGTGCTGTCAGAGATATGATCCTGGCAGGCAAGATTTTGGTCTGATGCAGTACAGATATTTTTAGAACACAAAATCCAGTTTATTGCGTTCTTCTTCACAACAGCCTTTTCTATCCTCGAGGGGTGTTACTAATGCTCCCCTCCTCCAGGCTACACAATTCCAATTTTTTCAATTTTCCTTCACAGGGCAGAACCTCAGACCTCTCATCTCCATCCTCAAGTCCCCCTCACCTACACGTCTTCCTGGAGCCATGCTGCTCACAGCTGAACACAGGGCTGCGGCAGGGTCACCGGCAGCACTGGGGACCATGGAGGGATTAATCCTTATGTCTTGCGGGTCAAGCTGTCTGTTCACCCCCACAGGGGGTGTGCCCTTCTCTGCAGTGGGTCAGCACAACTGACTCATGCTGCTCTCTGATTCACCCTGGGCCCTTCTTTGCAGAGCTGTAACCCAGACACTTGCTCTCCATCCCGTAGCTGTGCAGCTGGCTATTCCCACCTCAGTGAAGGGACATGTGTCTGTATACGGATAGAGATGGGTACAGCTGGTGCAAATCTACCTGAACTCTCAGCAGCCTGGGCACAACCCAGGGGGACTTGCGCAGGCAGGAAGGGTGGGTAGGGAGAGGATGCAGAAAGATAAAACGAGTGTGTTCCTTAAATTCAAAGCTTGTTCACAAGTCTCCCAGCACACAATAAAGTGTTTATAGTTTTGGAATTCGTTCATTCTTTTGTTTTTACACTCTGTTATTCTGTGTTTTTAATTTTGCCCCACCTTGCAAACCTAGTTTTTCTCACACCAATTGTGGGTGCTGCAAAACAAGCTTTGAATTAATATATTGCCTGGATTCAACTATTGAAACCATAATGCTGACTCCTAAGGCAAGTAAAAAAAAGAAGGCAAATCAAGTAGGTGATTAAGGTTAATAGCAGACTTAACCTTCATTTTAGCTGGAATATTTTCAAATGAAAGGGTAGAAATATGCATGTCCTTTCTATCAGCAGGTGTAAAACTGTGCTCCTACTCTTTACTCTTTGTCAGTGCTCAAGCATGTGAGAGTAAAGTGTGCTTGTGATGCCAGGGAGGAGACATGTTTGTAGTAGTAGCAAGACACATGATAAAAACGACAAGTTTGGCTGTTGTGAGTGAAGGAATCTCAAAATGCTCAAATGTCTATAGTTGAGCCAGCCTTGGAAAAACTGGAACAGTGGTCCTGCATCCAGCTTGTGCCATGTACATATATTTGAGTTGCGGTTCTCATTTTAGGCCAACCAATTTTTTTTTGCTCTCCAACACACAACATCAGGTCTCTCTGTGTCTTTACAACATGATCTGCTTGACCCTCGCCAAAGAGATTAGGGGACAGGAGAGGACTGGATGAAACAAAATAATTTTTTTAAACCATTTTAGACCGTTTTGAAGATATTTACAAAAATGGTGTTTGTTTTCTGCTATGTATTCTGCAAACTTTGAAGCAAACCTCTTTAGATCTCTTTTCTCTTTCTCTATAATCTCTGATTTGACATGAAAATAAATTTGAATTTTAACCCATATTCTTCTTCCTACACTTCTGAGAGATTCTAAGAAGATTTGAAAATAATTTTAAATATTCTTCAAAAAAGCAGAGCTTTTATTATCTCTCTGTACTGCTAGATGCCTTGGGAAATCCTTAGAAATGTAATGAAACATAACACATAAAACCCAGTGAGCCAGCGTAAGCCACCATCTAATCAAATGAGTAGATTCATAATGACAGAACACCATTAAAATGCAGACAGAAAACTTCTCAGTACTCTTATACTGCATTTCTTTTTCTTACTTTAGGTCTTCACTTAGGGAGTAATGGAAGCGAACTGAATAATGAATATAGTTAGTACAATCTCAAGGAGATTTCCTTCCAAGATTTCTTTTTCTTGAGCTGAACCGAAGGTCAAATAACTTCAGTACAGTAGACAGCATCGAGACGGTCCTTTTTAGACACTTTTATTGAGTACAATTTAATGGTGACAAGGAATAATAATGGATAAGGAGACAGGAGATATTTTAAAGCTTTATTTTGCTTACAGCATAGAAGAAGAACAATGCATTTCTGTTCCCTGGACAAATTACTATAAAATAATCACTTAGCCAGTTTTAGGTGGTGCAGTGAACAGCTCAAATCGGAAGCATAGGCAACTGCTTTTTCCTTCATGGATTGATCCTACTGATGAATGAAGATGAGTCAAATGATGCAGCTACTCCTCCACTACCTGGATAATCATGCCTTATTTCTAAATATAACCAATGCAGATTTCCATATATCTAGACACTGGTGTGGAACTCTGCCCTGGGCTGGGCACCTTGTTTCCCTGTACTGTACCCGGGGAATGATTTTTGGAGAGTATGTGTGCAAATCAGCAAATATGCTGCCCAAAGAGAATTGCGCTATCACAATGGCAATGCACACCCAGACAAACAGGTGCTTATATGTTTTTTAATATATGCACACATAAACATTACGTTACATACACGTACAACAGTTATAACTAATGACTATAACTAGCAGCTAGAACTACAGGGTGAAGGCTAAAAAAGATTCATTTATTCACAGAATTACAGAATCACAGAATGGGTAAGGTTAGAAGGGACCACAGAGGGTCATCTGGTCCAACCTCTCTGCTCAGGCAAGGTCACCGCAGGGTGCATTGCACAGGATTATGTCCAGATAGTTCTTGAATATCTCCAGTTAGGGAGGCTCCACAGCCTCTCTGGGCGATCTATTCTAGTGCTCAGTCACCCACACAGTAAAGAAGTTCTTTATCATATTTAGGTGGAACTTCCTGTGCATCACTTTCTGCCCATTGCCTCTTGTTACTTGACACCACCGAGAAGAGCCTGGCTTTATCCTCTTGGCACCCTCCCTTCAGATACCTATGGACATTGATTATTTCTCCTTCACATTTTCCTCTATGCCTTCATCTGAACAAGGTGATGCTCTGCTGCGAACAAGCATGGGCCAAGGAAGGGCTTATAAACCAGGACACATGGGCTTTCTCTCACAAAGTTCATGAAAGGAGAGAGCAGGAGGAGGCTTGTTGCTGGCACTGGAACTGTTGAACTACCAAGGCAGGACTTGTGAGGAATGGACAGGAGGCACTGAAGGCTTCATTTGCAACCAGGATGAACATTATTGCAAATCTAAAGGGAGGTAATTCAGCATGAATGGATGTGATGTTGTCTCTGTCTCTCCAAATCTTACTGCAATGCTAGGGAGCCTTCTATATGACCAAGAACCAAGGGAATACCACGTGGCAGTACCTGGATATCATTATATCAAAAAACCTGTCACCTTTGTGGTTAATAAAAACTTACAAAGTTTTTCACTTCCTTTTTACACATTGACTAAAACAAGTAACACATTACATTTCTCTCTCAAATTATGCTGTACTTTGTACCTGATTTGCCCTCATATCTATATGTTCACATTCCACTCATCATACGAGCACTGTTCAAGCCTTGGAAAGCTTTTCTCCATTACTCACTCCTTCAGCAGATGTTCATATTTACCACTCTGTTGACCTTGTTAGCATACCTACCACTGTGTAAACAGTTTGTACTCTCCTCAGACTGCAAAGTCTATTTTGGCCAGTATTTTAGCAAAGACATAGTGTGAGTATGTGCCTACTAATCAGTATACCAGAGAAATCTGCATATTAAAAAAAAGGATGGGAAATAGAAAGCATCATAAAGACAATATGATTAAATAGTGAGCTTTTCAGTGATCTCATATAGATGGCATGTTGAAAGTATACAGAGCTAGATACAGGTCACATGTCTAGGGAGCTGCATACAAGAATAGCACAAGCATATAAGGAGAAGATTAGAAAGCCCATGTATAAAATGTCATACAGTTAGCAAGGGACATGAAAGGTAAAAAGAAATACTCTAAATTTAGATTAATAGTGAGAGGATTAGAAAAGAAAGACTTGTTCTTCTACTCAGGGGGAGGAAAAGCTATTTATAAATTCTATTGAGAAGACTGAAGCATTTAGTTTCTCTTTTGCCTCAGCATTCACTGGAATACCAGTGAGAAAGGGTATGAATTCAAGTTAGAAGAGAAAATCAGCTGAGATAATAAACTGGTAAGTTGATTTTTACCCCCAAAATTCTATGGAGCTAATGAAATTCCACAGGGAATTTTGAAAACCATATGAAACAAATCTGACAGCAATTAGAGGCTAATCACTAAAACAAGAGGATGGGTAAGGTTAGGGGCTTGCTTATCTTTATAGTGGGGAATAGGGTGAATTGCAGGCTTGCCAGTTTACCTTCTCCTCCCCAAATGGGAAGAAATAATCCAACTATTGTTAAACACCCAGAAGATAATGAAGGTTAAGTAGCAGCTATCAGGGATTTGCCAGGAACATACGATCTTCAACACAGGTCATTTCCATTTACAAGAGCATGACAGGCCATGTGGGCCATGGGAAGGAGGTCAGCACTGTGTTTCAGAAAGGCTGTGACACAGAGCACCTGTTTCTGCAGATTGATGAGCCGGCTGCAGCACCACAATCCATGGTCCGTGGCCAATGCAGACACACCAGTCATAGTTTCCATGGGCACCTCTCCTGGGGCCCATGTACCTCAACAGTTTTGCTGATGACTCGAAGGATGAACTAGGTTTATTCAATTTTCAAACAGCAGAAAGCTAGGAAGGGTCATGAGTGTACTGGGAGATGGGGTGAGGTCTGAAAGTATTCCTGATTGAACAAACCATCCTGCCAAAATTAGACGTAATTCTGTAGTGCCTTATAGCTCCCTGGAGTGGTCTTTCCAAAAGGCCAAGCAACAAGCTTGCACTGAAGGCAAAGGTGTCCTTGCTGAGGCCTCCCGAACTCCTTGTAGCCTCAGCATATGATGGCTCATTGACAAGGTGGTCTCAGCACTTTGCCTTCCCCACTCCTGTCTGGGGGTGCCTACACTTCCAGCCTGGCTGACTCATGGTTTACACCAGAACCTCAGCTCCCTGATCAGCCACATGACACACGTGTCAGTTTGCTCCCTAATCTCCACCTGCAGTGATCTGGCAAGCGCCCTTGGTGAGGAAACCTGGGTGCACAGGAGGAGCATCCTCTTCACGGACCACCTGAGTCACCCCTCCAGCTGACCTAGAGGAATGGAGATTTTCACCTCCAGCAACACTGTCAGCATGGAACAAGGAACACTCATGGCCAAGATCAAGCATGAGCTCCTGCTCAAAGCTCACTTTGCTGCACAGGAGGCCCTGTGGATGCGGCAGGTCCAGGCAGCCCCAGGAGGGGCTATCAGCTCCACATGTTCCCCAGCCAGCTCACTGCCACGGGGACAGCCTCAGCACTGTGACTCAGTGGAGCCTAAAAAGCATCTTAAAATGCAGATTTAAATGTATTTAATATTGAGTTTTACTTGGGCTTGGAGTTGCATGTGATCTCTATGTGAAATGAAACCAGTGAAAAATTTCCAACCTGCCCTAGAATAAACTTTCTAAATGTGATTCAAGCTTTGAAAGATTTGAATCCTGAGTTGTCTTGAAGGGGTTTTTTGTTTGTTTCTTTTTTTGTGGGGTTTTTTGTTTGGTTGGTTTTGTTTTTAATGATAATTTTCCACTATCGACCTAAAAAATCAGTCATTTAGACAACCCTGATCTGTGCAGGAAGGATAAAGCTTATCACAGAAAGGAACACAATTTTTCAGGAGCTGTCGGAAAGAAGAAAAGACCATACTGATCACACTGGTTGTAGATATAAATTCAGAGCGTGCCTTCTCTCAGGATAAGCATATGCAAATAACTGTAATAAATACCATCAACAAGCAAATGGAAAATAAACAACTCAACCAACTAAACTAACAACTTAAACTGAAACATCCCTCTCTTCCTGGGAAAAGATAAAAGTGGCTGGCAGCATATCAGGCGCCTTACCTTGTGGTTTGAAGGGTACATCACAGTTAAATGCTGCAGCAGCAAAGGCACTTCTGTTGTCGTTCTCGCATTAGTAGTGGTCTTCCCTGAGGTGGCATCTCATGGTATCCTTGGGTCACAAAGCGTAGCAATGCCAGCACAGCCACAGCCTCTTTGGGGACATGGATGAGGAAAAGACCAGCTCATCTCTCTCTGCTTTGCTGTGAACCCAGAGAGCCCAGCACCATGAAGTGCCAGGGCAGGGCTGCATATGCAGTGCTCAGCTCTGGACGTGGGCTCAGGGTGGACACGCCACATGTCCAGAAGACAGTCTCCAATTGTTCATCACTATTTCTGTTCAGAATAAGATTCATTGGTTTCATCCTTCTGTTGACAAACCACAGTTTTGTTAAAGGTAATTTTGAGTACTTGGTTAAAAATCCATATCTGTGCTTATTCTGTATTAGAGGATGGCTACTGGTGCTGGCCATCCTTACTGCAAACACTGCACAGTAGTGTGCACTGCCAGGGCTGCAGGCATCGAGGTCTTGGACACCATCCTGTGAAAAAGCAGATTTCCCTCTATGCAAAAGTGCTACAAAGAGGCTTTCTAAAATCTCAGATTTATAGAGATATTTGTAATTTTCCCGTGTTTTCCATCACCCAAGGTTGGAATTTGATATCAAAGGACCTATACCTGTTCCTGCTCTTCTCCAAAATAAAGCTATATGCTAAACATATCTCACAAGCTGAAGGAAACTTGTCAATAAGCATTTAAAATGGAAGTCTGATACTGAACAACAAAGAGGGTGGCCTGCAGTATCTGACCTGTGACTAAACACTGTACTAAACACTGAATCAAGATATGTTAAAACAGGAAGGCACAGCTTCCCCTCAGCTTTTACTGAGTCAAGAGAGATTATTGCTTATGGTTTTTTCTGCACGGAGGATTCCAGTTTTCTCAGAAATTTGCCTCTCTCACCATCTGAGCTCTTGAAAAATTTTTTTTTTCTTCCAGTCATTTTAAAACGTAATTACAAAAATGAAAATGCTAACAGATTTCAAACCACTTCAGGACATTTTGCCTGCTAGAAACATGTTGACTTTTTAAACAAATGGCTTGCTTTCCCTGTAATTAATTTTAAAACATTCATTTTTGCACTGACTGACATCAGGCAGCTATTCTGCAGCTGTCTCAGGATTCCTGAGCTTGACCTTAATAAATAATACAATGTTTTCTTAATTTGAAGAGTAACATATGCTTTTCTTCTTCCCCACTGAAGTGGATCCATTTATGTTTCCTGCAGCCAATGTGTTTGCTAGGGTAGCATATGCCTTTTGCACAATGTGATTACATTTATGTAGGCAAGTAGGCCACACCATTAACAATTAAATACTTTCAGAACTTTACATTTAATGTGATAAAAATGACTGCCTATCCCCTTTACCCTTATGTAGTGGGGAATGTAAACTGTGAACTAAGAGTCCATGTTTCTTAGAGTCCTCTTTGGCCACGGAGGTGCTGCCATTTGCAGCTGATGGTTTTCACCAAGTGTGTGCGTATCCTCATGGGCAGCACCAGGAGATGCACTGGGAGACCAACCCAGCCATGTCCTCAGGAGCAGAGGGTCATGCAGAGGTCCTGCCATCTTCTAGGCTGCTTTAGGTGGGTCCCCTCAGTGAGCCCTGTTTCTCATCAGGTATATATGTTGTGGGTTTTGTCCACGTTAAGCATTCACCAGCCTCCTGGGTGCAGACCAAGGAACACAGACCACTGATAATGCCAGCATGTGCTGGTGGCTTTGTATGGATGTTGAGTGTCCTGAGTTCATTGGTTTTGTGGATTCATCAGGTCTGTCAGTCTCCAGAGCCTGGCAGTCCTTGGGGAAACTCCACAGATTTGCCCTCCTGGTTCCAAATTCTACGTGAATGATCACAGGCACTTACAGAGCCCATTCATCCAGACTCACACAACAATGACCTTTATACCATCTAGTGCCTTTTGTATGTGCTACTTTGAGGGCAAACAAGGAGACAGAGCTGAGTTTGTGATAGACACCCAGAAGTCAAAGCGACAGGGTGCGGCGTGTTTTTGTTTACCTTCCTACCATCATTACTTGGTGCTGCATCTCCTCCTTGGCATAGCATCTTCTATCTTAAGTCCTGTCTTAGTTATGTGGGAGACTCATTGGTCTGAAGAAGCAGTATGTCTTGTGGAATGCACTGCAGTCTACAAGTGTCCTAGTGTGAAAAGGTGTTTTATAACATGGCAAAACAGTATGTTCTGGAGAGGTTCCCACAAAAGGCTCCCCCTCAGGGACAACAAACAGCAGCTCTGGATGCAAAATGCTTGGGATTTACCTCGGACACTGGGGCTGAGTTGGAGGTTTCCCAAGAGGACACAGTTGCTGCCATAATCGGAGGTTTAACTTCAGTTCATCGGCCAGCCAGGAGTGAAATACTTTGAAGAGCCCTCAGTGTTGGACTTTCTAGGTTTCTGCTCCCAAAGGGTTTACTTTGCTCTCTGGAGTAGTGGAGGATGTTGTCACAGAGGCTTTTGAAGAAGTTTTAAAGTCCATCCCTCATTGTGGTGACAAAGATACAAGTTACGGGCAGGAGGAGCAACCCACACCAACATTTAAGTACAGGAAACTGCATTCATCTGGGTCCTTGCTTTCCCTTTCAGGGAAAAGGTTTTGGCACAAAAGAAAGACATTATTAACTGGTGAAAATCAAGATCTGCTTGCATTTCTGGTTCCCAGTCCCCTGTACTAAAATCCCTGTGCACATTGTGCCTGTCAGAGCAATGGCCTGGATCGTACTGTGCTGTCCAGTGCCATTGCTGGGAAACACCCACTTAAGGTAGGTGGAGAAACAGCTATAATTTGAGTGAAATTAACTTTTTATTTTATTTTTTCATGTAAGGCAGGATCAGACCCTCCAGATTTTCTTGTTCTGACAGTAAGAAATTTTCTTGGAAAATATTGTTAGGGGACGCTCCAGATTTATTGTAAGCAAAATATTAATCAGCAACAAGTACAAATAATTAGTTAGCTGAAGGAATCCTGTATGTCTTCACAGACGACAAAATTGCTGGCAAAATGAAAACAACATAAAAATGTACAAATGACCTAATGGAAAAGAATGAGCACTTTAATAAAGGAGAGGTTTACTGCACTGAGGAAGTATTTCTATTATTAAAGATGGGCTGTATTGCTTGGTTTAATTCTTCAGTCAACCAGAAGAATCAAAGTGGAATACTGAAAGTCAAAAGGGGGATACTGAAGGCTTGTGGTACCTGTGGACGACTGAAGCCAGACGGAAGGTTTGTAGGGAGGAGGCGACACTGGCCTTCCCTCAGCCTTCCTGCAGCATCAGAAAACTTATCCTTTCTTTTTTCCTCAACACCCCTCTGCAGCTCCTATAGTGGTTAAATTCCACATGATGTTGAGAGATGTTGACCATTAATAGGAATGATGAGAGTAACAATAATCAGTATATAAATAATGTGCTTAGGGAGTAGTTGGAGGTAGATCCAGGACTTGAGCCAGAAAAGGACCATCATGTCTTAGCTGTTACATACCTTTCCCTTTAGGTTATGCACAGATGCTCTTAATATTAACAAATCATATTACACTAAATAAACCTGTAAGCATTCTAGGCCTTCAAAAGTCCAGATATAAACCTTCAGCATGTCTGCAGTAACCAAGAACCTGAACAATCATACCAAGTAAAGCAATTTGCAATATATGAGAACAGCCACCAGCACATAAGCTGTGATTCCAGCATCGGATAAATATTTTCGCATGCTCATTGTGCCCATCAGGCTTGAAAGAAACTTAGTCATGAGGAAAAATAAGCTGTTGTTGTTTTTACAAACTAGGAACAGAAGGAACTGAAGGCAAGAGAGCGAGGACTGGGGAATCAGATCCAAATCATTTTTGCATGCTAGGTGAGCAGGGTAGGTGTTGCCCCAAGCTCTGATGCTCAGCTAATAACTCTCAGAGTGGACTTGGCCATTTCACGTTACTGTGGTTTTGGTTTCAGAGTTCCTTTGGGGAAAGTCTCACATTTCAACCCAACTATGTGACTGTGACCAGGAGCCTGACCTCCCCACCTGCTCCTTATGCACGTATCTCCCCAAGGATGTACAATACAGCCCTGATAATCACCTACGCTGCGTTAATCTCCTATGGTGGCAGAGATTTTGTGGCCATCACAGGCTTTCTTTTAAGTGGGTTAAAAATCAGCAGATGACCACAGGATTTGCAGGACAAAGAGGATTTTTGGCAGCACTGGGAGTGGTGCCCAGGGAGCAGCTGCGAGATGGACAAGGCAGCATCATCAGCCAAATGCCAGAATTCACATCTAAGGTGGTTTGGTACTTCCCTTAAACTAGCACTCTTTGGCTTTGAAGGATCACGAAGTGGCATTTTTGATTAAAATAACAAACTATTTTTGAAAAAGATCTTTCATAAAGAGTAAATGCAGCCAAAGGTCTCAGTGGGAGCTGGGGATATTGACAGGCATAGCTCCAGCAATGAGTATAGATAGATTCAAACAGCAAACCCCTTCCTGGGAAGCTCTTGTACCCCCTTTTGTGCTTTAGCAACAGTTAGGCACATCTGATTCATGATCTGACTTTAAACCCAGTGATGGCTTAGAGGCTCTATAGATTTCTTTGTTCCTGGTGGCTGCTGTCACAGGAGATGTGGATGTGACACTGTTCACTGGTCTGTATCGTGGCTGATGGTGTGACGTTGCATCTCAGTTGCTGAGTTTTGGCATAGAGCACCTGGTTTATATGAGCTCTGGAGAGACTTGAAGAGCTGCTGTGGATGTTTTTCCTCCATTTTCTCACTTCCATCGTGCTGGAGCATTCAGATTTATGTCTCATTACCAAACATTTCTGTTGCTGCTGAGATAGTAGAGGGCTTTGGAGGGAAATTGCAGGATGTTGTAGGTATTTGAGCCTTCTTTTCTTTTCTGCCACTCAGGCTCCTCAGTTTCAATGTTCTCCCACTGTTCTCTAGTCAAGGTGGTGATGACAATGCTAAGAAAAATAGGTCTGTGGTAATGGAAAGAGTTGGGAATTGCAGCAGCGGCAAAGACAAAAACACTCCAGTTTTGTCTTTTGTCTTGCTGTCTTAAGTGATACCACGATTCACTAGCATGGACTTAAATGCATTTTATCCCCTGTAGCTGGAAATATATCTAGATATAAGAAACAATGGAGGAATGAAATCCTGAAGTGCATGCATAAGGAGTTTTCAGTGTAACAGCAATCCAGAAAATTTATTCATGCTTTAAATTAAATTTGGATATTTGGTCCACCCTTGTCTTTTATTTCCCAAGATAATCATTACGCAGTTACAACAGCTTTTGCCTGAATCCAGTTTTTAATCATCATTGACAAGATAATAATTTCCCCAATTTTAGGATCATGCACAGTATGCCTCCCTTTCATGGCAGCCTCCTCTCTGAGCCTCTGCTGCTGTGTCTCAGTTCGGAGGAGGCACTGCTGCCGGTGAGTCAGCGCACAGCACGCGCTCCTTCCCTGTCAGGAGAAGTGGCTCTCCCCCCACTCAGTTTTCATCTTCTTGGTGAAAGAAAATTTCTTTAGTCACAGACTGAAATAAGACATTTTCTTACTCTAATGAAAAAAACAGGTGCCTGAGTGCCCAGGTGCGAGGCAAGTCCCGTAACCAAAGGTGGTATGGGCATCCCAAAGGCCATCTTCTAGAATGTGCCTTTTCCAGCTGCTTTTCTTTTTCTTCCTGAATCCTATCTAGAATGTGAGTCTGAGAGAAGAGAAACCTGTTCCATAATGAGACCAGAGCAACAATGCTGACCTGTGATGTCACCACAGCTGACTCACACAAGAGGACAGATGGATGGGGTTGTGAGACCGTGGTCCTTCCATGGCACCTCTGTCCCCTTTGCCCATGCTGTGCCACCACTGCTGTCCCAATCTTTGGAAAGCAGACAGGAGGGGAGCTCTGGATAAAGCTGGAGATGGACTGAGAAAGCAGAGGCAGAAGGAAAGAGCCTCAGCCACAGAGGGAGGATGAGGAGCCAAGAGACAGACCTTGCCTAGAGTTCTGCATGAACTACCTAAATGCAAACCAGGGCCAAGAAATCACAACAGATATTTTTTCCCATGTGCCGTGGTTTAACCCCAGCCAGCAACCAAGAATCATGCAGCCTTTCCCTTACTCCCCCCAAAAAAAGGCTTTATCAATGTGCACCTTAGAGAGCAAAGATACCAGTTGCCTATCATGGAAGAGTGAATGATGGAAATGACCCCTTGGTAATCTAAAACTTCCAGAAAGTCAAGGTGTCTCCCCACAGTTTAGAGGAATCCTTCAGGCCCCCAAGATATGAGTATGCTCAGGGGACACAAATTAGAGCATCACACAAGGCCCCAGACAAATGCAGCAAGCAAAGAGGTGGCAAGAGCATTGTAAGAAAGGGCATTGAGCAGTGAGTTAAAGGAGGCTCCCTTTCTGCTCACATATTTGGGAAACTTTGAGGAACTATGGACGAAAATTATTGAGAGAACTGGCTCCAGAGAGTTTTGCAGCTTTATCATTTCAGGTCCAGAGAAAAACAGGAAACTAACATTGTCTCTTAAATCTTTAAGATGTCAGTAAATAAATGATGTGGTTTTCAGAACTGTAAAACGTCTCATTTCTTCTGCTGACTTCAGCTAGTGCACCGGGTGCTCAGCACTTCTGGAAATAAAATCATTTGTTTGCCAATCCTTGGGAAGAAAAGCTGAGCAGGCTGACTTGAAGTTCTTGTTCTTGCAAATATGAATATGAAGCGGGATATAAAAATACAAACTGAATATGAATTGAACCAGAATGTAAAACCTATATCAGTAGTCTTCCCTCAGGAAAATCACTATTTGGAAGAAGAGAAAAAGTGCACATAAAGACAAATTGGTAAACACCATAGGAAAGGAGGAAGGATGGAACTTGCTTGGCATTATTATTATTTCCTGTCTTGGAGCTGGTCTGCTTCTGCCTTCACTTTGTGGTATTTGTTGTAGTTCTGCATTGAACTAATTGCTTCCAGCCCTGGGGGCTGTCATGGCAATCTAGGCAGTGCTAATGCCTTGACTGTTAATTAACATGATAGCAAAGCGGTTGAGGAAGGGACTAAAATGTCAAGCGATGGGGAAAAAAAGGGATATGAAAAATGCAGGATTCTTGTGCAGTGAGAAGGGCAGGGCAGGCTGGCACTGCTGCCAGAGGAGAGGGGCTCCTGCACGGAGCTCTGACTGTCCTTGTCCCCTGCAGCCACGTGTCAGTCTCCACCAGACTGTTCTGCACAGCACGGGGGGATGCTGAGGAGCACAGCACGGCTCTCGGTCTCTGAGATGTGTTTTTGTCAAGAGCTGCAGTTCACAGATAAAAAAAATTAAGCAATGAATACATGTAAAAATGATGTGTATAATATAGAAGGGGTTATGGAAGTGTTTCACGAAAATTGGGATTTTCCATGTGATTTTTAACTTCTGTAATATCCCATTGGAAAACAAAATCCCTTGGTCAGTTAACCTGAAATATTCTTGAATAACTTCCCTTTCACTGCAGTGTCCCAGTAGTCGGAAAAACCTTGAAATGGGATATGAGAGAGGTAACCTCATGGCACGGTGGTGCCAAAAGGTAGTAAAAAGAATATGAGATCCCAAAATACGATTTATCTAATATGATGCCCACTGGGAAAGCCAAAGATTAGTCTGATGAAGCGAAAACCTTTTGTCCTGGCCAACATGAAATTAAGTTCAGGAATGGTTGATGCATTGGTTCCTCAGTTCCAATTTGGAATGAAAAAAGTGTCAAAATGGCAGCATTTCCTAAAACAACAAAACATTAAGACAATTTTTCAGTCATTTATTCAAATGATTAGTGTTTTGTTTTGGTTTTTTTTTGCAGTAATTAATTCATTTTAATTCAAACATCCTAGTAGAAGAATGTTTAAATAGCTATTATTTTTGATAAGGGACTTCATATTGCTGATCTTCTACTACAGATCACCACTCAGAATCCCTTTATTATATAGTTTGCCTAGCAAAGCATTTCATCACGCAGAAGAGAGAAATGCCTAAATACACTTTGTGATGAAAAGAGAGAAAAATAAGATTCAGAGGCTGAACAAGATGTCAATGCTATAGGGGGGAAAAAAAAAAGGCACCCAAAAGCTGCTGAAGAAGAATCACAGACAATGCAGTTGAAATGATCTGTGATGAAATTCTATGTAGTTTTCTCATTAATGCACTGAAAAAAACTTTACAAAGGGAGGCTGATGTCAGTGTTACAGGCAAGGGAGGTAAAATGGAGGACAGTGTGTGACTCTGGCTCACCCTGCAAGCCGAGAGCAGAGCCCAGGCTTGTCAGGCACAGCTGAACGTACCTTTTACAAGACTGGATCCTTTTCTTCTGTGACATGACATGAAGCCTAGGGTGGCTTTTGTCTCTGGATCCTGACACAAGACATGAGTCAGAAAGACGAAAAACAATGATCCATCATATGGACTTCTCTAAATCAAGCCATGCATTGCATTAGTGTTTCTGCAAACCTGTTTGGCAATGCATTGTGAATTCTTGACATGTGCCTTAGACACAAGTCACGCAAACTGTGAGCTCCGTGTTCCTTGTCCTGGAGAACTATCTGCAGTGATGTCCCGTGTGCTGCTGAGTTACCTGTGGGATCACTGGCCATTAAATCCCAAAGCACCAACACATCCCACCACTTCCAGCTGTTGTCAAGGGAAGAAGGATTTAATGAATTTGAGAACTGGATGCAATAATACTGTGAATTTAGGGACAGGAGGGATCACTGTGATGTTAGTTGACCTAATTTTTAATTGATACAATTTCACTCAGTATCAGCAATGCTCCATAACTGATTGCCATCAGGCCACTAACTTGCAGCTGAACCAAAGGGCATTTTTGGGTCTAAGGCTGTTTGGCACTGTGCTCAAAGCTGATCTGTTTCCAGCACTTAGTGAACTTTCCATTTTTTGAAATCTTAACTCTCAATCTTGTTTAAACTGTGATTTCTTCTTACCAACCTCCAGATGCAGGTGAGCCTGTGAAATACACTTTCATTTCTATGTTCTCTAATACAAGTAAGGTGCCTAGCCCAGAATTACATCATGTGAAACATTGCTGTGATTTCTAAAAACTTACATTTATGTGTATCTGCCTACTTTCTCTTTTGGCCATCTATGTGGAATTATACTTCTAGGCTGAAAGTGCCTTCCTGAAAGGTACCAACAATTCTTCCAGTGTGTATGTCAACAGATCAGCTCCTGCCTCACACTTTCCCTTGAGGACCTCATAGACGGCGGCTGTGGCAGCCGGGCTGAGTGCTGGGGCAGCTCCAGACATCTGCCTTGTAAGCAGGGAATTGAAGATGCTCCGCTTTGCATAACCTTTGCCTTATGGTCTGAATTTCTTTTTTTTTTTTTTTTTTTTAAGCCAGACATGGTTGCCCTTCTGAGGCATTTAAACCTCCCACTTAGGAATATATTTTGTTTTATTTTGGTGAGCATATTGTTTAGCAGAAGTTGCTCAGTAACAACTAACTTTCACATCCAGATATGCTTTCTTTTTTCTATTTTTCAGTGCTATGGGATTTCACATGATGTGTATTTTCATGGGATTAATATCAACGTGATGTTCTATATTCCTAATGTATCTCAGCTCATTAAGTACTTTAGTTCATTTTGCAAGAATGTCTTTTCCCTTCTGCTCAGAAGATGTACCCATTTGTGTATCACCATTTGTTAGGCTGTTCTTGATCCCAGAGCATGAAAGAATTCTCCTGCTACTTAAAAACCTACTCAAAAGTAATGGCTCTTATACCTCCATGCTAATACCCATCTAGTAGATTAGCTTATGATGTACCCTCTGTACAAAGCAAGCTGAATTCTCTGCCTTAGAATCAGACTGTCACTAATTATTTTTATATTTGTTTGCTATGATTACATTGTCCTCATTTCCAGTATCTGTTTTGAAACACAATATTAGTTCATTTATTTCCTGTGTCACAAACCAATCTCATGGTGAACATTACTTTGCAAGTGTATTGACATAATGTTTCTCATGAGAACTTTGTCCTGCTGTTATCTTTGTGCTATTTTTTTAATGGCAGAACTGTCACCCTTTTATAAAGTGAATTGCTTTGAGTGCAAATAGAAGAATTTGCCCCTTGTGATGAGTATATTTGGATCTTATTGTGACTCTTGTTGTCTTGTTTATGGCTTCTGGTCCTAACTGTGTGTTCACCCTGGGCTCTGTCTTTGTTTCTCCTTAGATGCACATCAGCACTGCTGCTGTCTGCTGTCTCTAGTGTTTAAAGTTCACATTATAACTTTCCTTCTGTAATGTTTCAAGTCCCTTTCTGACAGTACCTTGCTGATTTGTAATACCCAAAGGACTCTCAGTTCTAGTTTGTCCATATGGTAACATAGCTCAGGCTGTGTGCATCCTTTAGTATCAGGCTCAGCAACAGTGCCTTGCTTGCTTTGGCTCCACAAGAGCAGGTCTACTGGGGAAATTGTGGGAGTTCAAGGACATAAATGGGACTTTTAAAAATTAATATGAGGAACCTCACTGCCTCTTCAGATGCTTAAATAACTTTTTGAAATCTGTCCTCTGACATTAGTTCTTCTCATTGAAATGATTTTGAGAATGTAGTTATTGCACACACAAGGATTTCAATCTGTGAAGTTTCTCTCCTGTGCTTTTCAGAAGCTTTGAAAGCTCACAGTCATCTTCTCAGCTTCTCTGCCACCTGCAGTTTTGGACTGAGCAGTTCAGAGCACATTGTTGCTCCTTTTTTATCTGAAGGCTGACCTGACTCCAGCATAGCAGACAGGAGAAGTGGCACACAACGAGCTCATTGGACACTGAACTCTGTTCCTTCCCTCAAGCACTATCCATGTTGCTCTGCTCAGTTTTAAGCACTTGGTGTCAGAGAAATCTTATCCTTCAAGACCACAAGGGACTATCTTTATCATGTGTAATGCTCTTCATACACAGCCATGGGGTTTCAGTAAAGAGTTCCTGCACCTGCT
This sequence comes from Sclerurus mexicanus, assembly GCA_013396755.1. Taxonomy (NCBI): domain Eukaryota; kingdom Metazoa; phylum Chordata; class Aves; order Passeriformes; family Furnariidae; genus Sclerurus; species Sclerurus mexicanus. The sequence goes on from VWZF01000795.1 coordinate 73,112, forward strand.
CTGTGGCCCTCATTGCACTAGAAAATATCTAGACAGATATTCACTTTTGATTTAAAGCTCTACGCTGAATGGGATGCTGCTGTATATCTATGTATGTGTTTTCAGTGACTGATTATTTTCACCTCAAGATTTACACAAGGTGTCTTGCCTGAGGACACAGCAATGCTTTCAGAAGAAACTTCTGGTGCTGAGGCCAAGAACTGACAGAGGTGACTGATCTTTTTGCTCTAGGAATGTCACTGGTCCTTGGCCCTTTCACTCTGATCATTTTTTTCTCTGAGCTGGGGAAAATTGCTCTAACGTCCCAACACCCCCTGTTTGAAGGTCTTCCCTGGGAGCCGGTGCCCATGCCATCCCTTCAGAAGATACCTTGGTCTCTCCAGGGATTTGACCAAAGCAAATCTTCCCCCACTCTGGAGATTACAACCCTGGGCAGAAGCTCCGTGTTTTGACTTCCAACACTTTCAGCAGCTGCTCCAATTGGTTTTGTGCAAGGGAAATATAAAGCAGCCAAGGAGAAAAAGTCTCCAAATCTATGTAGACAAAGAGCATGTTATTCCCTAACCTTACAGCATAAAATTTTTAAAACAGAACTTTTTTAAGCTCTCATTAATACACTTTCTTTTTTTCCAAAACTTAGTTATTCTTGAAAACATATCTGTAATTTTCTGAAAGCCTTTAAAAAACACTGAACGCAAGATTCAGCTAAACATAAACAGTGGTAATCTACCAAGTGAATTCAGGCTGTCTGAGGGTGTAACGAGCTCTGTACAACTTCCCTTTGCTTGCCAGGCTGAGTCTAACTACAGACTTTCCCAGGAACACATACAGTATTTTGGGCATATTTTTCCATATCCAAGTTATTGGTAAAGGTATTGAATAGCGCTAGCTGTTCATCTGGGAGGCTGTGAACTGTGTGTGCTTCAAGCTGCAGAGAGGAGCTGGTGGCATTTGAGGGTTTGTACGGTCAGGGTTACGTTTCAATTACCAAGAGAGAATTAGTGACAGAGCGGGTGCTGAATCTACATGTGGACATCTCTCTCTACGCTGGAAAGTCGCTGTGCCCATCTCAGAAGTGTGTCTCTGCCAGGGTGGAGAGCAGAAACTGATGCAGGACACGCACACCCCGAAGTTGCAAAGTCTGTGAAAATAAAATGGGCTGTTGCCCTCCTTCTTCAAATTGTGGAGCAAAATGTGCAGGTGACAGTGAATGCGCCCCATAGCAGAGACTGGCCTGGATAGTCCTTGCTGTAAAATTCAGCATGGGGTTGTCCAGTCAGTCTCGGCTGAGTGTCCAGCGAGACCCAGGGTGGCTGCTGGCTCTGACACTGCCTGCAGCTATCTGCTTCTGCGTGGGGCTTTCTGACACCAGCACTCACCTGGCCTGTCCCTCCAGACCTCAGCAAAATCACCACATGACATGTACCCTCAGATGGGGATTTGGGACAGAGGCTGCTTCAGCGCCACAGGAATGAGTCAGCCTCCCATGGCAGAGTGTGTTTCTTAATTTAGATACACGAGGCTACAGTTCCTTCAGACGTTCATCCCTGAGCCTCTGTGCTCACTAGAAAGCCATTTGCTTTACTGCTGGTTCTCCGATGCCCTCCTGTGACTTACTGCAGGTGACTGACAACACCGCGGGGGCACCAGTGGGTAAGGAGGAGTTGTGCCATGAAGGGAAACATTTACGCAGCATGAGCAGATAAGCAACATAAATTGCTTTAGAAACATCACTGCTAATGCTAAAGTCCAGAGGTACTGCCCAAATGATTTTGGAATCAAGGTCTTTGAATGTGTCCCACCTCAATTAATGCACATTAGGGACTTAGAATTCACTCATTATTAAATTCTGCTAATTTAAGTAATGGGTTGTAGTACCAAAGTCCCTCTTGCTAGCCACTGAGGCAAGAGGTGATGATTTTCTTCTCGAAGTGAAATCTAATACTGTCTCACAAATGATGCTGTGGGACTCCTAAAAGAAACCTACTCAATCACTGCTTGAAGTGGGAGCATGGCAATGGTCAGATGTTCACCCTGTTTGGTTTACCTTGTCTCTGGCTGCAATCTTGCTGCACTTTCAGACAGGTTAATAGCAAACCTACAAAGCAAGACTTGGAGAGAAAAAAATGAAATTTTATTATTGTTATTAATTATTTTCATTATGATAGCTTCTAGCAGTGGAGGCACAGAACAGGTCCCTGCTGGGGAAAGCACTGCAGACACAATGGAAAGGCAATCCCTGCTCCGAGCTGCGTAAACATTAAGCAAAAGGATTATGAGAGCAGAGACTAGGTCTCAGTGTCATAAAGCTCTTATTTCTTTCTGCAAGAGTGAAAACATGAAAACTAAAGATTATTGCCTGACAGATGTTTCCATAAAGCAATAAAAAAAGCAGGGAGAAAAGCAGTCTTGCATGAAGACAATAATTTCCCTTTGGATGCTCAACTGCTGCTTCGCTGGGAAGTTTTCCATGTCCTGCTCCATCCTCTTGACTAGCAAACTTTCTTCTCTGTGAGCAATTTCTTGAAGTCAATGAGGGAAAGCCTTGAGACAAGAAAACCTTTGGAGTGGGAAATCTCCACAACACACCTCTTCAATCCTTTGCATTCTCTGCAACCTCTTCTGTGTCCTGTGAGGAAACTCCTCACAAGGGGTTGTTTCAATACTCAACAAAAATAACTTTCCCATGTTCTCTGCAAAGCCATGTGTCAGAATTCCTCCAAGTATTTTATTATTGGGACAATACTTCCTGCAGTGTAATGCTGGGTCCAAAACCAGCTCTTAGCCTCTCCATACCAGCAACAACACTTATATAAGGGTGAGTAATGCCCTAAGCAGCTAAAAGCTCTCAGGTGGTATTTTCTCCTCAGTACCAGTACGCGTGAGCCAGGGTCTGGTTTTGGAGTTCAAACTGCATATTGCATCCTCCAGCATTTCTGTGGTCAGTAGGGAAAAGGCAGTAATGCAAATTTCTGTTTTGTGCTATAAACCGAAGAAAGCTTCATTTAGTAATGCCCATGTATTGTTGAAACATTTATCACTTTGCTCTTTCTCAGAACTAGTTCTCATCAATTTATCATGTGCCTTAGATTTTGCTACCTACATTTTCTTACTTTTGGTAAAACTTTTAAAGGTAACCTGAAAAGTTAAAATACCAACCATGAGCAACTTTGCAGTGGGTGTCTGAATGACTCTGAAGCTCAGGATTGGGAAAATTGTGTCTGAAAACCCCAGTCTCTCTCCTCTGATGGTGTGGATCTCACTTCCAGCACTCTCCCTCTCCACCAGGACACCCATCCACAGACTAGGCACTGAAATAAGACCCCGGGGATGTGGAGAAAAACAGCCTTGGGTATCTTCCTCTGGCTCCTCTGCCCACCCTGGCAGCCAGGCAGTGGGCAGCACTGTCTGGGGCACCCAGCTGTGCTCATGAGGGTTGGAGCCAGGCAGCATCTGACTGCAGGGCTCTGGTAAACAACTACAGCAGTGGTACCTCCTGTTTGGACAGAGTGTTGGGATGTTTGGCAAGTGCTGCAAGCTGCTCCTCTGGCTCTGGGCTCAGAGTCTAGAGAGTCTGCAAAAGCCTGGCCAGAAGAAATTCCTCAGCCACCTTCCTTCACCTCCTATGGTTACCCAGCTGCTTCCAGATACCATGGGGGCAGCGAACACCCAGAAAGACCGTGAGGAAGGATGGCACCTCTCCCTGTCTCTCAAAGGAACACTGATACGGGGCAGTGGAGCCCTCTTGCCATGCTCGCATGGAACAGCTGGAACATGGCATGCTTCTCGTGTCCATCATCCCAAAGGGTTTCACGCTGCACCAAATTCCAGATCTGAAGATTTAAGAGCAGGCTGGCTGCTACCCACCCCATCACGAAGGAGTTGTTTCTTTGCAATGTATGCTTTATTTATAGATTAACATTAGCATTTGCAAGAAGGATGACTTGGGCTCTGAGTTATCACTTCCTATTAACCTGAAATTATTGAGAGTCTGAAATTCATGAGGAAACCTAGTGAGCAGAAAGTATGAGAAAAATGTTCCTCTCCTTTCATTGAATCACAGAGAATAAACAACCTCCTCCCTTTAGAAGGCTGTGCAGAGAAATGACACACAAAAGTGTCAGCAATTGTCTTTTTAAAGAATCACAAACATTATCCATTTTCCATCTTGCATGTGTACAGCTCTTAATATATTTTGCATAACATGCACATTATCAGATTCCTATTTGCCATTAATAGTTGATGTTATATTGCACAGAAGGGCAGATCCTGCAGCCCTCTGTGGTGCTTTACAGCCCTTTCTCTAATGAAAATGTTTCCCTCCAGCAACAGTAAAGCACTCTTGGGGTTTTGTTTGAATAGGCTCTGAGGGGCCTGAGACAAAGAAATGTACCCTTTCAGCTACACAGTGCTGGGCATGGGAATGGGAAGGGCTGAATGGCTCCTTTGCCCCACTGCTATGGCACCAGCCACATTCCTAGCCCCAACAGTGGATTTCTGTGGTGACTTGCAGGTTGCTCGGGACATAGGGCAAGGCTTATCTCAGCAAATTTAGACACTTGCAATTTAGGCATCTTCTTAATCTGATTGCCCAGGTACATCCTTCATCCTGCCTGGGTGCCAGCTGCCTCACACAGAGGTGGCTGAACAGATGGACTCTCCCATCTTTCCCAGTGATAACAGGGAGAACCTCATTGACTAGCTCATCAGAGATGTTTAACTTCCTTTTAGGTGTGTAAGTGATCCAGCATGAAGCTTAGACTCCAGCGTAGACCCTGCAATTTCACAGAAAGCCCCCTGCTGTCCTTCAGCCCAGATATTGGGGCAAGGCAAGGAAAAGAAGCTTACTCTTGTCTTTTAAACTTCACATCTGAAACGCAATATTTTTAGTGCCTCATTTTCAAGCATTCTTCCTCTTCATTCAGCCAAATCAGGAATAATCACTTGCATTTATACGGCAACTTTTACACAGAAGTCTAAAATGCTTTACAGATCCGAGATGGCTCTTTACATTGCTTTTTATTTAATCCTCCTTATGCTCTGGATAGGGACAAGCTGGTATCAATCAATTCTTTCCGTGCTTATGAACTTTCATGATCTGTGACTGACAACTTTAATAATCGTCTTTATGAAGCCTAGGCAGCATCCAGAGTAGCACCTAAATGGTCCCCAGGAGCTGTAATTAAAATTAAGCCGCCCATGGGTTGCTTTGATTACAACAGGGCAGGCCAGCTTAACCTTCAATTTATGCTGACTTGAAAGATGGCTCATACAGAGAACCTGTTTGCCAGACACAGATTTGAATTAATTATGCTGATTCTCTGGTTTTATTTTACTATCTGATTAGGCTCACAAATGAAATTACAGTCCCATCCTTCACAGGGGCTCTGGTGCAAATGCCAAGTCCCAGCAGCCCACTGTTGGGTACCTGTGGGCTTTCTATCCATTCTCCAGCAAAAGAGATGTGTTTGGGCATCTGTGGGAGGTGGTGGCCTGTCACACATCCACTGCCGGGCTATTGCTGGCTGCAGACACAAAGCTCCTAATTTGATCTCAGAACTGATGGGCTGCAAATGCGTACTGAGCATGAACAACCCTGGCAAAGCCCAGCTCAGCCTGATCCACTCTTTCCTCCTGTTTCTCACAAATGGAGCAGGTTTTCAGGCATTCTCACAAACGGAGCAAGTTTTCAGGCACTCCTTGTCTTCCAGCTGCATGGAATAGGCTCTTAATTAGCAGCAACAGCATCTGAGAAACTAATCAGAAATCACAATTTCTTAGGTAAGGTTATTTTCTACCTTCTGTGTACCAAAATACAGCTTGACATAGGGGGTTTTGCATAAATTAAACCAGGTGTCTCTTATATTGTGTAGTTTGAAAAGCCAGAACTGAAAGGTGGTGGATGCATTTCAGCAAGGCTGTAATTTTGTTAGTCCCTTTCAGAAGATGTCAAAACAGAGATATGAAACCTACCCCTCAGCAAATTTACCAAACCCACTGGTACCAGTTGAGTGGCACATAGCATTGCTTCTTATCAAACTTCTTGTGTTAACTTAATAGTTGCAATTTTCTTTAATTTTCTTTCCTAAAAGCCTGTATCATATCACCAACTGAACTACAGTCTCCCTTATGCTGTACTGCTTTCCCACAGCTTGGCAAATTACATGGATTTAGGGGATTTCTTCAAATGCCTGTTCTCCCTTGGTGTCATGGTTGTCCTGGCTGACAACTCAGCCCCACTCATCTACTCACTCACTCCTCCACAGTGGATTGGAGGAGCAAATCAGAAGGGTAAAAGTGAGAAAAGTTGTGGGTTGAGATGAAGAGAATTCAATACCTAAAGGAAAAGCTATTCACACAAGCAAAGCAAAACAAGAAATTAATTCACCACTTCCCATGAGCAGGAAGGTGTTCAGTCATTTCCAGGAAAGCAGGGCTCCATCATGCATAGCAGTGACTTTAGAAGACAAACACCATCATTCTGACTGCCCTCCCCTTCTTCCTGCTTCTTTCACCAGCTTTATATGCTGAGCATGATGCTGTATGGTCCGAAACATCCCCTCGGTCAGTTGGGATCAGCTGTCCCANGATGAAGAGAATTCAATACCTAAAGGAAAAGCTATTCACACAAGCAAAGCAAAACAAGAAATTAATTCACCACTTCCCATGAGCAGGAAGGTGTTCAGTCATTTCCAGGAAAGCAGGGCTCCATCATGCATAGCAGTGACTTTAGAAGACAAACACCATCATTCTGACTGCCCTCCCCTTCTTCCTGCTTCTTTCACCAGCTTTATATGCTGAGCATGATGCTGTATGGTCCGAAACATCCCCTCGGTCAGTTGGGATCAGCTGTCCCAGTTGTGTCCCCTTCCAACTACTTGTGCACCCCCAGCCTCCTCACTGGCAGGGTGGAGTGAGGGGAAGGAAAGGCTGTGTGTACTCAGCAGTGACTAAAACATCTGTGAATTATCAGCACTGTTTCCAGTACAAATGCACAACACAGCCCATACCAGCTACTGTGAAGAAAATTAGCTGTATCCCAGACAAAGCAAGCACACTGATAAAATATTAACCTTTTACAGCAGCACGGACAGTCCATGTACTTTTGCTGCACCTCTAGTTTTTCACTGGCATATTTTAATGCAGTACAGATAAAATGAAGCTATGTTCTTTTATTGGTAAGTATGGCACAAAACAGGCCTTGAACTCTCTTGCTGCCTCTCATGAGTTCGTGAACACATGTGTAGGTTGAGATCAGAAAACACTAAACTGGAGTGACTGCCCATGCCTAAGACCATGCGTATGTTGTTCCTGTCACTGTTGATCCCTGGGGTGCCACTGTCCCCAGCTGCCTAAGTCGAGGGACTGGTTTACCAGGGCAAAGCTGGCATTTTGCACCTCTGTGAGGCAGCAGTCAGGTGTTCTCACTTGGGGAACCAGAGGATAAATTCTCATCCCTCTTTGCATCTGCACAGTGGCAGCTAGCAGAGATGGACCCCTCTCAAAGGAAAGGGCACCAGGAGAGCAGCCCACAGCACCAGCCCAAGCTCCACGGCACACAGGACTCTTGAAGAGGATAGGAAATATTGGCCAGGCCCCAGCTTAATCCTCACATGCAGTTTTTAAAGTTTCCCCTTAAACTAAAGGGTTTTTTAAGACACAGCTCTTGCAAGTTCAGGTGGTTGAGGTGATAATTCCTGCTGCTCTCCTGTTGAACTGAGGATGTCATCATAGAAAATTACTTCTCTTCTTCTGTAAGGTTTTAGGTTCAGCGCCCAAGCAGCTTCTTCAAACACAGTATTAAAATGTCTGCTGCAAACCTGGCAGAATGTTGAGTGCTTTGGTAGGAAGGCTTTGGAGAATTTAAGCCTAGAATTCCTCTCCCCTGTCAACTTCAGGCACTCAACTTTTGCAGCAAGAGCTGCAGTGCTGCAGTTGGAGTAGGTCTTACTCTGAAAAGAGAATCAGGAATTTGCCAGATATTTGGCTTATCCTGAACTGTGTTCTGGATTTTAGGAAGGATTTATATATGGGGCCTGAGCTTTACTTCTTCATTTCCACAGATTATTAGACTGCCAGTCTTCATATTGCTGGTGAAATCCTATTAAAATATTTCAAATCATCATTACAAATTGAATCTTCTCCCACGTGTCTCATGTACTATGAATCCTATTTTCTTAACACAGCAATATTTCAGATCTAGAATTAAAGCCAGAAGGATTGGTATAGTAATTAGCCCTTGAAATAATTTTATCTGCAATGCTTTGATGCCTTTTAATATTTAGTGAGTTAATGACAGAGCTCTTCCTAGCAGCTTTTATGTCTCTGTGTTTTTGTGACTCCTCCATTTGAAATGGGAATTGGTTTAACTGGGAAAGGGCTGGGTCCAATCACCCGCAGTAGCTGAGGAATGCCTTTGGATAGTGACTATAAAGATAAGGAAAGAAGGGACAGGCTTTGCCTTGCTTTCAGAGACCCTTGCAGCTTGCCAAGGATGCATTCCCTGTGCCCTCCAACAGCAAGGGAGGAACCCAGAGCTTGCCTTTGCCTTATCTCTGTATGACCTCCCAAAGATGTTTCTCAGTGACTGGGTACAGTCCTGCACCTTCTAGGATCACCTTACCAGCCTATGTCACCTTTCTGTTAATTCCTATCTGTGGCAGCCTGGACCAAGCCACATTTCCAGTGCAGCTTCTCAAAAATGTCCCCTCAGTGCTGACTTGATCTGTGGAAATCTCAGCCTCAATCACAGCTAATTGGTGAACAATAAATTTCAAGGAAAGGCTTAAACAAGCAAGGATGTGCAGAGAAGAGGAGAAAGAAGAACCACGACCACACACAAATTCTGGAAGTGTGAATTATCCCCAGTGACAAACCTACCACTAGTAGCTAGCTGCTAGTGTTCCTGGAAGTAGGCAGATTCTAGCCCCTCTTGTGGGGGCTCTGCTTTAATCCCACTTTTGTGATGGCTCAGGGAGGGAGGGAAATTTTTCTAGAAGCTTCACAGTCATGATGGTTGGAAAGGCCTTTCAGAGGCACCCAGCCCATCCTTGAGAACAAGTAGGACAAAACACAGTCAGGCCCATCAGCTCTTACATCTAGCTGAATCTTGAGGCTCTCCACAATGGGGCTTCCACAACCTCTCTGGGCAGCCTCTCCATCACTGTTCTGTTGAAGAGAAGAGAGTGCAGCTTTACCAGGGTGACGTGCCAGGCAGCAAGGCTTGGTGTGTCCTCTCCCACCAGCGAGCACCTCGTGCCACTGGCAGAGTGAACGCAGGGATCACTCCATGGAGGGATTTTGCTCCTCTGCTTTGAATACAAATGGTTGGGTTTGATGGCTGAAGCTGTTCTGCACCACTACTGGGAGGCAGCGCTCTTGGAGGCAGTCTAGTCTTTTTTCCCCTGGATGTCAGTAGAAGGTAAAGCTGCAGTTGTTACCATTAAGGACTTGAATATATCTCTTGTGCAGGTAGATTAAGTTTTAATTTACCTCCTGCTGTGTCACTGAAGTGTTAGGAAGGATAAAATGCATTAAGAAGCACCATGTAGAGCCCACGTAGATGTGGGAGGTCAGTTAACAGTTCAGGTCCTTTTGAAATCTTTTAAGTTTCCTTTTCATAATTCAAATTAATATGGCCATTTTCATGACTGCTTTTATTGTGTTGTTGCTTCTTTCCTAGAGCTCTTTAAGCACCATCAGTGTGCAGTTGATAGGCTGATGTTAACTGCTAAGGGACAGATTATTAAGTGTAACAGTTCTTGGAAAAAGCAAGTGGGGGAACCAAACCAAACAGAATTAAGTCAACTGGCTTCAAAAAACAGATTTCAGTACCCAAAGAAAGATAATAAATAACAGTTTGTGGGAAAACAGTTTAAAAGACTAAATAGTTCAGGAGGATTTTCAGTTCCTTGCACAAAATGATGTTATGATACAACTCTACCAGCATGTAGTCACACTAGAAATTGGAGCAGAAGACCAATGTGGATTATTTCAGATCTTCAGTAAATTCATACAAGAAAGAAGTACAGAGGAAATGGGAATGAGGTCAAGTGAGCAAGGACAAATATCAAAGGACATCATGTGCTGGAAGGGAGAAAATAAAATTCAAGAGAAAAAAGAAACAAAGAATAGCAAACTCCACAATCTGTGGAGTCATTACTGGAAAGTGAAATATCAGAGGACACACTGCTTCACTACTCACTGCAGAAGGAAAGCCAATGGCAAGTGATACTGAGGAGACAGAATGCATTTTTTGACAGTTTTCACAAGAGGCTCCAGTAGTGATCAAACAGCTATTGTAACAGAGGCGAAATGGTACAAATGCAGGCCAAAAGGAAAGAACAGAAAAGTGAAAGATGTTAGAAAGTACAGCAATACATAAAATATTTTCAAATTGTTGGAGCCTGATGTAATTTGAAAGTTGGATGTTCTCCAAGGATACTTCAAGAACTGAATGTACAATTTCAGAGTAGAAGTGAAGAACCGGAAAACTCCATAAAAGAAAATTGTATCTCTCACTAAAAAGAGGCAGAAGGAGGCTCTGGTATATGCACATCATTCAGCCGATTTCTGAATCCCAGAAGAAGCATTGAAACGCACAAAGATCCTATTTTTAAATCCTTCAAATATGTCAAATATACAAGTAGATTTGTCATACACTGATTGTGTGTATTGATGATTTTGATACCTTCTTACATGAGATTTTCATTAGTAAGCCAGATGGATAACACCTTGAAAAAGCTGAGGGTGAGCACAGTTGTCCTGCCTGAAGGGAAGGAATTTGAAGGGGTGAGTTGAACTTGATGAATTAACAAATGTTTACAGGACTGGTGCCACAGCCAGGGATTTGGCTTCTTAGACCACAGGTCTCACTTTGAGAAACTTGGGCTGCTGGGAGCTGCTGGTACCTGAGGGGCAACACAAAGGAATTCCAGACACTCCAGCCAGTGAGTTTGCTTAACTGAGGGCCCAACTTAATTACCTCAATGCAAATCCACTCATCACAAGGGGATAAACAAGCAGAGTTAGAGGCAGATGCCTGCAGGGCTGTGATCTTATTGGCATTGTGGAGATGTCATGGGATGGCTCCTGTGGTTGGAGTTTTGAAAGGGAAGGATACAGGCTCCTTAGGAAGAACAGGCAGGAGAGATGAGGGGAGGGTGTTACCCTCAATGTCAAGGACCATCTGGAGCACGTGAAGCTCCATTTGGGGGTGAAAGAAGAGCCAACCAAGAGCCAATCAAGTCAGGATTAAAGGGAGGGCAGGGACAGGTGACATTATAGTGGGGGTCTGCAACAGCTGCCTGGCCAGGAAGACTGGGTATGTGAGGTCCTTTATGGACAGATAGGACTGTTCTCACATTCAGAAGCTGTGATCTTCACAGGGGAACATCAGCCACCCCGATACATGTTGGAAGGACAACACAGCAATGCATATCCAGTAGGTTCCTGGATCTCTTCTTCTCCAAGTGATAGAAGAGCCAACTAGGAGAGCTGCTATGCTGGGCCTTGTTCTAACCAGCAAGGAGGGGCTGGTGGAGAATGTGAAGCTCAAGAGCAACCTGGGCTGTAGTGACTATGAAACGGAGAAGTTTGAGATCCTTGGGGCAGTGGAGAGGGTCACAGCAAGCTCAATAACCTGGACTTCATCAGAGCAGATTTTGGTCTATTCAGGGATCTGCTTGGTAGAGTACAATGGGATAAAGCTCTGGAGGGAAGAGGGGCAGTATTCAAGAATTGCCTCTTCCAAGTTCAGAAGTGACATGTCCTAACAAAGAGAAAGTCACATAAAAATGCCAGGAGGCCTGTGTGGATGAACAAAGATCTCCTGGGCAAACTCAAACACAAAAAGGAAGCCTACAGAGAGTGGAAGCAGGGACAGGTAGCCTGGGGAGTAATACAGAGAAATTGTCAAAACAGCCAAGGATCAGGTTAGGAAAGCTAAAGCCCTGATAGAATTTAATCCAGCCAGAGACATCAAGGGATCTATAGATATGCTAGTGATAAAGGGAAGATTAGGTAAAATGTGGATCCTCTCTGGAAGGAGACAGGAGACCTGGTTATGTAGGATATGGAGAAAGATGAGGTACTCAATGACTTCTTTCCCTCAGTCTTCATTAGCCAATGCTCCAGCCACACCACCCAGGTCACGGAAGGTGGGAAAATGAAGATCAGGTTTGAGACCCTACAGAACATGAAGAGGCACAAGTCAGTAGTACCTGAAGTCCCACAGTTCTACATAGGAAGTTCTATGTTCTGGTAGATCCAGTCAACTGTACAAATAGTTGGAGTGTGACCCTGGGTGTGTGGCAGTCCTGCAGAACAGGCAGTGGGGTTTCAGAGGACCGAGCAGAGCAAGGGCCAGCCACAGTGTGCTGCCCAGGAAGGCTGTGGGGAAGTGGGGCCATCACTGGGAGAGGAGGGCAGTGGGAATGGATCAGACCAATATCCCACCCTGCCACATCACCCAGCCTGTTCCTAGTGAATGTGACAAAGGGCTTGAGTTCATCAATGTGCTTCGCTGGTATATTACCAGCCTGGGATAACCTGAATTCTGCTCCAGGCATCTCTTCTGCCCTGCAGAGTGGGTGTTACCAAGATATCAGCAAGTGCTTGTGGGAGTGGGTGTTACCAAGGTATCAACAAGTGCTTGTGGCAGGTCTTTGATTTCATGACTGCTGATGTGGGAGCAACTCCAAAGGGTTCAGGGCCAGTTACCTGTTTGTGCTCCCTCATGTGGATGTGGATGTGGATGTACAAGGATCCACAGGTAATCCAGGGGGATCCCTGTGCTCTGATCTCAGCCATGGCAGATACCCACCACCTCTCCCACTCCCTACTCCAGCAGTACTTCCCCTGTCTGGTGTGGGGACCAGGAAGATCATGGTTGCAGGTGACCTAAACAGTTTTGTTCCTGGAGGCACTAAAGAAGTAGACAAACAAAATACAACCAGTTCAATATGGACATAGGTGAGACTGAGACAAAACCTGTTGCAGGACGTACAGGAATTAATTCAGATAATTGTAAAACACCATCGATATAATGATGGAGGAAAAAACCGGTTTACATGCATCCTGCATAATAGGTCTTAACACTTTGGCCTTTTCTTTCTAGTTGATTTTTAAGAGACATACAAGGAATTTTAATCCTAGCTAGAGAGTACTGAACAGTGTCCTTCAGTTGATTTTAATTAACATAAACACTGTCAGTGTTTTCCAAGTTTCCATACTCAGATGCAGCGAGCAAAGCCTGCTCCACATAAAATCAGACTGCACAATGTGAAAATTAATTCATGATTGCTGTCAAGGAACTTGGATATAATAAAGGAGGAAGAAAGTGTTTCTTGTAAACCTGATATTAAAACATTGTTCCTTTCTGTTCTTCTGCAAAGAACATTTTAATGGGACTCTGTAGGTGAAAAATGCATTAAAAACAATTATCTCTGTAATTGCTATCTTGCTTCTCTTGACCTCAGAACACACAATCTTGCACTCACTGATAGGGAGTTATTCCTGAGAGAGATGCCTATGTAAATGGAGTCAAATATGTGAGACATTTAAGATCAGTGGATAACAGGAAAGTAGAGTGATCAGAGGCTACAGGTGTGGTTTTACTGATAGGGAAATTGCATAGAGGCTGAGTTCCCAGCATTTCTCACCCCTGCTACTCTGAGCACTCACACAGTCACTGCGTCTCTAGCACTGAGCAGCCGATATTGAGGCTATCTGGTTGCAGCTGTACTCTGAACTGCTTCCAAACACTGCATTATTTATGACTGCAAATGAGTGCGCACAAGCAACTGAGGCTCACGTTCTCACCTACACCGGTACCTGGCCCTTAGCCAAAAAAATCCTGGCAATGGCCTCTGTGTCAGATGGTGAACTTCACCTCAGATTTACTGCGCAAGCTGCAGATTTCCCATGGGAGATACATTAAACAACAAAAGTTTCATGCCACATTTCTAAGTGTGACTAGGTTAGTACTTGTGGCAATTGGTTGATGAATAGAATTCATGATTCACTCTTTAAACTGTCCTGTGCTGTTGGAGAAGGGCTCCCCAGCACTGTGATGGAAATCATATGGCCGTGTTAAAATGAAAGCTGATAGCAGGACTTCTTAGAAACCTAACCCCTTTCTGCTTTTGCACTGGGAAGTGGGGAAGTATCATCACATTTACTTTATTTCAATCCCTTTGGCAGGATGGCTTTCGGTGGTGCTCAACCACCATGCATCCCTCAGCACTGGTGGCTGCATCCCTGCTGCCTGCCAGCTGTAGCAACATGAGGGAGAGCCAGTGCTTGTGCAACTGCTCTGTGCACCGTGAATGTGTAAGGGCAGACGTGGCTCTGGTTTTGCCCACTTAGCTGGAGCTATCACAGCATCACTGACACACCTGACACAAGTGTCACTAGGCTGGAGGCAGCTGAGGACAGTTCAGCACCACATGGCTGTTGGAAGGATGCAGCTGCTCAGATGATCTGACCTAGAGGTTGCCATGAGCTATCCTCATCACAGCTGCTATTTCTAATAACTTTAACCATTGCAAATAATTCGACAAGAGAGCTAAAGTACCTGTTAGCTGTGCCTGGCCCATGATGCTCAGCTGGGGAATCTGAGAATGAAAAACCTTTGTCCCCCCCATTATAAAAATGGGTGTCAGGCACCCAGCTGCCATAAATTTTGTGGAGAACCTCTTCCCATTCCTTTTGCATAAGATAAGTGGTATTTCTAGATCCTTTTTGTCTGTAAGGCAAATATGGAGTACTCTGAAAAATGTACCACTCTCCCCCTTAATCTGCAGAGACCCAGAAGCACCAGCTTGCGGGGTGTCCACCAGCCTGGGACAGTGTCTACCACATTTACTTGAGTGGAACACTGAATATCATGTCTGGCCATGCTGCAAAGAGCTGAGCTGAGAAGGCTGGAGAGGGTCTCCTGGTTCTTTCACAGAGGTAGGAGTATTAAACTGTCCCTAATGTGCTGGGGCAGATACGTAAGTCAGGGTTTGTCTATAGGTATGACAGCTACCTGCAAGTAGCTCTGTACTAGTAAGTGTGCCAACTTGACACAGCACAGTTACAGAAATCTCTTCTCCATGTAGCCAAGAGAAACTGCAAAGAAAATGATCTCCCTCTACAGATAATCTTGTTGTAAGCATCTCTTTACAGGAATTGAATATAGACTCTTCAAAGGAAAACTCCTGCTGGCTCCTCCTTAGAAGGAGAAATGACCTCCCAGCAAGGCCACTGCTGCCTCCAGCTGAGTCTCCAGCTCCCAGCCAGAAAGGAATTAGGTGGCCGAAGTTGCAGTTCCTGGGTCACACTGGCAGTGAAGCTGCTCCTGGAAGGTGTCAACTGAGTTTGCCAGAGATAAGAAATGCAGATTTGAGCTCAGTGGGTACTAGCAGTCTTATTGGGTTAGTCTTGCTCCTGAAAGCTTTAAAGGATCTATTATTTCTGGTTGCACTTTCAATGCCTCTTGCTTCCAGAAGTGGTTTTTCCTTCTCTCTGCCTGGCAGTGTATTAGTCAGAATCCTTTTCACAGGCCCCTTTATATATTGAAATTGGTTTTAGAAACAGGCACCGTGCCAGTTATTTTTCTCCCATTTTCTTGGAAAAGGATCAGACTTATTTATTGTCCTTTTATTTGTAACCATGGCAAAATATCTTACCTTATCTTTTCTGATGCCTATGTGGTAACACTGCTGTTTTCTCCTGGAAGTATGTCAAATTGTCTTCCAATGCTTTTAAGTCTATTAGCATTTTCATAGGTACCTTTCCTACAGATATATTGGAGTCGAACTATACAATCTTCTCAGCGGATTTTGGGCTTTGTGTCTCGTAATGACATAAGTTCTGTGTTTACATGATCAAGGCTGAAGATCAGTGGTTTTGCTTGGTGGATTTAAAAGAGAAAGGAGGAGTAACATTCTCCTGCCCAAGAAACATGAATATCCCTGAGCAATGCTAAATCCCTGGAGCCTGTTTGCTACAGAGAAACACACTGTATTTTCTCCAGAGATGTGCCAACCTAAAAGGAGAGATTTTTGTTGCTGAAAAATAACACCAAAGCATAGAAAAATAGGAAAGTACAGATGTGTGGAAATAGTGTGAAAGAATAAATTAGTGTTGTATGAGGGAAACAAAGATTGTAAAAAAAAGCGTAAATGTTCTGGATGCATTATCAGGCAGTGAGGACTACAAGAAAATATATTAGAGGAGTATCGTGAACTACTGCCTCCTGTATTAAACAATTATCTTCTATTAAGATCTTCAACGCAGCAAATTTTCTTCCTTAAATTTGTGACTTCACTCAATTTCAATTGATTAAACACAACTAAATCAGTTTAGGACATCTTTAAAAATGACCTGAAAGGGAAAGAAGCCATACCAGTTCTGCTTCATTACTAAGTAAGCGTCTTTTTCTTAATATCCCACATGAGGGTATAATAGTTCCTATTGGTTTTTTATTTTTAGTTTTTCTTTGTCCTTTGGGAATTTCCAGTTGGTTTTCATGGGGCATTTGTGTACTTTTAGGTGTGTGCATGTATAATCAGATCATACAAGTAATTTTTCTGCAAGGCTGAAGAGCAAATGTGTTGGTAATACAAAGACATTTGAGCAATTGTGAGAAGCAGTTTTCAGCTAAACTATTTAAAAAGGTTTGGCTTTGTTTTCAGGGTTTACCAGGTCCAGCTTCCCACAGTGCTGTTTGTATCAGGAGTGGTGTGGCCACAGGACTCGCACAGCGATTATTCTCCTGTACTCAGCACTGGTGAGGCTGCACCTTGACTCCTGATGTCAGTTTTGAACCCATCACTACAAGAAAGACATTGAGGTGCTGGAACATGTCCAGAGAAGGGCAATGGAGCTGGTGAAGGGTCTGGAGCAGCTGATGGAGCTGGGAGTGTTTAGCCTGGAGAAAAGGAGGCTCAGGGGTGACGTTATCACTCTCTACAACTACCTGAAAGGAGGCTGCAGCAAGGTGGGTGTTGGTGTCTTCTCCCAGGTAACAAGTGAAGGACAAGAGAAAATGGTCTTCAGTTGTGCCACAGGAGGTTTAGATTAAATATTAGGAAAAATTTCTTCACTGAAAGGATTATTAAGCACTGGAGCAGGCTACCTAAGGAACTGGCAGAGTCACCATACCTGGAGCTATTTAAAAGATGTATAGATGTGGCCCCTGGGGACATGGTTCAGGGATGGACTTGTCAGTGCTGTATTAGTGTTGGACTTGATGATCCTAAAGGTCTTTTCCAACCTAAAAAATTCTATGATTCTATTATATTGCTGCCTGCAGGCAGCGATAGAGCCCAGTGAGCTGCACTGTGAAAAGATCCAGCATTGCAGGCAAGCACAGCATCTCACCTTACCCTGGGCCCTTCACCCTGCAACATAGCCCACATCCTCATGCACCTGCAGGAAAGGTTCAAGCCTCTTACATTATTGGGATGGCTTATTTTTAATTATTTTTAAATTTTTAAATGATTAAATTTAATCATTATTTTTAAATTAAAATTGAGGATGAAAGAGAATGACAGCAGCTGTCTCACTACACTTAAAAGACACAACATGTGTAAACACCCACATCTGAGCTGGTCTTCCTTTATAGTCACCAGGCACAGCTTCTTTGAAAACTCACTTCATTCTAATGAAGATGTCTAAAATAGTTCAACTGAGTTGCACCCTGTAAGAGTCCATTTCTCACTCTTCACTAGAAAGGGAACTCAGCATGATGGGCTCATCTATAGATATTTGCACCACAGACATTTAACATTAAGGCAGATGAATCCTTTGATTCCTCTGTAGCTGGTTTCAGTTCCAACACCTCCTGCCTCCGTGGATACTTTTTCTTGTCTTCAAAAGTATACTATGACTTAGAAGATAAGCTTCTTTGAGAGAGAACAAATAAAATTGATCAAAAATGAACCATGCCCTCTTGATACAGCAAATAGACTTGGATGAAATAAGATGAGATAAAAACGTGTCAATACATAAAGGCCTTGTAAATGGAAATTTTGGCACAGTTGTGCTAATCTGCAGCCTGTTGAGTCCAAAAGTGGCCTCTTGCTCCTGTTATTACCAGTCATTAATTTCTACTATGCTACAGACATGTAAATCTCTTTGACAAAGAAATTGATCTTTGAAGGTGCACAGGGTCCAGAAAATCTGTTGACTGCCCTGAAAATTGAGGCCACTCAAGTAGGAGCCAAAGCGGGTTCCTAATAGTAACATTTAGAGCTCTCACAGCAGCTCCCTTTCCGTGGAGGTTTGAGCCTAATGAACATTCAGGATAATCTTCTACTTAGTTTCCAAGGCTGTTTATTAAAACCAGGAGCTCGTTACACAGCACTAGTTTCTGAGAGGACAGTGTTTCTGACAAGCTCAAGATGAGCTTAGCATAGATGCAGTTTGTCAAGCATTTCTGAGATCACAGTGCAGCTCAAGTCAGGGGGCAGTTGTACCAGCACAGGCCAGAAGGACCACTGCCTTCTCCTGCCTGGATGGTCATGTGCTTTGGCGAGGGGGCAAAGCAGGCATCACCCTTCTGGGAACAGTGGGGCTCGCAGGCAAAGTCTTGATAGCACTTTGGGAGCAGTGAGCGGCAAAGATCTATTCTCTAGCCTGTAAGGCCTATTTTCTGTTACCAGTTTTAATTTGGACAGGGCTTGCATTGTGCTCTTTCACTGTGTCACCCTGTTTGCTGGGGAGAAGGCTCACAGAAGCACCTGATTTATCTTCTCTCTAGCACTCACTGCTTTGTGAGTCTTCTGTGTCTTAACTAAGCCTAATACATCCAGCCTTCTTGGTCCCTTCACACGGCAGTCCCAAGATGCTGCTAATGAGAACAAATTATATGTTGGCATTAAAGTTTTTGAGATCCAGGGGGAGGCCTAAGGTAGAAGAATCTAGAAGACACGTACTATCAATTTGTGCCAAGACATTAAAATGGGACTCTAGTGAGTAGAAGCCGATCCTGGGTAAATTTAAGCTAGCAGAAAAATAAGGACTTTCAGCAGCCTAATTCATTAGTAAAATGGCTGGATTGGGATGATGAATTACTCTGTGTATATTAAAGATCAGATGTCCCCTTCTGGAGGGCTGAAATGCTTGAATTTCTTTTCTGGTCCTTAAATCTATGCGGGAAGTCTCCTTTACTGGCTTGCCCCTGCCCTCGCCCCACCAAGTCAGGGAAGTACTATGATGTGGGCCATGCTAAGGGGAAAAACAGATAGTTGGCATCATCCTCACAGACCTGTAGGTCTGGTTTTGAGTCTATGCTGTTCTCTGCATCCATCCTACTGCTCTGTTTCCATTTTAACCTCGGAGTGTCCTGGGTAAGATCACTGCTTCACAGCCTGGGTAAGCTAAAACTGGTATGTTGCATTTCAGCAACAGCAAGGGCTCTAGAGAATGTGATTTATATAGACACACATGGATCAGGTTAGCTATTGTTAAAGGCCCATCTTCATGTCCAGATGCTAAAAGACATGCAACCCTGCTTGCCCTGTGTGCTGTTGAATTTCAGTAGTGCTGACCCAGGAGCCACCCAACCTATTGGGCATAGAGGCAGATAAGAGCCCTGAATTGCAGTGTGTTTGTGCCTCACCTGCTTAGAGGATATTGTGTTTGTCAACACTGCTGGAGAGCTCATCCAGTATTTGGTGTGCTCATGTTGGAAAAGCAGGGAGGTAGAGCAGTGGGGTCTGGTACCACACTCTACCACATCCCCCATATATATCAGAGCAGCAGTATTTCCCTTTTCTAGACTGGGGAAAGGACCTGCTCCCAAACACTCTTCTGTGCTCTGTTTTTTGGCAGTGTCTCTGGCAGCAAAGGTGGTTTGGAGGAGAAGTCACATGAATCTATAGCAGGTCTAGCTGATGGACATTTCTCATGTGCTCCACCAAAGGATTCCTCCTTAAGACAAAGGATCTGCCCTCTGCAAGGCAGTAGAAAGCAGAACAGCAAATGCCTGCACTCACTGTCAGAGGGAGCTCAACCAGTGCTTGGGAAGCTCTGGCCCCAAGCTGAAACAAATCTCAGGTGTCAGGATTTCAGAAGTCTATGGCTGTACCTGAGAAGAGAGATGGAGCAACTTTTCTTAATGTAAAGTTTTTTAATCTGTATTCTGAAAAATATAGGACACTTCAGCCTTCACCTGCTGAGGTTGGCTTAGGCACCATTATGAGAATTTTCCTGACCTATGTTAGATATAGATCAGGAAGTCTCTTTGCTACGACAGTAATGTCTCTTATAGCAACTCCTGGCAGCCAACTATGTGGGTGGAAAGAAAAGAAAAGGCACCCTGCTGTAGCTGAAGGTTTGACACTCTTCGGGAGCCACAGTTGGTACAGTCAGCTCTGCTCCAGGATCTGGGAAAGCCTCCTGCTACGGCACAGACACCGCTCTCCAAGGCAGCCAAGCAGAGCAGTGAGTCTAAAATCATTGGTGAAGAAAAGATAACTCCTAAATCCTTCCAAGCTATCAGTGAGACTAAACCTGGTGCAGCCCATGATGCTCAGCAAATGAGCCAAGAACCAGCTGTCACATAAAATATATGGTGATGGCCAAACACAGCACAACAAGGTGCGGCGTCTCACCTGAATCCTTTGTGCTCCTGGGTGACTCCTGGCTCTCCAGACAGAGCTGTGAGTCTTGCAGCGCCAGCAGGGCATTGGAAATTCAAGATGGTTTATTACCGCCTGTCTGTTGTCTATTACAGCATTTATAACCAAGGGAAAGGCCCATTTTTCTCTGACAGTAAATCTACACCACAGAACAGAAGAAAAAGCTTATTTTGACTTGTAATCTGAGCAAACTTGACAAGGAGGAAACAGAAAAGCAAAAGAACAAAAGGTCATTTTTATATAATTAAAAAAAAAAGAAAATAAATAAAGCTGAAGTAAGGGAGCCAAAATGTTTGAAGTGTTGGTGCTAGAGCAGTTTTCCCTCAGTATTCTTCCAAATTCACATTCTAAATAACTAATGCAACTATCACCTGTGTAACCATATCAAAAACAGTTGGCTTCTTGCTTGCAAGTTTATCAGGATTTACAAGAAAAGAGGAGTAGCGTATATGAAACTCATTCTCCAAACAGTTAAAAAGAATCTAGCTTAATCTTGGGATTCAGGATTCCCAATGAAACCTAATGAACAAGACAGTAAGGTATAACTGACCCTGATACATCTGCTGCATTTCATCTCCTTCCTCTCAGTATACAAGGACTTACACTTTTCAACATTTGTGCACCCCAGACTGGCTGTCCTGACATGCTTTTGATACCAATTAAAACTCCAAAGCATACATGATAATATATGTGAATTTTGCCATACATGATGCAAAAGGTAATACTGAATTTCTACCTGTGGCATTCACTGGATGAAATGCACAGTTTTAGCACAGTAGAGAAGATGCGCATGACATTTGAATGGGGTCTTTGAACGCAGCAAGTTGGTCCCACTTCAGTGCTCAAGTTAGCCAGTGCTTAGTGTACAGCCTGTGACAGGGACTGCAAGAACCCAAGAGTCACCAGAGGTCCATGATCTCCAGGTGTGATATGTCAAGGTTGGTACACGCTCAGCTTTCTCAGCTGCAACCAAAGACACATTCACCACTGAAGCTTGGTCCAGAACTCTGTGAAGCTGTTATTTCAAAGCCATTGCCAGCCCAGGCCTTGTGCACATCATGGTGGTGTCAGAGCCACATTTGGCAGGCTCAACTACCCTGTGAAGGATGACACTGAAGATACAAAATATCCCAGTTATTTCTTGTAGGTTAATCCAGAGGCTGCTCTAAGTGGGACTCCATCACTGTGCTGAAGCAAATACTCTTCTGTCATATTTCTCTGCTTTTTCTAGAGCAGCATGGCCCTATATATCCAGCAGGGAATGCAGAATTAAATGCATCAGGAGGCTCCTTCTGAGGATGTACAACAGGCCACTGCTATCCTGATACTCTGCTCAACAGGCTCCATTTCCTCAAGATCATGTTTTCACAGAAGGCTTTATGATGGAATGTCCCCTGGATGATAGCTGGTCCAATGTTCTGCTCAAGTTACATCAGGTTTCTAGTGTAATACTCAGTTAAGAATGTTGCCAAGAGAGAGGCTGACTGCTCAGAGAAGATCTACTCTGCTCTATGCAAAGCATATAGGGTTTGAGTTCTCCTGGAGGATGGTCCCTGGTTTAGATGTTTGTGATCAGAGTAGTGCTGATCTAGAGATGAGCTCTGAGTCATGCTGGCAACACCTGCATGGCTCTACATTGCCAACCCACTTCTCCACACAGCCTTTGAACCTCTGAAGCCATTCACATTCTTTCTTCTAGTTGAAATACTTTTAACCCACATGAGCAGTCCTAGAAAGGTAAATCCTACCTCAGAACAAGGGTGTTGTTTTTTTTTGTTTCAAGTTTTTTGGTTTTTTTTTTAAACTGTGGATGAACCAGTAAAGGGGAGAGGAATAAAAAGATGGCAGAGCTATGAGCTGAAATAGGACATGAATGTAAGATGAAGGACAAGAGGGACACATACAAGAAGTGAAGGTAACATGAAAAGTGAAGGAAGAGAACACTCAAAGGACAGTTTCTTTTAACATTTATCTTAGTAGCCATGGAAGCTGTATGGACAAAACAAACTTGTTTCATACAGAAAACTCTTACAGAGTTACCTGAACTCTGCCCTTGTACCTCCTAATGGCAACAGCTCTGAGTCCCGCAGCAGGGAAAGACGTGCCATGAAGGCACCGACCCAAGGGGAAATGGCTGCAGTGCTTCCTCCAGTGCTTCACTGAGGGCAAAGTGGAGACTTCAAAGCATACAGCAGCCAAGACATGTAAGGGATGTAGTCAATTTGAGTTACATCTTCACAGCCATGTCCCATGTCTGAGCTCTGCTCTGCCTTAGCATCGACCTGCTCTCAGTGGGGATTGCCCCTCTGTCCTTTTCTCCTGACAGGGAGGTAAGCAGGAGGAAGGCAGTGAGGTACAGTGCTGCTCCCAGCTCCTAAAAGGAGTCTGTGTGGCACAGGACCCTCTCTGCTACCCAGAGGAGGCAACTGCAAGTCCACGTTTAAGAGCAGAAGCTTCGCAGCCTCTGTGGGTGAAAAATCAAACAGAGCAGACTAAACAGATTACACTAATTAGGAGATGCAATATCCAGAGGAGAACAAGACAGTACTTTCTTTGGGGGACATTAGTAGTTGCCGAGGTGAAAAATAAAATTTTCCCAACTGATCTGTCCTGGCTAATGTCCTTGCAGATATGCTTTGGAATAAATTATGCAAAGTCATTGGTTTGGGTTTGTATCTGATCAGTTATCCCACATCCTCCAAGATGTTTCCTATTTAATTTCAGTCATTAAAAGAATAAACAAAAAATACATTTAGTAATTGAAAGGAAAATTTTCCCAGCACTTTTCCCAGCACTTGGAAAAAAGGGGTGCTGTCTTGCATTCAGCTAGGTGAGAGCTAAGTCTTCTCATGTAACCATAGTTGCAGGATGTTTTGTTCTGCACCCCTCTGGCCAGGAGGCTGCCAGGGCTGCCTTCAAATTCATCACTGTCCAACATGATTCATGGCTTTACTGGTGCAGACCGGGGTTCCGCCCCTCTCAGTGCTGCAATTGCTGACAGCTGTATCAGGATGGCAACTGCTGGTGCCAGTGACATCTGTCACCACTCCTGCTTAAAAACGGAACAGCAGGACCTAAAAGCAGGGCAGATATGAATACTGGAGCTTGGGAATGAAACAACCCTATCAGGAATAGGGCAAAGAGCTTGCTGGTGCATCCAAGCCTATTTAACACTTCTGGGTGAGTGGCAAAGCAGTGTATTGCAAGTAGATAAATACTACTGAGATCTTTGGTTTGTAAGGTTTAGTGCTAGAAATCAAATTTCACTTGCCACAAACAAATGCTACGCTAAGCGACAAATTAATGGAGGAGGTCTGTTTTCTGGCTGAAATCCAAAAGACTTTTCTGCTGCCACCTGAACTCCTCAAAATATTACAAAATCAGACTTGGCCCTGTCAAGCCATCCCTGTGGGTGAAGAGTAGAAGGATGTTGCTGCTGGCAGTCCCACATCCAGGCGGCCAAAATGCTAAGCTCTCCTTTCCCCTCTCCTGCTGCCCAAACCACAGGGCTACCAGCCTGCTGGAGCCCCCAGACCCCTGCCCATACCAGCTGCCCCGGCAGTGCAAGGCTCCTCCAGGCTCACTCCTGGGTGCCTGGGGGTGCCTCCTTGCCATGGCACTGCAGACCTATCCTCAGCCCCAGCCACCAGCTGCCAGCCATCCGGCCCTCGTGTAAATTGCTGTTTAAAGAAACTATGCGCCTTCCCCTTTAGACTCTGTTTTTCCTTGTGTAGAATATTCCCAATTAGTGAGAGTTTTTGGCTGTTTAGTAGATGAGTCTCATACTTATGTATTAAAATTTTCTCCAGCCTGTTTGTTCTGCATCCAAGTGTTTAATCAGCGTTTATGCTTAAGGGTAATCTGTGTTTTTATTATCTACTTAATCAGATGAGAGAAGGCTCTTTTCTCTTTTTTTAATTTATTTATTCTTAATTAAGAAAATGCCGAAACATTGCATAAGAGGAGTGCAGCCTTGTACCTCCTAGGCAGGAGCAAGCAAGCAGTGCTGCCAGGGGAAATATCTTGTACACAATCTTTCTTTCAGATCTGGCTATAAAAAAGTAGTGGCACTGACATGATCAATTTGATAAATCCAAATGCTGACTTACTGAACCCTATGCCAACCCTGGACAACTGAAAATGCACTTATTAGAACATCTTATCCCTATTTATTTTTATGGATAAATATATAAAGTATAATTATATAAACTAATATATGTAATTAATACACAAACACCTCTATTCTTTGAGGTTACTATTGATTCCAGCAAAGCATGAATAAGCTGAAAAAGAGAGAAATAAAATAAAATCAATTAAATCAATTAAAATAAAAAATAAAATATAAAATAAATGGTTAATTGAAATTTCATATCCCTTTGAGCAGTTCTCTGCTGTTCCCAAGCCATCTGCTTCTCAGCCAGGGGTCTCCTGCCCTTGCAGGAGGAACACATACCAGGCTGCAAACCAGACTCCAGGAGAAGGACCCAATGTGACAGCAGTTTTTCCACCACTGCTTTTAGGTCAGTGACAACTCATCTAGTTTTCTCCCTTTAATATGCTCTTCATAGCTTTCCATGGCTTTGCTGTTCCTTTTGGGAACAGGTGCTGTGCTTAATTCCTTTCCCTATTACTGCAAAGAATTTGACACTGATGTCTCCACAGGTTCCCATTTAGGGAGCCCCTCGTGTCCCCTTGCTCTCCTGGAGGCTGGGGTTGCTGGGTGATGGCATCTCCAGTGTTGTCCACTGGTGTCACCAGTGTTGTAGTGCCCAGTGGCGACCTTGGTGGCAGGGCTGACCACACCTTGTGCTGTGCTTGTTCCTCTATCCATCTCCCACGTCCCTGCCACAGCTCCCACTGCCACCACCTTCTGGCCATGGACACATCCAGCCACCAGCCTATCGCTGCTCTGGCAGCCAGTCCCACCCAACACCTGTCCACTGGCAGCGGGGCTACCTTTTGATCTGGGATAGAAGTGACAGGAGTATTTGGGTCCACCTGCCCTCCCCTAAAGCCAAGGTGAATGCTCATGCACACACAGATTCCAGCACCTCTGCTCTTTCTTCTTCCACTAGAGCTCGTGACAAAAGCTGAAACCCTCCAAGACAACCTTTTCTTGCATCACAGCCAACAGTTGACTTGAAAGAGATTTTCATCAGCTTCGCAGAGCACTATTATGGCACTACTTCAAGTGCCAAGTGCTTCTACTGAATTTTAGCCTGGAGACTTCCTTGGAGAGGCTCGTTGCAGACCAGGGCTGTGCAGTCACTCCCAGTGACAATCAGACATCAGCCAAAGCTGCCAGCTCTGCAGAGAGCTGCATCCTGGAACAGCCTGTGCTGAGGACAGACTTCCAGCAGCGAACCCAAGGAAGGTAGCTCAGCACCAAGAGAGTGTCTCATAATTATTGTTACTATGTGGTCTCCTAAATGAAAGCACCTATTTGGCTAATGCCTTCATTTTGGGTTGGGTTTGTTGTTTTTTTCTCAGTTGCCTATGAGGACAAATGCCAGCCTGGTTTTTGTGACAGCAGGTAAGACCTGTCTTGTTGAATTTTACCTATTTCATATCTTTGATCTTAGTGAGATTTGCCTTCGGCTCTTTGATGGGCAGGACAGGGGGTTATTCTTGCTTCTCCTGTCAACTCCTACCAGCAGCTGGGAAAATGGCGATTTCCTTGCAAGAAAAGTGCCTTTCCGAAGACCATCAAGGCTGTGATTATGCCTTCATTTTGTTCAGGTTTTGCTTAGGTTTAACTGAAGGTTTGTCAGCAGCTACATAGGTGTAAATGAGAAATGGCTTCATGCCTGACTCATTCAATACTCTACCACATCTCATCCCATCTGCCAAGAGCTCTGGTTCAGCTGCTGCAGGGAGCTCTCCTTGCTCTCAGGAGGCAGAGCTGGGGCCGCAGGGGCCAAGGGGTCACAGACCCCTCTCAGGAAGGGCTTTAAAACAAAAATCTGTGAGGTCACTGCTTATGCCCCCTTATCTCTCAGGCTGCTTGCACCCACTGTCAGAGCAAGACCTGCCCCATTCCCCTGGATAGTGGGTCTCTCCCAACTGCCTCGCCCAGAGGTCTTGAGACATCAACTTTTCTGCCTCTGCCAGATGGATATTGGAGGAAACAAATGTGTTCCCAAAAATAGTGGCTCCCTTTGTGGCTTTGAACAGCCGTGTGTCACTCATGCTCCTGCTGAGTCTGGCTTTAGGTACAGCTGGCTGCTCTGGGTAAAGAGGTCTATTACTTCTTCCCAGAACAGATTGTCCATATGATGGACATACAAAATGATTCAATCTTTAAAAAAAACCCCAAAACCCAGGAGAAGGGCTGTTGAGCCAACTTTCGCAGCCAGGGCAGAGACAGCACAAGGATGCACTGGCCGAAAGGAAGTCCAGCAGGAGGTCTCTGCCAGCCCTGCTCCCCTCACCCAGAGCCCCCCAAGCCCCCACTGGGGCTTGCTCCCTTGGACACTTGCACATGGGACTGAGGTAGGTGACCATGATACACTGGGGGTGGCTGTCACTGCAGTGTTCCCACACTCCAGCCCTGCAGGCAGGAGAAGACTCTGGATGAGCCATAAGTGTCAAGGGATGGAAGCCATGGCAGTAGGAGGAAAAGAAGCAGAGGAAGGTGCCCCCACTCTGAGCCTCCACTGAAGCTCTGATTTGAGGTTAAACACAGCACAGAAACTTAAAACAAGCAGGTGGGAGAGTTTTCAAATCATGCAGGGACTTTTCTCTCCTCCTCAGCTCTTGTGAGATCTGCCCTGGGAGTGTGGGCATAGGCACGAGCCAGCAGGGAAGGCAAAGCAGTGCATGCCCAAACCCCTGCACTCTGACTCTGAACAAATTTCATGCAAATTTTAGAAAGCGACTGAGATGTCTGGAACTTCCTCCACCTGTCACTGGCTTATTTCTAACAGAAGCCATAATGAGGCACCTGGAGGACAGGATCATTTAGTTTTCTTTACAGTAATCACAATTTAGATGCTTTGTAATGCAATAGGAGAGAGAAGGGAACAGCAACTGGAAGAGCTTGCTGGCTTATCAGTCTGATGAGCTGCAGCACAGAGGTCAGGCAGGCCCTGTCCTGCTGTGCTAGAAATACAGCTTTGCAGTCCTATCTTGCAACAAAACCTGCCTGCTGTTGTCCTTGGGGGTTGAGCATTCTGGCCCGAGACACAACTACCCAGCAGCTGGGTGCCCTGGCCACCCTGCTGCACCTCTCACAGCACACAGCAGCCCAGCCCAGCAAAAACCAGTGGCTTCCAGAGACAAAAGTGTGTATTTCAGCTCCTACTAACTCAGCTGGGCCTTTCCTAGGGTCCTTGGTCACCTGCATATGAGCCCAGTGTGGCCAGAGCACCGCACACCACTCAAGGCAGAGTGCAGAGGGCATGTTGGCCCCTGGGGAGTTCCAGCAGGCGTGGCAGAGCACTGCCTTCAGGATTGCAAATCTTACCTGGAGACCATCAACATAGAGTTTGGTGCACCTGCTTATATATTTTAAGCACAGACTTGCCTGCAGCTACCTCTGCAAAATAAATAAAACTCCTGGTGCTCCGTGTTGTCCAGCGAGCACTCGCTGGGCTTCCTCTGAATCTGGGCAGGGCTGGTACTCCTCAGCTAGGCAGGAACTGCAGCAGCATATACCTAACATACAGCAGAGCTCAACCAAACTGCACCCTCCCTGACTCCTGCTCTGTAAAGCAAAATTCCCTTTTACTGATTTAAAGGCCAGAGAATAGGGCCTGGCCCTTCCCCTCCTTGAGCAGCTGCCAGCACTGTTAGTGCAGGACAATTCTGTTGCTTTGCTTTCTTCTCCTGAACCTGCAGAAAGAGCAGCAAGAGAAGTGAGGAGAAACCAGCAACCACCATGGCATCTCTCCAGGTAGCGTCCTGGGGGTTTGTAGGGAGGAGCAGAGCGTGGGAAGGGCGTGGGAAGGGTGGCCAAAGCCCACATGCGGGCTCTGAGGGGCCACCAGCACAGGGATGTTTGATGCCCACTGAGCCTCTCCCCTGTGCAGAGCCCTGACTGCTCTGGAGATGTGTGTGGACTTTGGGGCTCATTTGTTACAGCCCCACCAGGAGCAAATTAGCTGAGGGACCAACACTGATGTCGACTGTTCCTTACAGGGATTGGAATGCGACATTTCACCTTTCCCTAACCCTCACACCTTTACAGCTTCTTCAAAAATATGGGTTCAATACACCATTTGCCTCTGCCTTTGGTTTTTCCATCAGTAACTTCTATTTCTGTAGATGACAGAAAATTAAAGAGCTGTCACCAAGGATATCTAAAACTCATGCCCATAATCACTTACTATCTCCAGAGTATCCAAGTGTTCTTGATGCAAATTCAGCAACATCCCTTGCCATGCACTGGCCACTCAGGAGCTGTGCAGGAGGGAGTAGTAGCCCTGTCTCCTTCCTGTTGAAGGAGGTAGATGTCTCCCACAGCACCCTACCCTGCCAGCCTCAGCCATCCCCTAAATATCCAGTTTGTCATTTTGTGATGTGGGAACCTTAGCCAACTATGAAGAACAGTTGGAGCCGGGCTCCTTGGATCTATCTGTGCATGAATAAGAGAACAAGTGTGTCCATCGAGGAGGACATCTCATGCTGGGAGATGCCCTGGGGGAAAGACAGCAGGCAAAGAGACCCAGCCTGAGCAGGAACAGCCATGGCCGCAGTAGCTCTCTGGTGGGTGGCTGTGACCATCTTGCCTGGGCTGTCAGCTCTGCCACCATCATTGCAAAGGGAGAATCTGCTCTCTGATGATGCAAAAGAATCACAAATCCTTTTTTCATGGTGTTTTCTCCAGCAGCTTTTCCAATGCCATTCATATTCTCCTCCCATATCACACTGCCAGCTCTCCACCATCTCTCAGGTGCTAGACACATTTAAGGTGCTTGCCAGGCTCTTGGCAGTGTTGTCCTTTCATCCCTCCATCCCTCCTGCACTGTCCAGAGCCCAGCATGGCCACAGAGGAGAGCTGGGCTCATGTTCCATCGTTCCCATGGCTGTCCCTAGAGCTGGGGCAAATGGTGTCACAGGGCCCCAGTGCTGGTGTCTTCAGTGCAGTGAAGTCAGCAGGGGTTTGCACAGTACCATGGTGGAGGATTGCAAGTGAATGCCTTGTGCTGGGGCCCTTTCCTGTGGCCACAGAGGTTACTAATAAATTTATTTTAAAAAGTATGAATTACACTCACACTACACCAACTAGGCCTGCTCCTATGATTCTTTGTTGTGAAAATGGACTTAAAAACAGGGTTGCCCCTCTTAGAGAGGTGGGTGGGCTTATGGCCCCTCAGCATCCCTCCCTGCCTGCACCTGCTGGCTTGGGGCAGGGCTGCAGCAGGGCCACCCCCCTCCAGCCACAGCCAAGCACTGGTCTTCCAGCCCTCACCCCCTGCACTCCTCAAGAAATAAATGTTCTGTTGCCTTTTTCTCCCTTTACAAACCTAGCCTACCTCATTCCCCAGTAATCACAGCTAGTCACTCTCACTTAGCTTCCACCCACAATACAAAAGCAAGCCCCAAGTGCAGTGCTTAGCACCAGGGTGCGCTCCCGGTCACAGGTGGGTATTTTCCCCTTGCTTTCCAAATCTTTGATTCACTCATGCTGCTCCATGACAGCCTTACAGGGAATTTTCCATGAGAAAAGTAACGGAAACAAAGATCCTAAGTGGTTGGCTTGTGCCTTGTTTGCTGTGATGATCCTGCGAGTATGCTCAGACCTGTCCTGCCCCTCCCAAAGCAGAGCTGGAGCTGCGTGTGCTGCCCGGGACACCCGCTGCGGAGTTCCACCTGCATGGTGGTACTGAGGTACACATACTGGGAGGGAAATGCTGGTCTTAAGTTGGCATCCAGCTTCTGGGACAGGACGTGGAAGCTCTGCTGGATGCAGCGTTGCGTTGGCTGCTGTCCGAGCTCATTTAACACCTCGTGATCTACTCCTGCCTGGGCAGCATCTGGTTCTGCAAATGCTGCCATCGCTGTGGGGAGACCATGGGCAAGCACAGAATAGTGATCCCTGCCCCGTGCCCTGTGACACAGCACTTCTGCAGCACCAAGAGCTTAACACTCATTTCATGTGGTCCCTTTTTATCAACCCCAGGCAGGTGGTTTGAGGGTCTCCCCACCTTGCCTGGGGTAAGGGTAAATGCCCACATAGAACTCATGGGAAGGAGCTCATCTATGCAGTATGGGCTTGGGGATGGAAGAGAAGGTAGGAAAAGGAGGGAGAGGAGGGGAACACCTGCCCACAAAGTACAGCAATTCTTTAAATATCCTCTTTTCCCTATTTCAGTCTACCAGGTTTTAAATAAAGCAACATTTCAGTTGGTTTTGCCATTATGAGAAAGACTTTTTGGAAGTCTGGTACTTCCTTACAATAACAGGTAATAGACAGATCTATTGATAAGGACACAGTACACACATGAACAAGCATTTATAATCCTCCTGTATTGTGAAATACCTACGAGTGCCAGAAAAAAAACCCCACGCTAATACTGTGGGTGTGTGCTAAAATATGTATTTCCTTTCTTGCTAATTCTTCCAGGGCAGTGGGCAATGTTGCAGTGCAGCTGACAGCATCTCTCCAGTGATGAAACACTGCGATTCAATGGTGTTCCACACTCACAGTGCATTGCCTTCCTCCTTTTTTGTATTCCTCCCAGAGGCTTAGCAAGATGAAAAAAGCTACTTCAGAAGCAACTGCAGTGGTGTCTACAACTGACCTATGGGTTTGGGGCTTTATCTGCCTCTTTCTATGTTGGAGGGCATTTAGCAAGAGATAAATAGCTAATTTCATTAGCAGATGTGATTCCTCCATAGTGTGAGTTCTACTGATTGAATTACAAGAGTAAAATGCTAAAAAGGAGTTTTATTCTAAGGTTTTTGTAGGGCTACCAAAGTGGCATTTGCTGAGATTTGTATAGGTCTGAGTTATAGAAAGGTGACAAGTTTTGAGGAGGTCTAGATGGGAGAAAATGAAGATGACTAATTTTTAAAACCAGTGGGGTTTTTTTTTATCAAATACTTGTCAGGGTTGCAACAAGAGTGAGCATCTGCAACTCCAACTGGAGGAGCAAACCATGAGCTCAACATAAGGTCAGTGGGAGAGAGCATTATTAACTGACAGCTTGCATTGTGAAGTGATTTTCCCTCCACACCAAGGAGGCATTTATCTCTGAATATTAACATGATGAACATGCAAAGCACAGACTTAAGGGCATCTGATGTTAATCCAATTATAGTTTTATTCCAGCATCCCTTGAAAGCTTCTTCAGTTCTTTTATCCAGAGACTTAATTGCCTGAGTGATTCAGAGATAGGAAGCAAATACCAGTTCTTGTTACTGAAGAAACTTCATGTTTCAGTATAGCCTAATGCCATGAATCCTGAGGACCCAATGGCATATTCTGTGTTCTTCCCTCTAAAAGGGACTGTAGGGAGTATTTCTAGGTTTTGTTGGGTTTTAGTTGGTAGCGATAGCTGACCGAGTACATCAAGCCACGGTGTCATGATTGTAGAATTGACTGCAATTAATTATCAAGGGGACAGCTTTACTGCTGTTCCAACACTTTGTTACGGTTATGTTTAGAAACTGCAGGTGTGCAGACAGGGACTCCCATCTTGCTGTCCACTTACACCAACTCAGTTGGCATGTCTTGCATTTCACCTGACCTTCACCATCCTGCTGTGACCACCATGAGACTTTTCCCTCCTTGTAGTCTTCGGTCACACCCAGGGGCTGGTCATCTCACCTACCCACTGAATGGAAGTGTCCTAAGAGTCTCTCTCTCCACCAGCCCATTGAGTTCATTGCTTTGGAAACAGATGACTGGAAGCATACACGTATTTCAGACAAGATCTCACCAGGGCCCTCTTCAGCCCTCCTGGTGCTTTCCTTCCTACCCACCCACTCCAGTGCTCCTCTCCTGATGCATTATCTTAATTAGGCCACCTACATTTGCAGGACTCACAAGCAAGGCTTCAGGAGGATATTTAACTATTTAACATATTATTTCCCAGCTCAGAGGGAGGCCTCACAATTAGGCCGTTCCTAGCAACTGTCCAGACTATTCTGAACAATTTCTAGGACAAAGATGATGTAATTTTCCTGAGATGCACTAGAAGGGGCCTCCAGTTAGTTTGGGAACTTTGCCTATCCACCCGTATAAGCCATTCTTTCTGCCAATAATGGTAACATCACCCATCATCTCCGACCTTTGAGAACAGCTCATTACAGTACTCCTTGCAC
Organism: Sclerurus mexicanus; assembly: GCA_013396755.1. Classification (NCBI taxonomy): domain Eukaryota; kingdom Metazoa; phylum Chordata; class Aves; order Passeriformes; family Furnariidae; genus Sclerurus; species Sclerurus mexicanus. The sequence goes on from VWZF01000795.1 coordinate 106,015, forward strand.
AGGCACACAGTTATCACATTCCCAAGTACTTTAATTTTTTCCTCACTGGTTAAAAACCATCTTTTTTTGTCCCCTGGACTCCTTTAAAATTGTCTGTGTGCTAAAGCATGGCCCCATGGACGAGCCATAGTGCCAAGCTGAGGCTTCTGCACAGCTTAGCCTAGAGCCATGATCATCTCCCTCCCCATATGAACACTACTGATGTTAGCATCTTCCAGGGTGATCTTCGCTTTTTATGCTGCAGTATCACAATTTGATTCATATTTTGTTTGCTGCCCAGCTGTAATCTGCAGATTATTATGTCCCAAACTGCTGCTTATTCACATATTTTTCATTTTGATTTGTTCTTATTGCCCTCCTGAATGTACTATTTTTCACATTTTTTTTTCCACAGCAGCTTATCTTACTGCTTCCTGACCTTCCCTCCAATTAATCAAAACCATTTTTTAATTTATTCAGGCCTCCCAGACTGCAATCCTGGCAAGCTGATACTTTTGTTCACTTTATAAATGTAGCCTCCAGGACATTTGTTGATTACGTTAATGACAATATTTGCCAGAAACAACCTTAAGAGACTCCTGCTGGGCTCCCCTCCTTTCCTCCAAGTCTGATTACCTATGATTTTCCATTCCCTCCTGCTCACAGAAAGTCATCAACTAGGGCTGCATGGTCGCTCCTGTACTTTCAGGGGCTTTCTGCTAGTACCAGTGGAAGCATTTAGTCTTCTCCACAGCGAAGTTCACCAGTCTGCAGCAGCCCTGTGTTCACGGAAACAAGCCAGTTTGCTTCCCCCTGAATTCCCTTTGGCTAGTGATTGCATCCTGATGGCCCACTCAGTTGAAGACACAGCAGTTCCAGCACTAATCACTTTGCTCGTCCAGTCAATTGCTTTGATTTCATGATCAGCCTGAAGCAAAGCAAACTAGAGAGGAGCCTGAGGCACGGGACACACAGGCCACCCGGTTAGTATGACAATCGTGTTCCTCTCGAAGCTGAGCAGAATTTTTGCTCCCTGGGGAACAGAGCAATGCAGAAGCGATGGAACTGCTCAGTGCACAGCCACAGCTTGCCGTGGCTTCGGAAGGCTGTCCCACCACCCGTGGCATATACTGCACTAGGAACCACACTGCATGACTGCAGGGCAGGTGTCTCACAGCAGGTGTGCACCTTCTGCAGGATGGGATATCTATAAGAACACAGTCACTTCAATGGCTTTGATGGTTTGCAAAATAAAACCTTCAAACTGTAACGATGACATTATTGTCAAATGTTTGGCTGTAGGCACATGCTCCAAAATGTACTCTATATCCTTTGGTTAGATGGCCAGCTTGAAAACACCAGTCATCTACAGTCACTCACACACTCATGCTAACGCAGAATATACTGGCTGGAAATAAAACCTGAAATCATACCCAACCAAGCAATAACCCACCATGGAGTGCTGGAGAAAATGTGTATTAGTGCCACATGCCAGTCCAAAAGAAAGAGTACGTTTCACATGAAAGATGCGAGCAGCAGGAAACAGCGACCTAACAATGGGAATGGACATGGTCTATCTTTGCTGAAAATATTCCTGCTGCGGTAGCATCAACCTGCTTCCCCACACACATCCATCCAGCAGGGCTCATCCTGATTTCATGCAGTGACCCGTGCTCTGGTAGTTCACTGTGGTCATCAAAGAGTTAAAGATGACCTCTGGCATGGAGACCAACTCCACAGAAACCTTCCCTGATCATCTGCCCAAATTGTTTCAACAATCCTCGGTGCCCCAACAGTCCTCTGTGAGTTTTCCTAGTTGACCCACAGGATATTTAAAGTCTCAAAACTGGACCCGGTACATTTGCTTTTAAAATGTTGTGTTAAAGTAGCTGTTTCCCTTTTATACCCTGAATATCATCATACTGCTTTTCAAGAAAATTGTTTCAAAACTGTGTATTAGTAACAAATCTTTACTGGTAGATGTAAACCCAAGTCTTATTTATTTAATATACTATTTAATTCAATGATTATCCCTCCTCTGTGAAGCTTGAAGGGAAAAGAAATTAAGTATTTCAGTTTTTCCTAATTTACTAAATGCGCATCCTTTTGTTAAATAATTGATTTAACTTTCCTTCCCTTTCTAGTAGAGATTTTACTAGGTTTTAGCAGTCAAATTTTTTTGTGGTTTTCTGTCCTTTCTCACACATATCTGTGCTCTTACATTTCTGCAGAGATACATATTCTCCCTTTCTGTTCTTGATTTTTTCTGTTTAAAGAACTTCTGATACAATTATAATGCCCTCTTATGCTCCCTGGTTTCCCAGGCAGTTGGCACAATTTGTCACTATGTGTCCTTTTATTAGTTCTCAAAGATGATAAACATCTATCACTCTGTTTGTTTTAGCCATTTCATAAAGTATTCTGAAATGAATTTCATCTGTCTCTACTTAGGTGAGAAATTGCACCTTTTCAAAATGTGACTTCTCAGAGAATACTGCTTTCATGAACTCTGTTCCTCTCCTTCTCACCCCTTCCTGAGGGGACCACACAACAAACCTTTTTGTGTAGAGAAGTGAACTGATTTGAATTCCATGTAAATTCTATTGCAGAGCTTTCCATCTTCACCTAAAATTGAAAAAAAAAAATCTATTTTGTAACCAAGATCAAACCACTTTCTTTGTCCAGGTTAGCAAACTTTTCCTCACTAGTGTGAATAAAACCTAAAATAGTCACTCTTGAATTATATCCTCCCTGAGTTGTTAAATTAGTTTAGAGACTAATCTTTGAACTAGTAAGAGGTGCTGGCTAAATAAGAACTAATAAATGACTTTAAACTGAATAAAAGAAGTTTGTATTTTGGCTTTCAAGTGAAAACCTGTTAAATATGTGGGCCACTTGGAATCAATACAAGTATCAGCATGAAAATTTGTCTAATCAAATAAAACAACAGAAACATAGTATTACTTCAGTTATTTCTAAAGTGCAAACATTGTAAGTGCAAAAAACAAATGTAGAAGATGGAAGGAGAACAACACCATTCAGCAGATTTAAACTTACTCTTTATGATGCACTTTCATCAAAATTTGTAGTTGCCAAGTATCAAATTTCATTCATGCAACATCAATCCACTAAGAAATACGTATTTTGGTGAGAAAATTAAAGTCCATATTTATGTAAAAACTGTTTTGAAATAAAAATAAAACAAGATTCTTTTACAAAAAAAATTTTTCTTTTTACTAACAGAATAATTATTTGGAAAAAGTAATTTCCCACATGAAATAGTTAAAGGAAGTTAAAGATTTTTAAAAATGGAAGATTTTGCATTTACATCATTATATACCATTAATATTGAAGATATGGTTTCTGGCAAAAAACTTCTCATGCTTAAAAAATGCACCTTAGTTTTATACTGTACATTACAACATTCAGTAGTAAGAAACGGAAGTAGTAAACAGGTTATATGGAAAGAAAGAAAGTTACATATACAAGACAGTTACAACCGTGACACAAAAGAAGGAAAATGTTCCGTTTTAACAGTATTTGAAGGCAATTCAAAATCATTTCAGGAGTTCTGTGAAATTTAAGGCCATTAGTTCTAAATAAAATGTATCCGACACAAACTCACAAAACTGTGTATTTTATACAAAATATACATGCAAAACCATTTTGTAATTATATACGAACAGGCATATAATAAAATTTTTTGGGTAGTTCCATACACAAAGCAACATGGTTGTGCAATTTTTAAACTAGATAATTAACATTATCATTCATGCACCCTGAATGGAAATGTGATTAAAAGACAATAGTAAACTCAAATACTAAGAGTCAGCATCCCTTTGAACGGGCAATCTAGACCAAAAAAAGTTAAGATTTTAAATTTTTAAAGTTTAAAACGGTCCATTATAAAACATCTGCTGTAATCACTTCAAAAGAGATTTCTGATGCAGAATTTCCAGATGCTTTAAGGGATGCGTGATATGATTTAATGAGCTCAGTGAGTCAACTATAATACTCTGATAGTTCTGAATTGAGGTAATTTTCTTTAATTAATTATAGCAAGTAACTATTCTAATTTGTTTCAGTAGCTAGTTTAAAAATCTGTAAACTTAGATAAACTTAGAAATTGGAGAATCTCTGAAAAAATACACATACCTCCCCCTCAGAGTTTGGAGTTAGTTGTAAGCCATAGGCAGTTGTGTTATTCACATTTGAGGAGTTTATTCTGAAACTGTGAGATGAATGGATTACTGAGCACTGACTGAAGCACTTCAGTTACTTGAAAACAAATAGATATATTTGTCGTTTTCTTAGCTTTCATTTGTATTTGTCTGGACAAACATTCAAAGAGATATTGCTTCTCTTGTTATCTTGTGACAAACTATTGCAAACTAGAAGACGTGAGTCAATATTCCAAACTTTTATTCTTAAGAATAGTTATAAAAGTACTGAAATTTAAAAATAGTAACATGTAAACATTGATACAGAATAATAGCATTCCTATACATTTATATACACACAGTATTCAGAGAGGACACTATTCTTCTGAGTTGAAAACCTGACTTGTGCTTTCCCCCTCCAATAAATGCATCGAAAAAGTTGGGTGCTTTGTAAAAAGAAAAAAAAAAAAAAAAAGGACTCAGAACATCAACATTTTACTCCTAGCATTTAAAAGCCTTCCAGTTGCTTATGCAACTATAGGAGAATTTTGGTATGTGAAGAGAATTTTTCTAGCTCCAAAAAGTTACCAGAAGCTACTGCTGCATCCAGAGACTTGTGCTAAATGCTTCGGAGCATCATATCTGAGTCTGCAACACGTGAATTGGGGGTGTATAGGGCGGTGGTGCAGGTAGTGGTTTTATTCCTCTGACTCTCATGTAGGACAGAAACTGCTCTGGAATTTCAGCTAAAACATCTTTAGCAAGTCTTGCCATGCTTAGCACGTGGTTTCCGCTTCTGTCAATGTAATCTCGGAACGGCACAAACTACAAAACAAAAGAGATGCTCGCTCAGGTCATTACACGGACACAGAATACATCTTACAGCATGAAAATAAGAAAGCTTTATCTAGGGAATTAGAGCACATGAACACGCTACCTTATGCATTTTATGTGTGCATATGTTGTGGTTTATATATTTTATACATATATACACATTGCATCTCAAGTTTTAAAAATCTGTTATGTAATAGAAACACTGTCATGTTTTCACTCTGGGTGAACCTCTTCACATAAGCCATGGCTAGCCCAGACTGCCAATGACAGGTTTCACTGGTTCATCTCTGAACCCTTTTCCCACAGGAAGGTAATTTTGCCTCAGAAAGCTCTTCTTAGCTTACATTCCCTGCTCCTGGGGCTCTCCTCCCAGACTGCCTCTCAAGTGAACAAAACAGAAAGGGTGGCTTTATATTTTTGACCATTTTGCATTATACCTGGTAGAACTACAAGCCACCTGAGCACTTTTAATATGATACTAACAGATACATAAAGAATCTAAGGAAAGAGGATTGGATTCAAACAGGAACTTTTTTATGTGATACCCAGACCTGCAACACCTAAACCAGTTAGCTACCCAGCTTTGGCTTGGATTTCCTAACACTTAATGAGATGCTTTTGTGCTACTGGCATATTAAAAAGAAACAGTCGAGGCTCCTTGATTTTTATTCACAACAGACAGCACACAGCAAAGCAGTGGGTTAAGTTTGCTAACAGGTTATGCCAAAGGAAAGGCTGATTTGAAATTCTGCTTCTTGCTCGGATTTTGGAGCCTATCTAAGGGAACAGCTGGGTGACAAAATTGGGATTCAGTGTCCCAAACCGCTTCTGGTGCTGATATGCCAGGCTATGCTATGGTGCCTTTCTGCTTCCCCATCCCCCCAAAAACCCAAAACAAACAAACCAGCAAACAAATAGGGAATATTTTTTAACTGTTTTAGTCCTGGATAAAACTAGAACTGATGTATCAGATCCACAGATATCTCATCTCCTGGCTGAACTCTAAAATCTTTTGCCCAACAAGTTATGCTTTCTTGGATGCACAGCAACCACATCCACAGATTAAATTCTGTTTTTATGGAAAGCATTGAAACTTTCGAGACTTAGGGGAACACAGAATTACAGTGAGAGTTTAACCTACCCTTAATATCTGAGATCCTGAGAGTTTTCCAGAAAAGACAGAAATAAACAAAAGAAATCTAGTAAATACATTAAATGAAGAAAAAAACAACCCAACAACCTCTTGGAAAAAACCACAACCAACCAACCAACAAACAAACAACCCTAAAACCATAGATGACTTTTTAGGAATAATGAACTTAAATGACTTTTACAACTTCGGAAAGCACTTCTCACTCTGGACTCATGGAACCTATCTAGGCATCAATCTCCTACTAAAAAGTGTTTACAATTCAAGTAAGAAATGATTCTTTGCACAACTTTCTTGAAAAGGATCTCAAGCTGCCAGAAAAAAAGACTTCAAGACTTCATATTTGCACTGTGTTAAACTGAACTGAAAGCTGTCACCAAATTAAGTGTAAGCAGCTCCTGATTAGGGCACGTCCCCAGGAAACACTGTATCTGCAGTTCCTCTGAAGACGATGACTTAGTTGCAGAATTAGTGAAGACAGAAGTGCCCTTATGGAGATCTTTTAGTCCAACCTTGCTGCTCAGGCAGAGCCAGTGAGCACAGGCTGCCACAGCCAGCAATACTGCAAGAGTAGTATTGCAGACAGAAGCATCCTTCACCTCTTCACTGGGTCGTGTCCAAGAGCATATCAGGCATAAGGGCAGGAGAACAGGCAAAAAGGAATCTAATTTTAGGGTATGAAGCCAGGAAGCCAGGTATCTGCAGTTCCTTAATTAGCTGTCTAAACTATTTCTGTGTTTACTCAGTAACTCCTCAAAACAAGAGACAAGCTTCAATACTGTGACATTTACTAGAACTGACTACTTCATTTGATAAAAAACCTCCACCAGTTTTTCAAAAGCCAGCCCAGCACTGCCGTTTCAAAAGGCTTTTCCTTCTTAAACTCCATCAACTTTCCTGCTTCCTGCTTCTATTCTGTTTCAGCTGTTCAGCTGTCCTACATCATCCCTACTTTTATAATTACCTTTTTGACAGCACTGATTAAAGAAGACAGCATGTTTTGCTCTTCTAAGAGTTTTGTATGTTGTTTTTGCATTAGTTATCTCTGTATGTTGCAAAAATTAAAAAAGTCTCATTTTCAACGAGTAGAATTCAGGAATCCATGACTTTCTTTAATGTATATCCATAAAGAGTATGAGGGTAATTTAACTGTTATCTTATTCTCATTTCTGATCCTCATTTAGAAAAAAAGGAGAGGAAATTTTAATGTAGTGTTTATTGCACTGAGAACCTTTAAGATTGAAAAAAAAAGATCTGATCATTTTAGTTTCCATATATTGATGTAGATTTATTTTGTGTTCTAATAAAAACAAATTATAAAACCAGCTATCATACACATTTGGAACACTTCCTTGGATTGAAATATTGTATCCACCAGCAGTTATCAATCAATCAATCAATCATTAAATATTCACACATCAGTATTTGTAACATTAAACGTTTTGAAAAGTTTCAGTTCCTGCAGATATAAATGAAAACAAATACACATATTCCAAGGTTCATCAGCTGCACTCTGGCCTTAAGGATCAAGCAATACAGGCTATTCACATAGCTCAGTTATTCTCTCTCTACGCATATTCTACTAAACAATAAAAAATCCAATCTGTCTTGAAGAGAAATAAGTGAAAGTAAGTAAGAGGAAAAACAAGTGAACACTACGAAGTTTGACAAAGAGGAAGAAAAAAGAAGAAGAAGAAATGGCAGATCTAAGGTGAGATTTTAATTTCAGGACACCTGTCAGTGTTTAAGAAGCATTTGGACAAAGCCCTTAATAACATGTTTTAACTTTTGGTCAGCTCTGCAGTGGCCAGGCAGTTGTACCAGATGTCTGTTGTAGGTCCCTTCCAGCTGAAATATTCTATTTTATAAATGTATTCAGCCACTTCCAAGAAAACACACTTTCCATAAAAGATTTAGTTTTAGACAGACACCATTCTTTCTACAGACATCATGTATCTCCAAGTTTTCAGTAACTAACTCTTCTGCAAGGCTGTGTAACACTGAGACTTTGTAACAGCGTCCTGCCAGTGAGGGGTCATTTCCTAACAAATGCAGATCCACTACTACGTGTTATACAAAGGCTCAGAGGTATCGCAGAGAGTTTCCGAGCTTGTTATGAATATGTCTGTGCTAAGATAAAATGAGAGGCAGGAATAGAGATAGAAACAAGAATTCAAGACAAACAGGAACAGTAAAGTCTAACTATTCATTTTTATTTTCTCTCCCACCTGCACAATGTCTCTTTCTGCAAACTTTCCTCTTGAAGAAATCCTCACTACATCCCCATCCAGTTCTTCCATAGCTAAAACAAAATCAAAAAAAAAAAAAAAAAAAGGGAAGAAAAAAAAAGACCTATGAATTCAGGTACAAAACAAAACAATCTCACTGAGAAAAAGCTCAGACAATTTACACTTTAGGGCATCAAAACCAACAACTGCTATTTAGGTAACTCTATAAAGTCATTTGCACCATAAAATACATCACGTCTTGTATCTATTCTGCACTTTTTCATGGTGACAATACATAACTCTTGTCTTTATTGTCATCTTCAGAACAAAACAGATCATGGTAAAGTCCTTATCCTTCCAGCTCTCAAACCAGCAAGTATATCTGTTTTTGTAAGGCTATATTTATACTTTCATAGGTGGAGAAGAATTCATCTTCAGCAGCTATTGTTATAGAAACTATCACAGGATACAGCACAAAGAGGTAATACCTCAGATTCATACTGGAAAGGCAGTATCTGCTAATGCACAGGAATGAAGAGCACTTACAAAAATTTATTGAATTTACTGGGTAACTTTTCTTGTATCTTCTGAGCAGAATCCAGGAAAACTTGAAAATTCTCCAGATACCTGGAAGCTATTCTAGGTAGAAAGGCATACCTGCTCTCTGGCCAGTGTAGAAATGGATGGATTTGGGATCTCACATTATTGCATTTGCAATTCTACAAACCTTCTTTCAGTGTATGCTATGAAAATCAAAGCCCTGCATCACTGAGCTTCTCAGGGGCTTACAAAGTGGGCTCAGTTCACTGAAACCAGCATTTCAAAATCTAGTTTTTCTGAAACAAGAACTAGAAAGCATAAATGACAGTGTCAGGAGCCAAATTCAAGGTAAATGACAGCATATTTTTTCAAAGAAAAAAATGAGTAGGTCTGTAGAGCATGTTGCCCAGTGATGCTGTTGCAAAAACGTGCATGTGTTCAACCCAGGAGACTGAACAATTATTTGAAGAAGATTCACTGAAAAATTTCAAAATACACATAAAGCACATCCTGCTCAGGCAATTCAAACCTAAAAACAGTATTCAGGGACGTACCATATTGGCTTAGTCTGTTCTTAACATTCTCTAGGAAACCACTCTATGCCATGTCAGATACAGAATACTGGGCAAAACAGCCCCCCTGATGTGACCTATTACAATCATCCTCACATCCCCAAGTAAAGCTCTGCCAAGGCTACCTGAGCCCCTCTGGTGGTCCCCAGGGGCTGACAGATCTAGGGAACAGTGACACCTGAAGAGGAGCAGCCTCTCTATGCCAGGACTGAAGCTTCAGTGACATTTGAATTTTAAGACAGTGTGCCTGAACACACACTTCTTCGGAATCCATATTAGACATAGAGACTGTTGTTCTGTCCAGAAGGAATTTTTGCAGATGGAAAAGTCACTTCTCTGCCCTCTTGGGCACTAAGGGACTACAGACATGGCATATACCCAATGGGTGAATCTCCCCGAGGCGGCACACTCAAGGATCCCGAGTCCAAAGATGGAAACTGTATCCTGCTGTACAAACAGAATCCCGACTTCAGGAAAGCAGCAGGGATGACACCCCAAGAACATGTCCTGACTGAGCTAAGGGGAGCCCGGGCAAACCCAAGGACCAGACAAACAGGGGAAGGGAAAAAGCAAAGGAGGGGTGAGAGAAAAGTAACACAGGACTAAAGTTGGAATTCTTAGGAGTGAAAATGAAGCTTAGAAATTTACATCATACCCTTTTATGAATATAAACTATCTTTTCTCATTGATTGTGGCAGAAGTGTAAGTGTCCACCTGGACAATTTCTTGATGGAATAAGATACTTAAAATTATCACTAATATACCATTGCCAAAAAGAATTTAGAAAGTCAACTCCCAATAAATGAATTTTTTGTCTTATTTTTTCTTTTTTTTTTTTTTCATACTCTTAGAATATTTGTATGAGAATTAACATGTAGAGTCATTAGTCAACATTAAACATCTGTGGTAGTATTACTATATTTAATGTACAATAGAAGGCATACTGTCTAACCAGATGTAATTAAAAAGAAAGGATTTAGGACTTTGAGGAACAGACACACAGAGAACGCCTACACTTCATATTGCAGTGATATATACACTGGCACTTACATGAATTAGTACAAATAACAGAAGCAGCTTAGTTATTGCGATAACAGTGTTCTAGAATATCCTATGAAAGAATATGTAAATAACCTGGTAATTTCTCTCCTGCTTTAATATTCTCTCAATGCTGCTACACAGTAAGACTCATTCCTGTTATCAAGTGAAACCCTGTTTAACCCAGACCACCTCAAACGTATTTATTTTTTTCTCAACATTTTATTACTGCAGTGAGATCAGTATTTCCAGTCAGCTGACATTTCACAAGGCATCTAAATGTCTGTGTTGAAGAAATTCAACGTTACATGAGTATACTTAATTTACTGCATTGTTTTTTTTTTTCCACTGATCTTCTGGAGCTCTGTAAATGCTGAGCCCCCATATGGTTTTGTGACTCGAACAGAGAGCCTGAGGGACTACACAGCGCCACACGGTAGCTTGTAATCATGCTGACTTATCAATCAATCCAGCCGGGAATGTCAACAGCGCTTACTGCTTCTTTCATGTGATGTTCTTTTGAAGAACAGTATTTGTTTGAAAAGCCACGTGTTTCTAAAATGTAAGCAAATATAAGAAAAAAATAATCTGGAAAAACACTAAAACACTTACCATCAAACTCTGCTGGTCCTACCCCCACTATAATTATGGACATTGGAAGCTTGGAAGCCTTGAAAAGAAGAAAAAGAGGTTCAATGCAATATATAACCTCTGCCAATAATATGAGATCTGAGAGCAATCTGAATAAAAACCATGCAGAAGTTACGTTTTAAAGAATAATTTTTTCCCCCTAAAAAGTTGAGTGGTGTAAACTGTCTGGTTAAGTGGTACAGAACATCTTGGGTGAAGATAGAAAGGCAGATGATTAATTTATTTTTTTGTTACCAAGTCTTTGAATCACACAGGATGCTAATTAATCACAACAAGCTAAACATAGGATTTAATACGAATATGACAAACATCCTAGAAACTTTTGTTAGCTGACAATAATTGCAAGTATGTACCTAGCGATAGTCTGACATTCATTTAAATGCACCCTGCTGATTCTTGCTATTACACAGCTGCTTGGAACTGTGAGATACTACTTTTTACACTGATCTTAGGCCAGTTTTAAAAAGAAAATAATCTATTTCAGCAATATATATCTTACATTTATTCCATTAATGAAATTTTATTCAAGTCATCCATGCTACAAAGCAAACATGATATTAAACTGGCTTATGTAAGATTTTCAATTTTACTTAATCTTTTTCACTCAATGAAACAGGTCAAAGACAATATCTGGCTTTCCCCCAAAAAAGTTGCTATAAAGCCTTTAAAATTACAAAGACGGTATCATAAATATTGGACTCTCCTGCCCTAACAGTAAAACCAATTTACAGAAATAACCTGAAGCTGCCTCTGATGAAGAAGTAACAGCTGAAAAAATAAAAACCATCCATCAAATGTCAAGGTTGACAACTATTGTTTATTGAGATATTCTGATGAACCGTGAAATGCCTACAGTCATTTTAAACATCAAACAGGAGTACACACTGGGCAAAAAAAAATCCTAGATGTACACCTTCTGATCTCTTAGAACAGAACAACTTCTGTTTTTCCAATGTTTTTTAGAATTTTATTTCTTGATTGTAAGGAAAACATCCTTCAAAGAGATTCCTACACACACAGACACAGATTTCTGTGCTACAATGAAAGATGAAAGAGTAAGTGGCAAGGACAGCATAAAGAAAAAGAGTTAAACTTTTGCAAATAAACTTAAGTGTTGGCATTTCCTGAATGACAGCATAACCTTTAAGCAGTTTGGTAATACAGAATGTGTCTGACATATATGCTGTAATGAGAAAGATGCCTAAAAGCACAATTAGCGTTAAAAATTGAAATACTCTCTTTCTGAGTTTTATACACATCAAGTTGCATTGAATATGATTGCCCTTTTTAGAATTCTGGATATTATTAAGACAGAAAAACTGCCATAGAATAGCATTTAATTAGTTCTGTCATGGTATACCATGCTCACATTTCAAGAAGTTTGCAGAAAAATGAAGGCATCTTCATAAAAAGTAAAGACAGCAAATATTCCCAAACTTCCACTTATTCGCAGCTAAGAACACACCTGCTGTATTTCCAGACAGTTGCAGACCAACAGCTATTACTCCTCGAAAATTAATTATTTCTGGAAACAAGGTTTTTCTGTATGTCTTAATGGCAAATTAATTAATCTTACAATATATCAGCAACTGCACTTGCTGGTCTCTTATGGACTTCAAATGGAGGGGTGAGTTAAAATCAAGAGCTGCTCTTTTGTCTCCACTGAGCCTTTTGGTCACCTAAAAGCAGCTCATCTAAAAGAAAACTATGTTTCAAACTTCTAGGCTGGACTAGAGAACGTATATCCAAGCTAAAAGCTTGTCTGTCCTCTTTAAAAGTGAGAGTCAGTTTATCCTACATTAGTACTGTAAGCTGGAAGATAAGAGGAAGCAAACTGGTACTTTTGAACACAGCTTTGGGTGGAAAAACTTACCAGGTGGGCTCTCAGAGTCCGTACTAACACATAGATTCTGTCTATGTGCTGCTTGCTAAAACCTGAGGGCATCTCACTCCCCCCCAGTGAAAGACAGAACTCTGTGGCAGTATTTTCACGTGCGCCCTACAGGGGGGAATGGTACCGAATCTCTCCAGCAGGCAGTGAAAGTGGGTCTTCAGAAACACGCCACCTAATTCTACACTATGCACTTCCACATGATGCTTAATTAATGTAGGCTTCTCACTCACCACTTTAACTAGATCCACTGTGGTATGTTAAACACTATTGGTAGAGATCCTTTCCAACCCTATCTGGAAGTGTTTGTGTGTGTACTTTCATCTGAAATGTTCCAGGGACAAAGGTAAAATGGAACCTGTTGATAACACAGACTATTACTAATACACATGGCACTTTTGAAGAGAAAAATATTGAAAATAACGCAGAAGCAGAAACAAATAAGAGTTTTCAGAATTCTAAGGGGCTATTTAGAGGGAAATCAGATGACTGGTACGCTTGCCATTTGGGATCACAAAGTTGGGGGCAGTCTTCAAAAAGTGTGGGGATCAAAGTACTGTCTGCAATTACAAGAAAGACAAAGAACAGCTCACTGTGCAAAATGGCATGTTGGGATGTGCACGAGGAAGGGCAAAGCGAGAAGATGAGGAAAATCATACGAACATGCAGCATTAGAGAGAAGACCAGAGTTTCCCACGGAATACTATCTACTTATGCCGAGGTTCAACTTCTGCTTTCCTTATGCACTATCTTTTGCTATCTTTATGCATAATAAACTTTTGCTATCTTTATGCATAGTAAACTTTTGCTGTTTGGTAAAAATGGTTAATTACGGAACAAATCTAGTGTCTGAAATATTAACTGATTGACTTTACTGCCTAAGACATGAATTCCTTGAAACATATTTCTTTTAAAATTCAACACTTTCAGCAAAACTTACATTCACTATGGATTCTTTTGTCTGAGCCATATCAGAAATAACTCCATCTGTAATAATGAGAAGAACAAAATACTGGGAGCCATCTTTTACTGAAGCAGCATATCTAAGGGAAGAAAAACCAACATTGAAAAAACCCTTAATAAAAGGAATTAATACGAAAATAAGCTGTATTTTAAAAATTTGACTACTAACGACTAATAAACATAATGCAGTGAATTTCAAAAGTAAAGACATTCATAATTAAGACATTCTACTATTAAATGAAAACACTGAAAAACACAGCTAATACAATATTGATGTTGGTAATCTGGATGTGTTGTATCAGAGAAAATGGGAACTGCATCACTACCAAGAGGAGCACAGACAGAATGTCCTTTATAGAACCATGAGTCGTTAGAAAATCTAAGTTGTTTAATAGTTATTACCTCTGAGGAACACAGGTTGGTATGAAGGGCATACACTGAGTGGTTGGATTTATAGCACAAATGAAATTTATTAGGAACCAGCAGATTGCCTTTTTTTTTTTTCTATTTTTCCTTACAAAACCAGGTTACTTACTGTTGACCATGCTTGCAGAGTTACAGTTCACATTTATGTGCACGTTTGTACAATGGCTGAGCAAGCACCCTGCAACTCTGGCTTAGATAGTCATCCCTTGCACCACCCACCTTCTCAAGACTCAAGCTTCTCCCTGTGCTGTACCTGAATTCAAAATGAAATACATCCAGTGCCAGTCCCACCTCAGCCAAAGGACCCAAGAAGCAACTGCTCTTTGAAAACGAGCAGCTTTTGAATATTTGGAAAGTCCTGAAGGAGAGTGAGTCCATAGCAGCCACACTGAACTCTACGGTGTGCAAACCACAAAACAATACCACAACATTTATAGGAGTTTGAAGGAAGCTGCAACTCACAGAAAGCCAACGCCTTCCTCCCTTTCCCTCCCCACGATTCAGATGGGTAGAGAAGCCATACAGTCAGTGAACCTGCTGAATACCATCTATTTGCATGCTGGCAGTAGGCACCGATAGTTAAATATCGAGATTAGCAAGACCTAGTGTGGAATACATTTTCACTACCACGCAGAGATTTCTGTGACCCCATTTTTCCACAATGCTTATATTTTCAATGATGATTGCAGTGACAATGAATGATGAGAGAGCAAAATAAAAATTCATTATCCTTTCTGAGCACTTAATACTGTCTACATACCTACACTGAAGAAATGGAACAGAAATTTGGTTATTTTAAATTTTCCACTGACTAAAATGTTTGTGAGTTTTTCAGAATAAACATCTTATATGTGGAGGAGAGATTAGAGAAGACACTAATTTAAATCTGGTGTAGTTTAGATAATGCTCTAACTGGGGGAAAGATAATAAACTCATTATCTGCTTAAAGGGCTTCTGAAGAGTTCTGAGATCACAACAGGACAGTAATACCTGACATTGTTTACCGGGATTTCATCAGAGGCATATTTTTAAGTGGGAGGGATGTGGGAAGAAGAACTTTCTTTGAGACTAAAGGTAAGTTCAAAAAGTAACTGCAGGCTAGTATCATGTCTATGAGAGTCAACAGAGCAGCCAAGAAATGGAACCTTGAGGGAAAATGATGTTACTGAGAACTGGACTGATATATAGATTGCATTAAGGATGATCATGCAGTAGACATCCCTGTGCTTTCCCACTATAATGTAGTGTGATTTGCCACCAGGAGGAGTTCCCAAAGCTTGCAGCAACTTGATATTTAGACAAAAGTTCAGCGGGAGGAGTACAGCTGCTGCTGAGCAGGCTTCTGTAATCCTGCAAAAGTTGACAAATATTCCTGAGAAACAACTGGTGAGAAAAGGAACTCAATTCACGCCAATGCTCTGACAATGCTAGATCCAAAGTTCCAATTTTTGCAACGAGCAGCAGGCTGGAGGTTAATTGCCAAGTTCTGAGCCAGACACCTCAGCTGATACAGCCCGTTCTGAAGAAGAGGGAAGAGCCAGAAAAGTCGATGGGTTAGGTTTTCAGATAATGAGCCTAATGCAGACACTGAATGCCACATATGTGGAAAACGACTGGAGAGATCATGCCAAAGGAAAGATTAAAGGAGGTAGCTACTTGCTAATGACAAGCAATGTAATATGCACATACATAATTTTAATGGTATGATCTGAAGATGAAACAACTAATCCTAAAGATAAATAAAACAGCTATCTAGCTATGCTAGGGTGCACAGAAAATTCTTTGCACCGCAGACTTCACAAATTATTTTTTACTGGCCCGTAGAACTAACAACAGTAAAAATCAGATTGTAAATAAATATTTCTTGCCACAACAATTAGCTATTTTGTAAGCTCATAAATAAAACATAACAGTACAATTATTTACACATCCCCACTTCTTTATTTCATAAACATTAGTTCTTTCTCTGTGTCTATAAATAAAATCTGTTCAGGTAGTTACTCAGCTAAATCATCTAAGCCGTATCACTTTTCTATATCAATTCATGGAGGCATTATACTGTCAAGATCTTGATCTCAGGATTAGAAGTCAAAATTTCGCCTGCTGAAATAAGGCCTTAAGAAACCCTCTACAAACACAGGAAGGGTTTTACTTTGAGAAGATAGATGCGGTGTTGCATAACACAGCACCGCAGCTCTCCAGTGCTGACTGCTGTATTACTGTCTTAAAAGTACCACTGCTGGCTGGGAATTGTTGGCACAGAGAGACCTCAAAGATTTTGTTGACACGTTGAGATTTGAGGAACTATGTACGCCTAAAAACCCCTTAGATTTTATAGGTTTTTTTGACAGATTTATGTATTTTCTGTGAAGTAATAGTTCTGTGCTCTGAAAGACAAAAAAGGAACATGACAGAACGATCTCAAAAATTTTCTTTTATTATGATATCCATTAAGATTGTGACACAGAGTGGATCAACTGAATCACCTGTATTTCTTTTTAAAGAGTCATGATACTCTGCATAATACTAGCACACGGTCTTCAAACCTACTCAAGGGTACAAGTTAACCATGTTAGACTGAACAAACAACCATAAATACCTTTTTCAATGTTTTCATCACGTAACTGTGGCTTCTATATGTGATAGTTGTACTGACAGTAAGTAGTTTCTGCAAAGAAGTTTCTGTTGTGATGCTTACCTGGCTACGTGATTAATTACAGGAGCAAAGTTTGTTGGTCCATAAAGCTGTACAGATTTTAGACTCCTGTAATACGCCTCCATTACACCATCAATTCCATGGCAGTATGGATTTTGAGGGTTTCCATTCTAATGAAAATAAGAGATAATTAATCGCTGGAAGTAGCTATGAAGTAAAAATTATGTAAGTTAATGAACAGTACCCAAGTGGACATTTTTAAAAGGCAAAGACCTAAGCATTCTAGGATCTATTCAGAGTTTACTACAAATGCCAGTGTAAGTGCCATGTCTGCTTGTGAGTGCTAACAGCCTGGGGAGGGAGGTTCCAGCAGCCTCACATTCAGTATATGCATCTGAATCACTGGGACCAGTTCCTAGACATCAATAGCATCTTAAGTGTAATTAAACACTCCTGCATACATACAACAGTACCAGGCATTTTCCTGTGTGGATTTAAGGTATGAATTACAGGTCAGACATAAAACTAGAACCAGTACAGGCTCAATGATTTCTTATTTAAAAATGTGATAAAAAGAAGTGGTATGAGAGTGTAAGGTAACTGATTCCTCATTGTTTTGGTAGAGTATTTCTGCATTGGAAAAATCATTTTTGACCTGGTATAAGCAGATGAAGAAAGGAATTTACTTTTTAGGAGCCCACAAAATGGCTGGCACTGTAAATTTCTAGGTTAGGCATTTTATTACCTATCTCCATAATAACTCTATGTACAGATGTCAATACAAAAATATAAGTTACATCCCAGATTTATGACCCATGTCAGGCTAGACAAATCATCTGTGTAAGACCTCAAACCTTTCAAATCACTTTACTCTCCTTCAAATGCCAACACCTCATTGGCTTAGTGTGCCAGTATCCCATTCTGAGGTAGAGTATACCTGCCTGAGACTCTAGAAAATCAAAGGGGATTTTTCATTAAATTGGTCTAGAACATTAAAAGAGAGCTGAAAACACATTGCTTAGCATTACACAGGAGAGATCTCTGTACATTTACATACAGAGGAAGGAAATACATATATCATACATAAATACCTAAATACATACATTGTATATGTGTGTGTGTATACCTATATATAAAATATGTACATGGTGCTTTTTCCTCTGTAAAAGCACCACAATGGCACATAAATGAACTCAATTCATTTTAGAAAGACCCTTAAAACTGAAAGATTTATCAATATACTTGAACTTGCTACACAAAGTCCAAAATCTGTGATTTAAATGAGCGTCTGCAATTTTACCTGTTTTAAATTACTATTTATGTGGAACACCTTCCTTGGGGTAAGACATGTGACCCTGTTTTCTAGCACAGGCTGACAGAAGAAATACATATCTACAGTCACCAACCTTCTGCCATGTCTTTGCTGCTATCTGATTAGAACTCATCTGATAGACCTACATTTCCTGTAATTCTGACAATTTTATCCTACTCTGAAAAGAACAAAAACCTCCAAATAAGCAAGAAGATAAAACATCCACAGTAATCACAAGCATCAGTTATACCAGATCAACCTTTCTGGCAAATACTGGTAGATTTTAGGTTTGCAATTTAACTGACACATGGAACCAATCTCAGATTTGTTCTTGTTGTCTCAGCTTATAGTTCATTTAGTTATCCCTATGTCTCTAAACTAGCAGCCTGTAAAAGATAAAGAGATGCCAGAAAAGGAGACAAAACAGCAACAATAATAATGAAATATTATCTTGGATCATGATTCGCTTGCTTCTTAAGATAGATTAGCTTCACTCTGAACTCTTTTGAGCATCTGTTTCTCATGCTGCTACAGCTGAGGTTAAAGATTATTATGCTTTTTATTGCTGTTTTTGGCCTACAGGGACTTCTTGACTCTGGATTTCTCTCAGTAACTTCACTGTGATGAAAAATTTTGAAACAATTGTTTAGAATTAGCACCGAAAAATTATCACATTCTCTGTTCTTTACTTGTCCAGTAACTGCTCAAAACTACAACCTTAACTCCCAAAAATCTGTCGTTGCAAAGAAATTCAAACAATATACAAATATTTCTTTACTTACCAGTGCAAATTCATGTGATACTCTTCCATCTGGAGGCAGTCTAGCTCCAAACCCTAGAGCTGGGAACATTTTATCACTATCATAGTCCTGAATTATTTCCCCTACAGCCTTCAGTGCCATGCCATAAGCGTTCAGCTGATAGGGATTCATGTAGTGCAGCGAAGTCGGCTGTGAAGGGTTACCTGTTGAAGCAAGGATCAGATTTACTTCCAAACTGAATCACTTCAGAATTTTCTCTCTTCAGTTGTATCACGTAAAAACGCGGTGCTCAGAATATATTTTAATAGTAGTACTTTTTCAGTAGTTCTGAGCGCATTTGAACAGTAGTAGCTGTGTTTCAGCACTGAAAGGGCAGCAAGAAACTTGCAGATTTGTGTCATTTATAACGTGATATACACTTTTAAGATGAAATTTACAGAAGTATTATGACACTCTGTAAGCAGCTTTGGAGGAGGATCCCAACTTATCCCTGCTTCACCTCACTTCAGCCTCACTCCACCTGAAACTTTCCTTTTGCCTGTCTCAATGGCACTGCCTCAGTTTTCTCTCAGCAGTTATAAAGAAATAAAAAAATAATCATCATAGAGTACACAAATATCTGCAAACAGCTCCGACTTATTCAATTCTATACGTAGCTTTTCCAACTTTTATACGTTCTGTTTGCCCTGCTTTTCGAGACGGGAATTGGCCTCTAGGCTGGTGCTCAGCAAAAGGGACTCCTGAGTCCAGGTGGTGCCAGCTGAGTGCTGATACACACAGGAACACACACGTGTGTGCACACAGCTGATCACAGCACAAACATAGACAGGATGTTTCTTTTCATTCTTACCGTTGGAGGCGGTGAAATCAATAGCGACTGTGAAATTGATTTGGGTTCTGTAGAAAAAGCAAATACAAGCCTTAGTAATAGTTGTACTGTTATGTAGAAAAATAAACAAGAGATGGTAACATCATCTGTGGACAAACTATAGGACACTGACTTTCTAATACAGGAAATAAACACTGAAAATATTCTCATATAAGGTTCCAGCCAAGGGCCACCCAACACTATTTTATTAACACACTGAAAACAGTTAATTGACCCCATCCATCTTTTTTTCATTGTTTATGAAAAATCCTAAATCATTAATAATTAACTTCCTTAAATATTATTATTGGATATATATGGATTCAGTGCTGCAGAGATCACTACTGTTTTGCCAGAATTTAGTTGGCATAGAAATACACGATCTATTTCCTAAGTGGACAGGTCATTTTACCCTATATACCAATATATCACAAGAAATGAAGAAAGTATCTTAAAAGGAACAGTATTTCTCATCTCACAAGCACAGAGCAGCCACTTTGTTTGGGGTTTTTTTTTTCTGAGAGCGCGAAGTGAAACCTATTGTCTTTTAATAAGAGCTCCATCGGCAGTGATAAACACAAGGAAACAAAGCCTGAATGTAGCTTTTGACTAGGCTTGATAGCATTTGTAATGATTACGGGTTTTTAAACAGAACATTGGAAGGAAACATGGATTTCCTCCTGTGGCTTCAGAATGACAGCCAGCTGCTCTGTTAGCAGGGGGGAGCAGGGGAGGGTTTGAGGCTCACTTACTGCGCAGAGCTCCACAATGGGGCTAAGGGAGGAACTCACACCACCGGGAGGCTCCATCCTCTCCATGGCATTAAAGTCCCCAGTGATGGGGATTTTGTAATTTCCCCTTTGCAGATGCTTGTTTGGCCAAATGCCATACGAATATACAGAAGATTTTTCAGATACAGTCTCTATAAGATCTTCCTCTTTTATAGTCTTACTGCTCCCTAATACTCTCCAAGGATACAAGAAATACATGGCAAAGCCTCCAAAATACACAGCTATGGCAGCCCTTGCCTTGGAACTTTCTCATGCCAGGTCTCCTCTGAACATCAAAATACGCATCCCATTACACTATATGGTGTACTGCCTGGATTAAAACAGCTGTCGTGAAAGGAGTTCTGAATTTCCATTCTGACCATCAGTGATTCAATACAGTTCAGTTAAAAACGTATGCCCAAAGCCCTTTGAATATAAACAATGTGTAGGTATTCATTCCCGAAAACCTGGATGAAGGTAAGGCTTTTAACATGACGGGACAAAACCATTTCCTCTTATCTTCCACTAATCTGGGACAAAGAACTGACAATATTTTTGAGTTGCAAAAGGATTCAGTTCCTGAATTTCACTGACTTACACTTAGCTCACCTTCTGTTCTGGTAAGTCAAACAGACTAGAAACTTCTACACACAAGTATCTTTTCTGTCCACTAAGTCTTGGAGCTTTGTGGCTTCTGATCTCTCTTCCAGACAAAAAAAGAGCAGATTATGAACTAGATTTGATAGTCATTCCTGTAAATTCAATTGCATTCCTTTTCAAGGCTGCATCCCTTACACTTCTGAGCTTCATATATTTAGAGGTGTTTTGATAGCAATATGTTATTAAGTGCTAAATGGCAGGAGAAATATGATTTTGAAATATGCATTAGTTTTAGCGCAGTGTACCTATTTTAAATGTGGGAAAGTCAGCGTAGCAAAATACGTGATTAAGTAACAAGATGTAAGGAAAACTCAGCTATTAAGATGGCACCACTTGATTTAATACTCAGATACCAAAGGGACATCCATCTCTTTCCTGCCATACTGCTATAAAAACCAGTCTTACATAGTAAAACAAAGGAAGAATTTATGGGCAAACTTCTATTTAATTTTCCAAAGTTCTTCAAGAAAACAGTTGTCACATTGATGATACTGCTAATGGAATACCCCAATTAAACAGATGCAGACCCAAAACATAAATGAAATTGATACTGTACTCCCAATCTGTTACAATTACAACTGTCAGATTTCCACCCAATCTATTAATTCTAGACACTTCAAATCAATTACAATGGAAGTTCTGAACATCAAGTATTTCTTAAGCATCCATTTATGTAAGAGCAAATATTGTGTCTACTGCAGAATCAGTGTTTTCTACCTCTTTTCTAACTAAATAGAAGAAAAACAGGGAACTAAAAAACGACAATTTTGGAGAACATACTTGATGAGAAAACAGACTGTATAATGACAAAATCTTCTCTTCCCTCTTCCTTCAAAATCTGTCAACTGGACTGCAACTGATAAATAGCAATATTAAATGAGACAAACAAAGGAAGGGAGAAGCCAAGCAAATAACTTGGAGTCTGAGCCTCCTCATCATGTTTATGTAACTGTGTATGTTGCAGAAAGAAAGGTAAGATTTTATACAAGTACCGCTATAGTTTTCACTGTATGTACATAGAAATAACTGCATGAATCACTATGATAGAGTCTAAATAAAAAATTGTAAGTATTACTCATTATCAACATCAATTCCAGCGTTGTAAGTGAAGTTCCATGAAGTCAGTAACTATCTGTAGACTTTATGTAGGAAAGTACAGCCTTTAATATGAGGAAACAATACAGCTCCTTACAGATACTGCTTAGAGTGATCATATGCCCAGTACTAAATAACTTACTGGTGAACTATAACGAGACTGTGAAAACAAGAAAGGTTTGACGCCACTCACATACCCGCCTTTAATATAGTCAAGGAATGAAACTTCTGTTTCAATTAGGAAGGAAAGCAATGTTACCTGAAAGCAAATAAAAGAGAGTCAGACATGAATTGTGTGTTTTCCAGTTGAACAAGTAGAGACATAAGCACAATGTTTTTGGAGTTCTGTCCTTAAGATGTAATTTCCTACAGCGTTAGGGGAAAAAAGAAGATTAAAAAAGATATTAAATTATTTCAATAGGCAGTTCCGGAAAGGGAAGAGACAAGTTGGGAAATCTACTACAATTGCCTTTTTTGGGCTTTTTAATAAGGAGAAGGTAAGCAAGGGAAGATTGTATTTCAGAGTAGGCTACCACATGCATGTTTTCTGATCGCTGTGTACTAACCTACAAATGAATATTAGGGGCTAGATGATAATGCACCTATTCTGTGAGCACTTCAACACTGTTTAAAGAACTCAATTACAATTACTTATGCAGTCACTCATCTCGCATTAGAAGTGATACTGAGTATTGACGCAAGCCAAGGATGCAAAAATCTAGTAAATTATACACATATATGAAACATACAAAAATTTTTAAGTGAAACATATATAAATACAAAGATAAGAAATCTCTTCTGTCACAGCTTTTATCATTCAGAAATGGTATAGATCCAAAACACAGAGCCATCTAAAGGTGTTACTAGCATTTTCAGCAATCAAGTCACAAAAGTATAAACTCAAGTGGAAAAGATTCAGCATTTAAGATCTTCGTATACTGTGCAGTATTTATGAAAGAAAAAATTCAAATTATTTTATTTGCCAAGTGGCACAGAAGTCTCTCATGATAAGTGCAATAGGCAGGCAGTGAAAACTGCTTAAATAACTACTCAGAGCAAATCCACAGATAATGATACGAGGAATAAAAAGGGGATTGGGAGTTTGCCACAAAATTTAATTTGCATCCACCTGCAGCAAAGCATAAACACTGAAAATAGTTCTATGCTGTAAACTTAGAATGAGATTACAGGTAGTAATTCTGTCTTTTATCCTACTTCCTTTGCCACAGGTTCTCTGTGATTTGTAGTAACTAGCAGAGAACAGAAGACCATGGCAAAGTTCTACCAGGCTATCAGTAGCACAGTCGTGCATATAACACTTCTAACACTTCCCCACTGGACACAATAATATTAATGGTTCATCTGTTCTTACAGCTGGTCATCTTGTTCTTCATTAATTTAAGCAAATGTTTTCAGTTAATCTGTTTTTAAAAGGTAAAAAATGAAAACAAAACAGTTCCCAAAGTGGCCAAAGCATTTACTTCTACACAGAAATGACTACCAGTGTTTCAAGTTTTATCCAGTGAATTTTTCATTTCACTGCTAGGCTTTGTTTGAAACTAATCATGTCCTCTGAAACATTTCTGCTTAGTATGTAATTTGTCTGTCTCAATTTAAAATGACACCGTAAGTAATAATAAATTGAGATGTGTACTATATGTACATAGTCTTTAAAAGCAGTCAATGAGATAGCAGTCAATGATCTATATCCACTTTACGTTCCAGAAGTCTACTGCCTATTAGTGAGAATGATGGTCGTGGTGCCTGGCTTGAAAACTTAGAAATCTGTGGGATAAAGAGTACCTTGGGTGAACAATGAGGAGAAGAAAAATAAAACTGCAGGCAAACACACAAGAAAGCAACCATTTGGAGGAGCATAAGGGAAGCCTGAAGGACTACTAGAAGTTGGGGACAAAGAAGATTTGATAAAGGAAAGGAATTACAAAACCAACAGAAGAGAACACTGATAGAGAAGGAAAAAGAAAATTGCTCACAACTGTTAATTTGATGTAATTAAAAACAAATAATTTGATGTAATTGGAAACAACAATAAGACAGTTGATTTTGTATTTTCAAACATGAGTAAAACATGCTCTTTCAAATGCAGACAGATACATGGGAAGATGTTAAAATATTTTAAACAAAAATAAACCAGAAAATTGAACATGAAAATATATTTTTTGCTCTTCTGTACCCTAAGCCAGATTTCATACCTACAATTTTGAGTACACTTTTAGTATTGGTTGAAAATAATCACTTTACGTAAGTTTCTGAGTCACTAATTTAGCATAACAGAACTTTACTTTAACATGATAGATTTTAGTAAAAGGAATATAAAATGAATTTGATATTGCATGGTAAATTTTAAAGGGCAAGCTGCTTCTGCCTGTCGTTTACAATTTAAAGCAGAGGTAGAAAATACGTGTTTATTTTCTTACTGATCAACAGACCTACACAAGAACGTGAGAATGTCAAAACATTGCTTCAAGGCTACAGTTCAACATTAAAGTACCCCCAGTGACTTCAGTGGAACTACTCATGTGGAAGAAACCCACACGCCGGATGGGTTTTCAAAAAAACATATCTGACTGGGTTTTCCAATACACAAATCTTCAACTTTTATCTTCTTTTTTTTGTAAATGATGTTCTGAACATCAGGGATGCCAGGACATGGAAGCTGAGAAAGTGCTGAAGGGAAATACTTGCATTGCTAGCAAGTGGTTCATAAACATGAGAACAGAACAAGGAATACAAACAAAAGGACAATAAACTCTCATCCCAAACTATACTAACATATCTTTAAACATAAATTTACAAAAACCTGTTGGTAATAAAAATTGTTGACTCTCTTTGGTTTAGCCATGATAAGCATACTTAAGCTTTTAATTACGCTAGTTCAGCAGATAAATCTAAAAAGAAAATTGACCTTTAAAAGTGCAGGCATGTTTCAGATAAAAACTAATATGGTTGAATCCAATAATTTCAAGAATTTGACTGAAATTTTGGTAGAGCTCATTTTGGAAGCCACTGGCAATTTAACAACACACTTAGACGCCTTTTTTTTTATCGGACTCTTTAAACTAAAAGAAATCTGAAAATAAATGCTGTATACCAGTTAATAGTTTATTGTGGCTTTCACAGAAGGTTCTAGTCTAATCCTGTTAAATTACAAGTCAGCTACGCTATTTCAAGCAAAAAGAAAAGCATTCAGTAACATAAAATATATTTACTTACTGTTCCAGAATTAACGTACTTTTTCTTTTTTCCTTTTTTCTTTGGATTTATTACCTAGAAACATAGGTACAAACATCAAAGCAGTATGAGCTAATATAAAAATAAGTGTTACGACACTTGCAATGCAGGAAATAGTCTATTTTCAGTGGGTTCTCAGTGTATTCAGCACGCTGCTTACTTATGCATCTCGTTGCTTGGACATGCAATGCTGAAAACCAGTGAATTTATCTTCATGGTACCTGTCAAGTAAGCCAGTGCTGGCGTTCACATTTGGCAAATAAGGGATCAGGGCAACAGAGGTGAGAACATTTATTATATCTGAGTGCTCAGTGAAACACTCTTTGAATTTTCACAAGATTCAGGATTTTTCTGCATTCCTGACTCCAGGGTTTCAGTGTCACTACTTTGTCATCTCACAATGCACCTCTTCCCAATCCAGTTAATCTCTTTCCATCTTCTCATTGGTATTATCTGACAAGTATGTGTGCTGTTTTGCTCCCAGTTTCTGTAGTTGGTGCAATGACAGGATCTGCCTGACAGGAAGAGTGACTGGGGGAACAGATGATTTGGGTCAGAAGCAATTTCATGAAGTGGGCAAAGAGCACCACCTGACTGGTGTACAGGAGTTGTAGGGGCTCAGGGCACTACCCACACACAAGAATCTTCATGGAACTCTGGACTACAAAGCATTAAACAGTTTTCTTCAATGTCTGGAACTCACACCTATAAAACTTCTCACTTTAGCCACCAATAAAAGTTGTTTTCCTTCCGAGCACCCAGTCTCAGCCAATTTCATTACATACACAATAAAATGTACTCCTGCTTTTTTCAGAGATGCACACAGAATTAGAACATTTTGGTAATTAGGTCTCAACTATATAACTAGGAAACTCAAATCCTTGTGGCTTACTGCCAAGTTTTACTGTAAACTACTCGCAGATGTTCTGCGAACGTTAAGGAATGAAAACATTCCCAATTGAAACGTTAGTCGCTTATCTGATGTAAAATATTTAAACACTTTTGCCTGAAAATGGGAAAAAGAGTAATACGTGCTTTCCAAAAATTCTCACCCCCTAACCAAAATGAAATTGCATTTAAAGATTGTATTGCTTGCATAACACAGAACAGATGTGAAATGTAAGGCCGGAACAGATAACTATGATTTGAGGTCTTCCCAAATGGGCTGAACAAGTGACTCTTTCCCTCCAGTATGCCACACTGCTCTACTCTAAGCTGTTATTCTTCAAAGCTTTTACTCCCTTAAACACATATAAGCCCTTTAACACTTAAAAAATTCCAAGTAACTTCTGTCCCTCCATTTAACAGTGCTTTGACTGGTGAGCAACGGATTAAATCTGTGTAACGGTGATTATTAAACAATGCAGTTAATTCCTGTTGAACCAATATCTTAGCCAGAAAGTGAGTCGTGCTGACAATTGCCTGGAAGAGGGAAATGAAGGTAACAGACCGCCTGTCTGCCCTGTGGCAGTTCATTCACTGCTCTCCAAAATTCAATGGTCAGGCCTGAATTAGCAGCATATTGCTTGCCAGCAGTCATTAAATGCCAAAAAGGAGATTCATCTGAACTTTCTGCTTCAGGTAACTTGAAAATTGGCTTCTTAGGAATTGCAAGGAACTACACGAGAGTTTGGAGTGAAATATCATGGGAAACAAGGCATCTGCTGGGGAGCAAAGATGAATTAAATGACAGCTGTTTCTCTCCTATAACTCCAGGTACTATAATTGTTGAAGTATTGATATGCTTTTTTCAAATTTCAGACAACTTTATAAATTAAACAACATATTTTTTAGCCTCTGAAAGTTTTACACCCCTGCAGGAACTTAGGAAGCTACATGAACCCTCACCTATTAAAAAAAGCTCAACTGAAAAGAGCTTGTTCTAGCAGTGTTTTTAATCTGAAAATATGGGACACACGCAAACACAAATGTCTCTACTTGCCTCGGGTCAGTTTGTAAATGCAAAACATTTTAAAAAGAATTTATCCAGTCTTTTGCTGTGATACTGAACAGACTAATCAAGTAGAAGCAGTACCAAAGTATGGAGGATTGCAGTGTGGGGAGGCAAAACCTAAGATGCTCAGGAAATGTACACTGTCGCTGGGAGTATGATATTGATACTATATTTAAGAAACTGAAAAATGACTTAAGATGTTATGACAGAATATTCCTGGTAGGGTAGGAGTCATGCCAGTGATACAACAGGAAAGGGCATTTTCACTGCATACAGTAATCTGTGTTGTGACACTATCCATAGGAAACTGCTGAAAATTACAGTAACTCCAGGGTGATCTTGGATCTAAATAACAAAAAAAAACCCCCATGGTTTTCAGTTATCTTTGTCCTGCTCTGCACAGCAGCACCTCTATTCATCTTTAAAATAAAAGCGTGGCACACAATTGGAGCATCCTCCTTCCCTGCCTTGCATTAGTGCTTACCTGAACCATTATAGTTATCACCTATATTAAGAAGATGAAATTTTACAAAATATTTAAGTTTAATGACAGTAATCCGAGATCACTTAAAGGACAGCTTAAGGAATGACAAAGATCTGCACACCATACAGAAAAAAACATGCTATAGCCACACAGAGTTATCTTTTCATTATTGGCAAGAATATACTTTTGTTGTTTTCAATGTTTTTCCTTGTTGTTTTCTCATTTTTTTTCCTGGAAGTGAGTAAATACTCATGATACTTACCTCATACACGTTGAACTGAGACTGTCCTCTTGACAACTCTCTGTAACTTGTCGTGAATTCTCCAATGAAATCATGGCTGTATGTAAAGAAAGGCTTTTAAGTCAAATACACACCATTTAGTAATTTAAACATGTATTTTATCTATTCATGAAAAAGAGAAGCACAGCCAATATGAACTGACAGCCAAGAAAGGAGCAATGGCAACGCATAGAATTTGCTTAAAAATCTTTATTTCTCCCCTGCTGTGTGCTCACTCCATTAGTAATAAAAATTTAGAGATGGAAAGTATTAGCTTTCATCTTTTTGCCTTTGCTTAACTTAGCTGCACAATGAGGACTGTGCTGTAAATCACAGTGACTGGCCCCAGTGTAAGCACACAGAACCTGACAGAACAGAGCGGGCTGCCAGAGACCATCACCATCTCCTCACTGGATGATCACTGGCACTACAGACTCTGAATCGTGTGTGACACTGCGTGGCAGAAAGGGATGCATTAACAGCACGAAAGGAGGAACTTAAACCACAACAGACCAGCCCTACCAATGTGTGTAACATGACACCTGAACGGTACTTTTGAGGGGAAGACCCAAAGCTTATTTCCCATCTGGAAAGAGAAAAGCAACACACTGAGGCTACTCAGCTTCTGGTATCAGACACTACTGGAAAGCACATCTTAACCTAATGGTAAAGCAGTGGCTATCAAGCTTCTTTCCAGATTTCGTTCCTGCTCCGAGAATACATTTGGCACGCCTGTGCCGTCATCCACGTTTTGGAAACTGCTTTGTCAACTCTTAAAGAGGGGCTGGCGTGCTGCCAAGGAGCCACTGTGAGCAGCGTGGCCAGAGGGAGCGCAGCGGACGAAGCGTCGCTGAGAAAAGCGGCCGGGCCATGGAACTGGGGCGCAGAAACCTCAGCGCCGCCAGGAGTGACTGAGCTGCGAGTTCCTGCCTACCAGGAGCTCCACACCTCCCAGCAGACACAAGACCTGTGACTCCACTCTGCCCAGATGAACTTTCCTCACTGCTGCTACAAAATTTTCCCAGCTGTGCCCTAGCAAGGCGTCGTATCTCCCCTACGCTCTGCCTCCACATCTGGCGAGCCAGGCAACTGACTTCTTTACTCTCCCTCCAATGGTAAACGAGAACAGCAAGGAGAAGTTTTATGACTCTGTGACTTGCAAAACTTAAGAAATATAGCACACTTCTAATTAAGTTATAAATATTAACAGCAAATTTAAATAAGTCTGAATGTTGCAAGAAGAGGGGAAACGGAAACAATCCATAGCAATGTGAAATCTCTTTCTTGCTTTATTCATAATGAAGTGAAATTAAATTAACAAAACCACATCTCAGATATAAATCTCATTTTCTGAAATCAGCATGAATTCACAAAATATGTAAATCAAACAACTGAAAGGTCCAGTCATCATGCTAATGCACACAGAATATGCAAAACATTCTGCAAGAAAGCCAGGGAAATACTATATGGTGAAGATATTCCCGATTAGGCAGCTTCAGATTGGACCACCTCCCACAAAACACTCCTCTTTCAGTCTGGAGATAAGGAAATTGCTTCCAAGACAGACAAAGATTTCTTTTTAAGACAAATATTTTAGAGGTATATTTCCTTTGATGAAATGCTCTCCAGACTGCAATGGTTATTTAAGCAGGGAACAAAGGAAGCCATCCACACAGGCTAGGGAATTTGAGTTCTATGTGGACTGTAGCACATAAGGTGTATTAAACCTTGGGTAGCCACAGCGCTGGACAAAAATGCATACTGGTTACACTGGAACCTTTCACAACAGTCCTATCCTTGTATTTTCAGGTCAGCTTGTATATTTCAAAGGCAGAAATTCAAACAATAGCTTAATGAGTACCTACAAACATGCTGTAGCAAACAGGAAACACACACAATTCCAGACAGGGCTGTCTCTGGGGAGCAAAAAAACTGGTACTGCTTAGAAGTCATTGCTTCTTTAATTCTAAGAGACACTGGAAAGCCTCCTTTCCTCGTGGCTATATACAAACACTGAACAAGACCTGAGCTAGAAAGGTATCATTCCTCTGATTCATCATGTTAAAAAGACATGAGCATATATAACCAGTCTCAGAGTCCTCTGCACTTAAAAGATCATCAACTCGAATCTTAACACTTATTCGGGTGGATGTATGGCCCTGCCCTAGGTTGGCTCTGAAGGACAACACAATAGAGGAAAGGACAAGCATAATCAGAAATACATCAAAGAGTAAGGGAAAATGCAATAATTTAAAAATCAACTATGTAGTTGGAGAGGGAGGATGAAGATGGAGGACAAAAAAAATAAGGTGGAAGAGCAGAGAATCTGAGATTTAAAATCTCTCCAGCAGTGTTAAGATTCTCAGATGAGTGGCTCTGTAGCCCCAGGTTAGTTACAGCTTTAAAACTCAAGAAAAACCACTTCTATGTAACAGCCATATCAAAATTATGCTAAATAATATTTTCCCTGAAATTTAGTAAAAAAATCCACAGAGAAAAATAAAAAACATCAGAGTATTGACGATTGTCAAGTTATTACCTCACTTTTTACATCTGTTAGACCTGTCTGCAAGTACTTCTTTGATACGAAAACTCAATTAAGAAAACCAAAGAAAGAAACAAACACACAAAAAACGTGACTGTTTCACACAAGTGGGCTTGTCCAAAGTAACAAAACTAACTTTTGTGACTTCTACAGCATCAGGTATTTTGGGGTTTGCCACAGCTCTTAGAAGCAATAAAAGGGATCAATTAGAACAATTGGTTCACATTTTGACAATTTTTGTGCAAAAACTGGTTTGAGACAAAGAAATGTTTAATGATTAATAGTGTTAACGTTACAAAGGGCCTGTATTACTCTCAGTCAAGAAATTTTAAGTGATGTTTGAAAATAAATGAGATCTGTTTGATGATATTACATTATGACAATTACTCTTAACAACGTAATTTAGGAACATGACAGTAAGAAGCTCAACCCAAAGCACTGTGGTGCTGCTTTTTCAAAGCACAGATAACACAGAATGGGGAGAAGGGAAAAAAAACCCAACTTATTAGTCAAAACTCAGGAAATCAGAATCAGGTCAAGTTAAGATTCAGAAATCAAGCGTATGCACAGTAATGTTGCCTTCCTGATTGCAGAACAGCCTGCGATATTCAGTATAAGTTGCTTTGCTACCTAGAGCAGAGGCAATCTTTCAAAGGTTGTCCCTGCCCAGTCTGCACTTCTCTGGAGCAAACACATTCAGCGTGCTGAGGTGATCATCTAGTGCAACAACTGCTTACAGAAAGAGCCCATCAAAAATGGAAATTAATATATACTGAGTAACAGCAGAATTGTACACAACATTGTTACAGTAATTCTTGAATGGGATTAATTTCAGATACACTTGGCAACGCGAGGTTAAATTCAGGTTCTTGCTATGATCACTAGAAAGTCATAAGCATCACCAACTGGCAATTTATCCTAGGTAGGATGGATTCAATCAGACCATTTTCCCCTGCAAGCTACTGAAGTGGCTGAAATGATTAGTTCAATCTACTTGTCTGATTTTTACATTGTCTGAAGTTACATGAGATGAGTGCTGTCTCATCTTCCGGAGCAATTTAACATGTAAGATGTCAGTGCTCTGCCTGCTTTTAAATCCAAAAAGACAGAAAGCAAAAAGCAAAAAAAAAACCCCATACAATTAGAATAAAAAGGAACACATGTAAATAGTATTCTTTTTGGGTTTTAAATATTAATTTTGTATTCAGATTGCGATATGAGCAAAAGCAGATTATCTTTCAAACTGTTTGAGAGTGGAGAGGCTAATGGGTGCCTAAAATCCATGTATGTTCAAGATTTCACTCAAAAGTGAAGTTACAGTGCATTATTTGCCAGATTTCTTCCTTTTCTTTTTAACCTTACCAAATTTGGACAAAATGGGACAGCACATGGGGTTTGACACCTTGATAAAATATAATCCTTATTTTAAATGAACTTGGCAATATAGTTTAACTTTTCATTGTTAGTCTACTTTCAAAAAAATACTGTAGTTTATACACAAAAGTACAAATAGATCAAATTTTCAAGGATTTGGTAAATCTTAGCGAGGACAGGATGTTAACAGAAATTCAAACAGGGATGCAGTGATTTGTTGCTAGTATGGCTTTATTAATTTATATACACTTATTTTAATTATCAGAATATGCCATTTTTCCTCTCCAGGGAATATCTGATCAAGAGGGATGAATTTGCACTAGCAGGTATTTATAGAGGGCAAACACGTGACAAGAATGCTTACAAATTGACAGGCTTCATGATGGAACCAAAAAGACAAAATTATAACCTGAGAAAGTTGAATATGTTTCTGGATTTTGTCAGCAAGGAAATGAAAGGATGAATTTGTCCTTTATGGTTACAAGATCCATTGTCACAGAAGAATAACAGCATTATCTATAATACTAGAAGCAAATTTCATTGGTAGTATTAAAGACATTACTGTAAAATAAATCATATTAAAAATCAAAATGCAGGTGCATATCCATATATTTTAAAAGATAAACTAAGATTAATAGGAAATAATTAAGACAGACCAATTTAAAGAGAAACAGAAATAAACACGTTATTATACTACACCTACTTCTAGCACTGTGATCTATGAGTTTCTAACCAAAGCATTAAGATACAAGCTCACATACTTTTAAAATAATAGGAGGCATCAATCCAGCATGTTAAAAAATAATTCTACCTTGTTTGTCAAAATAAAGGCAATTTGAAAGGGTAATTTTTCCAGAAAAAAATATACAGACAGTACAGAATAATAGCAGATATCCCTCCTGAATTTAGAAACAGAAAACCCACAGGTATTCTACTCCCCTCCTTCCAGCAGCAGTTATATAAAACTCAGGTATTCCAGCTCTTGAGTTTACAACAATGTTTTGACAAAGACAGACATGGAAATGAATATTCAAACCCAAATTGAAATTAAGACAATTAATAGGTGGCTTCTACATTGCAATATCTAGGCAACCATGAGGTGGCAATTGCAGGTACATACATTTTATTATACAACAATTCATAAAGCAGTGTTGTAAGCAAAAGAAAGTAGATTATAAAATGGATTATGCCTCTCTTCACACATCTACATTAACTGATAACATAATGAGATTCCCAAAATTGATTTTACAGATCATAAAGCATTCCATCTTGCCTGTTCCATGGATGAATATGCACACAGTGTGTTTGAAACAGGCATTAGCATTTACCACAATTGCAAAACAAAGCAAAACTGTATCACAGCAGAACTCTTTTCCTAGTGTCTATACCTCTAAATATTGATAAATAAAATACTCTAATCCTGCTCTGGATGCTAAATATTTACACCTCTTAAAATGTCTATAAGTATGCACAAGTAATCCGAAGTTTAACAACAGAACTAATGTCTTACCTTCCATCTCTATCCCAGTCATAGACTTCTACTTTAATTGTCCTAAAAATAAAACCAAAAACATGACCTTAGTAAACATATGTTAAAATGCACCTAGATTGCCTTTAAATGTAATAGCATAGGGGTGCATCAATTGTGCCAAATCCAGAGAGCAGAGTTTTTCCTTCATTTCTCATGAGGCGGCAAATAGCCAACCCTTCAGGTTATGCAACACAAAAGCATAAATTAGTACTAAAACACACTGGAAAATAAGGACACAATTACACCCCTTGGAAGTTTAACCAATACCTTTTTACCTTCTGACGTTCTGAATTTTGCGTTTTTCAATAAAGGATTCTTTGAAACTTAAAGTATTATCAAAGTTTTTAAGAACACATCTTGTCTGTTTCCTCATGAGTAACATGAACCTCTGAGGACAGCTCTACCTATTCTTGCACCAGGGATAACCAGGAAACAGACAAAACGTAGAAAACAAAAACTTCCCACGTAAAGCATCAGTCTTATTTTACATACTTAGCTGAAGAGTGAATTTCTTACAACGCAAATACTACAGAGCATATTTCATCAGCATTATTAATGAAACAGAAAACACACATGAGGATGGAGATAGTACAGAGCTTTATCTCCTTTTACTACAGAAAGCGTACATATATAAGTAAATTCAACAATCACTAACAGTGAATCCTATCTGGCCTAAAAGGAACTGACTATGGGATAAAAAAATAACACCTCTAGACCTCCGATATTTTCAGCAACAACTTAACTTTCTTTTATTCTTCAGAACAGTTTCACGTGAGGTCATCAGGTCAGTGGTATTAACAGAGAGGACAGGAATCAAAGGAATTACTTCATAATTTGCTTCCATGAAAACTGCTCCTGATCCTTCCAATTAAACACAGTCAAATATATGTTGAATAATTTTCTTTACCAGGAAAGGACTCCTTGTGGATAAGGTTGATATTATGTACACCAAGAAATTAATACCTAGGGTTTTTTCACTTCTTTTTATATTACAAAACAGGTAAAGGAGGAGTTACTCTGTCTAGATGTTTCTCTTTCCAACTTAAATTTAAAGGCTCTGACCACACCATTTGTTCTATTTTATACCTCTTGCAGAATTTAGTTTGGGTTTAAAGTACTTTAGAATGAAAACTGATTAAAGTGAAAAGTTATTTTGTGGAAGTAAGTGAAGAACAGCTCCAAACCTACTTTATCCCATTAAATATTTGACCTAAAAAAAGGCAGTATTTTTCCCCCTAGAGAACCATTATTTACCAGTTTCAAAACCTGTTAAGTTCAGATTTACATTAAGGTTTAATGGAATTTAAGTTTTGAATTGCCATGCAAATCTGTGTTCAAATAACCAAATCATCTCTGTGAGAAAATTTGAATCATTAAAATAAATCATTAAGAATATCAAGATAAATTCCTCAGAAGGATCTTCAGACATGCAACTTCAATAAGAGCAATTATTCAATTATTTCTTGAATAAAGCTCCTCTCTCCTGAAATTTATTTCATATTAGAAAGATTGATCACAGATCCCGAGTTTTACCTACTTTTCATGACATGCAAGATACTAAAATATCTTCTGAATCTTCACATACTGATATTTAACCTTTGTCTAAAAGGACACAGTTTAGAGGGTGGGTTCCCTCTTCTAGTCTAAAGAAGTCTTTAATTTTAAAAAGAAAAAAAAAATCAAGGTTAGAGATGGGTATCTGCCTTAAAACTTTTTATGCAGAAAATAAGTGTGTCTAAGTGCTATATGAGAGCTTATAATAACAGAAAGAACAACAATATTAGATACTAAGTACTATTGTAGTACTGAAATGTCATGCGTGTGATAGCTGAAAACACTGTATAATTATACAGTTTGAAAAAAATAACACAAATCCTGGTCTTCTCATAGTGACAAAAGTGGGCAGAGCTCACTCAGAAGCATGCACTAACTGAAGACTCCCTCTTCCCAAAATCAGAATGAAGGTTCACTGTGATATACACGGACTAATGACATTACTCCCACCTCTTACATCTATCACAGCACCCAGAGCACCTCAATTTGATCTGTGAAACTATTAATACCCGAAAGAAATTTCTGGGGTTTGTGCTTTTATGTATTTTTAACCACTTTGAGGAAGCTAATCCTTTCCTTTAGAAAGAAAAGTTTGCAAATTAAAAAACCTCCTGAACTTTGGATGCTTTTTCTGGACTATCAGCAGATACTAATCTGAATTATTCTGACAGTTAATGAGTATTTCTTAATTTGAAACATGACTGTTGTAGGCAGGATTGTGGAGTTTCACAGAGCCTTTATTCGTAAGGCATTCAACTGAGAACATTATGTTCAAAGCACACAAAGTGGAAGCAACACAGGACGCCAACAGATACACAACAGTCTGAGGAGTGCTATTACACTTTTTAATTCTGTTTTGGAATGCTGGAGTTATTTTAATAGGCCTCCACCAAAAAATATATTTTTAATTGTTATGACAACTGTTTTTCTCTAATATGATACATAGTGCAGTGTCCAGAGACTCGCTTCATCAGTACTGTTTTGCTCATGCATTATGCACATAAATCCAAACACAAGTTAAAATTGTATTTGATGAAAATGTACTTACTATGAAATTTCTGCATTTTTATTGCAGCTCATTGAAAGAGTAACCAACAAGGTAATTTTTAATGAGTCTAAAAATATCCATTTGCTTGTTATTATGGGCAAAATATTAAAAACATGGTATTCATATCATTCAAAGGTGGATCTTTTTGCACAAGATCACTGAAAACTTCAAATCTGAAGAGGATTATCTTCTGTCTTTCTCATCTACTGACCTACATATTTTAAAGGCTTTCATTTAAAAGCATTCTCTGACATTACAATATCACTCAAGGAAGACAGATCATCGTTTCTCATCAAAACTTTATTAAAAAATACTTAGGCACACGAGTCACAGTGGCCATACTTCAATCTTTTCTTTCTCTTTCTAAACCACACCATATGGAGCAAAGAATTTTTTCCAGGAATCACCAGTAGCATTTCCTACAGATTTAGCATACTTGCTTTATTCTTCTAGATTCTTTCATGTGACAAAGGGGTTTGAACACCTATTATGCAGGAACCGAACTGCACAGAAAAAGTTATATATAAAAGAATACACGAGTTAGGGGACAAAAATCATATATGCTAAGAAAGCATAACCTATAGCTTACCTGTCATAATCACCATTACACAGTGCTCTGACAGATATCTTGAATGCCTGCCACACTGGATTTAATGTATTTTTAACAACTTCTGTTTTGTGGCAGATTGTAAAGCTGTAATAAAAAAAAAGATATACTGCATTTATTTTTTCTTTTGTGTCATCAAAACATAGACTCAAAAGAGCTGTAATCTGTATTCACTCATACAATGTCCATACAAAATTTCACATAAGAAAAAAAGAAACATGGTGAAATCATGAAGAGGACAGACCCTTTGGGAGAGATTACAAGGTGCAGTGCTAAACCACTCTAAACCTAAATGTTTTTACCTAAAACTTGAAAAAGAATTCAAACCATTCAGTGAGTTATTTCAGGCAAGAGTAGTCTGCATCCCACTTTTTAAACAGATCTTGGTCACAGACCCAGAAAGAAAGTGGACTTGTAAGGATTTGACTCTTGCTTAGCAGATTAAGAAATTGAGCTGGGGAGCGATGCCTTTTGGAGTCTTACTCCCCATATTTTGTCCATGTTTTTTTACCAAGGCTGTTTCACTGCCCCAACCTCCTGCTGGCTACAGGAGACCAATAAAAATCAGTGGCTCAACACTCACCTTTGGAAGGAAGTGGAGAAGTATGGCATTAAAGGCCAAGAGAAACTGCATATACCAGTACTCCCAGTAATGCCCAGAGAAATTCCACCAATGACCTCAATGCCACTCACAAAGGAGCCGTAGCTCCTCCAAGTTTGTAATTTAAGATATTCAGTGTTTATTCAGGAAACTGTTCCCACATATCTGCCTCTGAGAGGAAAAGAGCAGGGAACAGACACACATACTCATATATAGATTTATGTTAACTGTTCCAGACAAGCTACTGAAACAAGTAATATCAAACGTTTGGTTTGAAACGATGTTAGAGGTGAGGACTTTAAGTTTCCAAGAAAACACAGGCTGCCAGTAAAGCCCCACACAGGCAGTGTGTTGACCAGTGCATGTCAAGTTTTAGCAGCAGAACAGATTAGTCTACTTAAAAAAATTAAAGCACGACTGTAGCAAACAGCCATTGGTAAGAAAAGAAAACTTCTATTTAGGGTACTTTTGAATTCTATTTCCTAGAACACTGTCAAAAAGACAAAATATATTTCCAAATTTGCAGTATGAAAAGTTTTTATCTAACACAATTTCTAAACATTAGTATATTTTGCATCTACAATTTCCTTTGAGAATTCCATTTAATTTAAAGGCATACTACATCTTAGCAAAAGTAACACTATTTAGCTATTCTATTACAATTAAGTTGCCTGGTGTTTAGCAGCAAAGATACTTAACAGGCATCTACCTGCCATCTTCATTGCTTCGAAGAAATACAAGGAAAGGATCAGATTTCCCAAAGAAGTCCTTCTTGTCTAGTTTGTTTGCACAAAATTGCATTAAAACTGAATCCTGAAACAGATAATACAGAAAAATTACATACAACATGCAGCTCACTACACTAAAAAAAAAAAATTAAAAATGGTTCACTAACTATGCAAATAGAAAACAGAATAAATGAGGGTATCTGCCCTCTAGATAACCTCTACATATTCACATTCATGCAATGTCCTCATAGTGCAGTTTGAATGGCTGGAATCAAGAATTGCTTTGCAGGAGGCTGCAGAGAGAGTAATTTTCTATGCTAAATGCCTCTGGATTTTTCCAGTATTTTCTAATATCCAAAATTGTGTTCTGAGGGAAGGAGAGGCACAGGCAAGGAGAGCATATTAGAATTAATTTTAAAAACTCCAGTGAGACACAACTCATTCCTTCACTGATTTAAACCTATTGTTGTCTGCTCCTGCTGTATGCAAAGCAAATGGCTTGGCAGCTTGCTATCAAGAGTCCAGACCCACCAAGAAAATGAACCTGGAAGGTACCAAACACACCCATTCTGACATCCAATAGGGAGAAAAGCTTCTTTGCTGTGGTCAAGTGAACTGACAGTCACACATGGCCACCTCTTGGGGCAAAATCAAGAATGCAAAAAGGATTATAAATGCAAAGATAAACCTGCAGACTCACGAGCTGAGGCAGGGCCTGCTGGAAGACTGTATTCCATAAACAGGTCTACGGGTCTAAGAGCAGCAAGAGGATGATAAGGGAAAATATGGGCTCACCACTGAGTAGGGCAGGGGACCAGGTGACAAAGGACATTGCAAAGTCCATGTTTCTCATAGCTTTCTATGCCTTTGTCTTTACTGCTAAGATTTCAAGAATCTTGGGAATCTGAGACCTAGACCTGAGAAAATCTGGAACAAGGATAACTTGCCCTCGGTAGAGGAGGACCAGACAACGGAACATCTAAACAGACTAGACATAGAGAAGTCAGTGGGACTTGACAAGATGCACCTGAGAGTGCGGATGGAGTTGTCTAATGTCACTGGGGGGCCACCTTCAGTTATCTTTGTAAAGTCACGATGTTCATGAAAAGTTCTCCCATCTTTGAGAAAGTAAGAGGATCCAGGCCAGTTTCTCCTCAATCCCTGAGAAGATGATAGAGCAAATAATCCTGGAAAACATTTCCAAACACATCAAAGACAAGTAGCTGGCTAAGAGATAACAGCATGGATTTACAAAGGGGAAAATTCATGCCTGATCAACTGGAAGCCTTCTCTTAGGAAATGAGTGGCTCATTGGATGATGGGACGTGATACAGTGGATGTTGCTTATTTTTGACCTTAGTGTGGCCTTAGACACTGTCTCCCATAAAATCCTTGTTTGTAAACTAATGAACTACAGACTAGATAACTGGATAGTGAGGGAGACAGAAAACTGGCTGACCTGCTGGGCTTCAAAAGGTCATAATCACTGCGACAAAGTCCAGTTGGACACCAGCCACTAGGAGTGTACCCTAGGTGTCAGAAATAGGCCAAGAATGTTGAACATCTTCATTAATGACCTGGATGATGGAACAGAGGAGACCCTCAGCAAGTTTGCAAACAATACAAAACTAGGAACAGCACTTTATACAACAGATGGTTGTGCTCCCCTTCAGAGGCATCTGCATAGGCTGGAAAAAACTAACCAGCATGAACCTCATGGAGTTCAACAGAGGGAAATACCACGCACTGCACTTGGAGGAGAAGAACCCCGTGCACCTGCACAGGCTGCAGGCCAAACAGCTGGAAGGCAGCACTGCAAAGAAGGACCAGGGGGTCTTGGTGGACACCAAGCTGCCTTTGGCAGCAAAGGAGGCCAACAGCCTCCAGGGCTACATTAGGAAGAGTGGTGACAGAAAGCTGAAGGAAGTGACTCACCACTGGCGAGGCCACTCCTGGAGCACTGTTCCAGGCTCCCCATTACAAGAAAGACACGAACATGCTGAAGCAATTCCAGCAAAAGCGTCACTCAAATGATTAAGGGATTGGACTATCTCTCATCTGAGGAGAGGCTGAGAGAGCTGGAATTATTTAGCCTGGAAAAGAGAAGGCTCAGGGGGATTTTATCTATTCGTATAAATATCTGATGGGAAGGAGTAAACAGACTCTTCTTAGTGGTATCCAGTCGAAGATCAAGTGGCAATAGGTACACAAATGCAAGAAATTCCATTTAAATACAAGGAAACCCCTTTTTATTGTGAGTGTGGCAAAACACAAAGAGAGATTGTAGAGCCTGTTTGGACTTAACACCCAACCCCACAGAGCCCTTGAGTAACCTGCTCTAAGAAGAGCTGGAGGGTTGGACTAGATGAACTCCCAAGGTCTTTTCCAACCTCAGCAATTCAGTGATTCTAAAACTCTTTGCTATTCTGAATATGAGCTGCAGAAGTTTGACTAAAGTATAAAAATCTGAAAGATCAGATAAGAATTAATCCAAATTCCAAACAAATGTAGGTAGGAAAATATCACAGAAACTGTGACAGCTGGTGAGACAGCATAAGAAACTGAGAAAGGGATGACATGAAAGGAGCATGACAGAGAATGCAAAAGAGTGCAAGAGAGAGAGATTGAACATTGGCTTCTGCTTCTTTCTGCTTTTCCTATCTAAAACTAAGAGCAACTTACAGGAAAAAGGTATCCTAACTTCTTACATAAATCACAGAATGCAAATTTATACATTATACCATTGACAATCCAGTGCAGTGTAAATCACAAAATAATTTTCATTCTGTTTTTGAAAAAGTAATGAGCATACTTACCCGGCAACAGCCTAGTTCCTCTGCTGTTACTATGACTGTTCCACATTTCTTCCCAGGAATTCCCCTGCAAGAAAATACAACTACATCACCGCAGTTCCTTAATATCCTGCATGAAAGTTACAACTGACAAAGACAGCACAAGGTAAGCTTCCAAGCCACAAAGCTGATGGTAAGCAACAAAGTTTCCCTTTTCTGTGACTTGTCTCCCATTGATGTCTCATTTAGAGATGACTCTACAACTGATTTGTGAAAAGCATCCTTTTGGAAATTTTCCTTAAACAAAATACCTAAAATATATTTAAAACTATACACCAGCCTTATTTTACAACATCTACTCTAAAACGTCTATGAAGGCACATAATCTTACCATGATGTCAGATACAGGAGTCACAAAATAAAACTCACCCAGACAGCAATTAAAAACATGCTGCTTCAACACCAGAAAGCACAGAACAGTTCCTCAGCATAAAGAACACAGAGGAACAGGAAAGCCACATATAATCTGATAGTATTCAGTGCCAGCAGCCTTTTGGAAGGGAACCCACTCAACATGGATGGTGGGGGGCAAAGTACAACTATTCAGATACAACTTTTTGCATAATACTACACTATAAATAAGAAGCTCTGTAATACCCTAGTGTCTTCTGGAGTGCCCATTAGCACACACCTTGGCACTTCCCTCCAGATTTTTTTTCAAAACTAATGCTATTCCTTATGCTGACTTTATTTCTAGTTCTTTATTTCTTTATGCCTTTCTTGAAAATAATTATTTGAATGAAGTTACTTTCCAAGATCACATAAAGGTAAAAATATTTTCAAATTTATTGTATTTTTTAGGTTTTTCTAAGAGAACTAGAGAGCACTCCTGTGCTTCTATTATGACAAAACATTAATATAAACACTGTTGTTCTTTATTAGCTTCTTTAATCCTTTTGAATTTTTCTATGATGCTCAACTTTAAATAAATTCAACACACATGGTATAATAAAGAACTGGAGAGAAAATAGTTCTTGGAAGCAGATAGAAGTTTAAAAATTATGAATACAGGAGCAAATAGATGCAAATCTATTTGCAGGCTCACTGAGCCGCTTGTTCAGATATTGATGATCAAGTTTATAAGGAATGTATCTGGGAATGCTGCTCCCATACCACTGCAGTCATTTGCCAGTAGAGAGATACATGACTGCTCTCCAGGATCTCCTCAGTACCACATGGCAAGTCTGAATTTCAAAAGGAAAACAGTGGATAAGGAAACTATTCAAGTTTTTGTTGTGAAATTTTTTATGACAATTTAAATATATGTTAAACTTACGGCCCTCTGCCATTTAATGCAGTATGACTCATAACACAATACTTTTTGACAAAACAGGAGAATTTTCTTCAAATAACAGAAAACAAGAATCTGATCATTCCAAATATTACACATTCACAATTAACAGTTCTATCAATATCTTCAAATCATACAGTTTTAAATTTGTCACCCTTCAACAGCTCGAGACGAAAACCTACCCATTTTAGCCTCTGTAGCAATGGCATATTGAAATTGAAATATCAGATTTTCTAATGTAGAAGAAACTGCACTTTTTCTTTTGAAGCTTCTTCTTGAGGCTGCAAAAACTTCTAAAATTTCATAGTAACAGCATTTCCTTACCTGGAAAATGTTTCAAGGAACAAATGACCATGATTTTGGCTTTACCAGGGAAGGAAGAAATAGAAATCTCAGAAGTGTAACTAAAAAATCAGCATTCCATGCAGCACAGTTTGGTAGGTTATGCCAACTCAAATAGAATTACCACTACGTGAACCAAAATTCTTATGACTGAAGTATTTCAGCCAGTTAATGGTGCCATTAAGGTTCTGTTTGAAACCTAACATGGGCAGTGACAGAACTCTGAAGAAAGAAACATGGAACATTAATGTGAAAAGTCAAATAGATTTATCCCACTTCCAAAAGATTACTGTGCCAGATGCTTGCTCACCTCCTGAAGAGCTGGAGGCTAGAAGGAAACTGTTGATAAGAAAACCCCATTTCTGGCAAACTGGTACCAAGCAGTTGCCATTTGATAGAGAACTCTGTGCCACCTTGGCTGCAATTTTAACACATGGCAGTTGAAACCTGCCTGTCTCGAACTGGGATTTGCACACAAAGACATTTATGCAAAGACATGCATTTCATCTTAAGAATATGAAGACCAAGAGCTATCCAACCCTCAGAGATGCAGGATTACAGATCAGGGTTTGTGACGTAATAATGAGGCAATCTGTATCGTGTAACAACTGTCAAGTCCAACATTCAGTGCTGGTTACCTGACACCCAGACATAGAAAATGTAACATTCTAAGCGTGACAAGGCTGCAAACTGAGCAAAGGAAAAGAAAATGCAAGGAAGATCTGTATTCCAGCGGGTCCTACTGGTTTGGAAGTTCAGCACCTGGAGGTTCTCTACAGTGAACATTTCTTTTTGTAGAGTATTTGAGAGGGCAAATAGTTTGACTGTTAGAGGAACTAAACAGACAACCATTATCAAATGAAAGGTTTTTAACAATACGTGCATGTCTCTAAACAAGATATAGTCTTGAGGACTAATTACTGTCTCCTTAGAACAAATGATTCCACAACTGGACACCACATCTGCAGCACCTAAAAAAGTTTTGAAAGGACACTCTGAAGACTCCTTGGGCTTTAACAGGGACTGAAAGAAAGACCTTTACAGAGTTGGTGAAAAAATTGAGAAAGATACCAATTAATGCAGGAATTCAAACCTGAGAGGTTAAAATGCGCCTCCAATTTCACAAGCTGAAATTGCACTGAGGCAGAGGATGGAACATTTTTCAGATCATTCAAAAGTTTAGTCTTACCCCTGAATTTACAGAGCCTAGCCCTCTGGCAGTCATACCCACAGATAAGAGGATAGGACAAATACCTAGGAAGTCCCAGTTCCAAGATTCAGGTGTCTTTCTATCAATTATATTCACAGCAAGATGACAGGAGAAAGAACTTCCCAAAATAGGCCAGCTGGCTCCACTACAGCCTCATTAGCAGGCAACGGCACTCAGATGTGAATAACTAGCATAGAATGCTCATTAAGCTTTGCAATGGCTCTGACTCCTCATTAAAGGGAATCCCTACAGAAAAGCACTTAGATCCTGAAGAAGGCATTGCTCAGTTACAAATGTGGCTGGCATCTTCTCTCCAGGAAGACAGAACATGCAAATATCTCATTCTGGATAATGTCTGAGCAGGTGACACTCTCTTGAGAGAAAAATGAAACCATGTCATTTCTGGAAGTAGATGTATCTGCACATTATCCTTTCATGGTAATACAACTGGGGCATGCAAGGTCAGCCAGAGTAAGTCTTACACAAGGAGCTTGTCTTGAGAAGGCATTTAATGAATCTAGTAACCCAAGAGGTAAACAGAGCAAACATTACTGTTAAA
The DNA here is from genome assembly GCA_013396755.1 of Sclerurus mexicanus. Taxonomy (NCBI): domain Eukaryota; kingdom Metazoa; phylum Chordata; class Aves; order Passeriformes; family Furnariidae; genus Sclerurus; species Sclerurus mexicanus. The sequence goes on from VWZF01000795.1 coordinate 150,781, forward strand.
ATATCAGATTCTCCACTTCACCTGCTTTGAATTACTAGATTTATTTTCCAAGAGAAATTATCCAAAGCAAACATTCACCTCTGCACCTGGCCAGTCTGTAAAATACAGTGCAACACTAAAGTACATCCTTGAACAAAATGCTCAGTGACAGGACTAACAGGCTCCCCCACTACAATACTGGGAGCAAGAGTCCTCTGTGACAAACTGCATCAAATTCAAAGCCTTTAATGGTATCAGAAACAGGGAGGGAGGTTCAGGAGACATCCTCACACCAGCCAAGAACAAATACTGTCAGGTTCATGCACAGAGGCGTGATCCACCAGTGCTTGTAATACCAGTGAAACTCCAAGTCTTGTATGTCAGGAAGGTAATGAGGAAAAATGTGTGCTGTGTATCTTCACTTTTGTACTTGCCATGAAGATTAGTGCAAGGCACATTTCAGCCTGCCTGACAGCCCACTGCAACGGTGACCCTCTCGGCTTGAGATGTTTTACCTTAATTGTGAGGAAGGACAAGACTATCCTTTCATGGCAGACTTCCTAAAAGAACTTTTCAATCTGACTTGGAATTGGACAGCTCATGGAGTCCTGAATTGTGTAAGACTTTCGTAAATATCCAAAGTAGACAGATATGTCTGTCTACTTTTCTTTTTGAAAGAATGTCAGAGTTTACTTGAATGCCAATCAGAGGATGGAATCCAAGCTTCTCTAGTGATTTAAATCCAAAAAGTGCCACTCCTGTAGGGTAGCTGGCTGGGACTAAAACAGCCCCGAGCACTCTCTTCTTTGTACATCCATTGGCAGAGAACAGAAAAGGCAAAATGTTAATGAGCTCCAGAAACATGGTGAAAAGACAAAGTTTTCTTATCTCAACTCACAGATCATAAAGAGCATTCACGTTACGTCAACATGGCTTTGACTTTGTAAAGAGAACGCTAAATTCAAAGCAGTAGACATCCCTAAGAAGGGAAAACATGCAATATCATCAACTGAATTCTTGTTGTTTGAATATTAAGAGACATTAAACACAAACGTATAAGCGAACAATCCTAAAATGCAACACAATAGTTTCATGAATAAATTCAAACAGAAATGTCTCCTAGACCCCCAGGTATCCAGATTTCAGAGAGTTCAGAGTGAACAGTCAACCAGGCACAATTGTCCAGCCACTGCACTATCGAAAGCACCAATGACAAAATAAAACCTAAATGCTGTGAAGAACTGATAAAAAGTCATGAATACTTTCTCATTACTTGCACCACACACACACAAAAAAAAAAAAAAGGAAGGTATAGTTCAAAATCTTTTGGACAACTGATTTGGGTCTGTTTTTTGGATCCGCGTCTGCCATACAACAGCATATTAGAAGCCAGACCTGAACAATGCTTGTTTACCCAAGAGAAAACATATTACATAGGCCAACACAACTGTGAAATAAGACCTTTATTCCATAGAATCTTCACTGACATCTTTTCCTTTCTCATAGCTAACTTCAAACTGCTCATTTCAGACTTCACTTAGCCTCTACCTAGTGATAACAAGCTGCCAAATGGATGATTTTTAACCCACATGTTTAAAATACATTCCAGGAATTTTCTCAGGAAAAATGTAGTGTGCTGAATAACTTAGAAGTTGGAGAACAGAAAGAACTGTGAAGCCCTTCAAGAATTCAGTAAGATTCATTTTACTTAATACGAGTTTCTTCAAAGTCAGCACCTTACTCTAACCAAGTCACCACAGGCTTCCATTAGAATCAAACTGATGAGCCTTAAAATCTAGGTTATACAGATTTTAAATATGACTCCTTTAGCACTTCTAGTAGCACTTTAGCTAAGTACCTTTGTACTAGATTCCTGAAACGTTGTTTAGTATTTCTTGTCAAGGATGCCAATGGACAAAGACTAGCAAGGTAAAGAACATTTTATCTGTATAAAATGTTCTTAGAATAAGACACAACTGATACAAGAAGAGTATAAACTATCAGAGAAGGCCCAGAATCCTTGAAAATGGCCCAAACAGGACAGAGAGAGTTGATGAAGACTTTCCTGGGAGGAAGATACGGGGTCTTGAGACCACCAACTCAAATCTGGGAGGCAAGCCTGTGGGAGGACCTGGGGGATGGACAATATTTGGGCTGGGTTGTACCCCCATGAGGTAAGAGTTAGATACTATAATTAGATATTATAAGTTTGTAAAACCTGTGTATGTGGGTGTGCACATGCCATCTTTGTGCTCCTAAGACATCTTATTAAAGAGCTGGTTTTTTAACCTTTCTATACTAACATTGTCCAGAGAATTTTCTTCTTGTAGTAGTTTCTTCGGCTTAACATATTTAAGGAGGGGAAAAAACCCCCTGTGCAACACACTAGCAGTGCTCAAGAAAGAGAGACATGAGAAACAACTCTGCAGACACGAAGGTCAGTGAAGAAGGAGGGCCAGGAGGTGCTCCAGGTGCCAGAGCTGAGACTGCCCTGCAGCCCATGGTGCAGATCATACGAGACAGGCTGGCACCCTGCAGCCCAAGGTCCACCTGCAGTCCATGAGGAACCACATGCTGGAAAAGGTGGATGCCCAAAGGAGACTGTAACTATTTATTGTCTCTTAAAAGCCATGCCTGTCAATTCCACGTATCAAAATACCTCACAGCAAAAAAAAACTCCACCCCGACACCGACCCCAACTCTCACCTCACAAAGCAGTGTGTATTCATCCAACACTTAAGCATGACATACTTACACAATAGATTTTTCCAGTCTGCTCCCCTGTGATCCAACTATTTCTCCCAGTGTACAAAACATCTGTCCCAAAAAATCCTGCAAAGCAGTAACATAAAAACTCAGAATTTATATTTCAAAAGAAATTTGGTTTCCCATTTATCTGGGCTGTTCAGTATTGAAGAACACATTCTGCTTAACATCACATCTTATAATTATGCAATAAAGAATCACAAACAGTCTCACCACTACACATTTGACATAACAGTGGGTTACACTTACAGGAATAATTCTAATGCATTACACTTACTGCTTTTATATTGCCTTTCTCATCAACAAGATGGAAAAAAAAGACAAAACCATTAAAAACACAATTGTTTCTATTTCTCTTTTAACTGGAGCATTTTAATAAATTTCTCTTTTATGAAGAGATTCTACACTGATTCTATTATGATGGCAGAAATTCAGACCTGTGCACCACCTGTACAAGCAACCTGGATTGACAATTATACATAAGTATTGCTTCAGTGACAGACTTTATTTCCACGCTTCATAAATTTAACTCTATCGCTAAAAATCAGCTAGTTTTCCTATTATATCTCCCTATAACATTAGTAGTACAAAAATATGAATGGATTTTTCAAACTGTTGTGTGTATATTGAAAAAAATTTCATGCTGCAGTCCGAATCCTTATCTTGCAAGTGAAAAGAACTTGCTTGCTCTGGTCTTTCCAGTGTCACTGGCAGCAGGGGTAACAGCAGCTTGTGAGATTTGTTCCCAGACAGTAATGACAACTGAGACACTCTATTTCCTATAAAGCAAACTGTAAGTTTGTGATACTGTGCATAGTAGCAAATATCTATACAAGTAAATCTGACTGTCCTCTCACCCCAGGCCACTCATTCCCATCTCTCAACAGTGTTAGTTACGAGTAAATATAGCAAACTGGATGTGGGAACTAATCCCAGTGAAGAGGAAAATAACTCTGCAAAAAAATAAATCCTTGAACTGTGTTCTTGTACCGATCTGACACTACAACACTATTTATGTAAAGATTAAGTAACTTAAAATGGCTAAAATTCACCTGAAAATACTCATCTCCTCATTCAATTTTAAAAACACCAGGCCTTTATCTCAACTCATGAACTTTTCATTATATTTCCTCTCCCCTATCCAGCAGAGGAAGAGAGTGACAAGGTGGCTTTGGTTGACACCTGGCACCTCGTCAGGGTCAAACCACCACAATACTCAAACCTTCAATTCCTATCCAGTAATCAGACAACAAAAATCTAGCATATGTATTTGCATATATCTTTGTTTCCACTTTCATAGTGACAAACTTATGTCTTATCTTTTTTCTTGAAACTTAAATATGAGGGGTTTATATGAAGAAGTATGTTTCAGGGGGGAAAAAAAAAGAAAATAATTCAGATAAACTAGTTACTACGGAAATGTAAACAAACCTGGGCAGAAGCCCAGAACGAGACTTTATCCTGGCTGAAGTTAAGGAAGACTTCTATTTTCTGTATCCTCCTAGCTAGCAATGCAGTTATTCAGATCACCTTTCCATGATGAAACAAAGACAGAAAACAGTTTACCAGGGGCTTTAAATCTTTACAGGGAGAATCTAACTGGAGATCAATGGCTAAAAGTCTTATCTTTTCACTGTCAAGTGCACACACAGAGCACTACTTCCATTTTTCTCTTTCCCTTTGCTCCAGATTCTCAGAGGTTCCCTTCCTGCATTTATTTAAAAAAAAAAATCACTGAGAAGCCTGTGAATTCTACTCTCACATCTCTGAATTTTCAAGTTACTATTTAATCACACCCTCTTCAAGATGACATGAACATAAAGGTTTCTACTAATACTGAGACTCAGTCAAAACATGCTTCAATTTATAGGACCCAAAGAAGTATAAGCCAAATGCATCTTATCACATATCTGAAAAGGTATACATGTGTGCTTAAATATGCTCATTACAGGAGAAATGCCCCATTAAAACTACACTCATTAGCATTATACGCATTATTAACCACAGCACAATCACACAGAGACATTGGTCTCTATGCACCTGGTATTATATACAGGAAAAACAAAACAAATGTATTTAGGAAAGGCAAGCATTTGAGTACAAGGAAGTATAATAGAAAGGGACAACTTACATGTTTTGACAGGTTAGGACTCTTGGAGTCAACATCATAGCTTAAAAGAAAAAAAAAGAAAATTTATATCAGAGTTGACAGGTGACAGGTATGAGAACAATTATGTACAGAAACAAAAATCCAACAATTCTTTTACCTTTTTCAATGCGAGAAATTTACACAAACAGATAAGTGAATGGAAGTCCCACAGTAAGGAAGGCAAATTGAGTGACCACAGACTACAGGAGTATGGTTCACTAGCTATTTAAAACGGAATAATTTCCAACAAAGTGCGTCCTACTAAAAATTCTTCTGATATTCCTGTTTGAACAAGGAAAGCTACCAAAAAAACAGAACAAAAATTAAAAATTGACCCTAGAAAACCAACTAACTTGCAAATTATTTTCTTAGGCAATTTTTCAGTCATTTGACTAATTAAATAGAAATAACTGGCAATAAACTAAATTGCTTTTACCAAGAGTTTGACTTGTTCTTTTGAGCTTATCATAACAACGGTCTTCCTCCAGCTGGAAAATGTCATTGTTGTCCTTTCGCTATCAAGAGTTAAAAAAACATTACTCTCTGAATTTAAGAGAGATTGAAAAAGATAATGTAAGACATTCCTGGGGAATTACTAATCCCTGTACTTTCATAGTCTCCCATCTTTATCAGATAACCCACTGCAAAATTTTTATCAAATCATCCATTCAGATCCAATACCAGTAATTAAACTGAAAACCTTTCTGTTAATATAGTATTGCCTATCTCAGGCTGCCCTGCATATTTCCATTCCCGCTTTGGTTGTGCTGCCACAACTGTTTACTGGGATCCATCAGGGACCAGATCACAAGTCAGGATGACAGGAATATCATAATTTAGCTGGATGTGGTGCAGGACAGCCAAAGTTTTAGAAATATATTTATAAAGAAAAAACTTACTATAACTATCACTAACATCATTTAAAAAAAAAAAAAAACCAAACCAACAACACACCACCCAAACTCTTAAATGCATAAATGTACACTGCTTGGTGAAACTGAACGGAAAAACACAATTGGTAATTTGACCTGAAGGATAGCTATGGAAATAAAAAACTACTTCATTGGCAAAAATCACTAATAAAACACCAATTGTGAACAGAAAGGGCCCTGAGACATTGGTGGCTGTACATTTTAGGAGGGGGAGTCATGCTTATTTATTAGAACACAAATATGAGAGACATACTCACTGCTTTCTTTTTTTTTTAAAGGTATGAATCATACAAAGTCATTCTGTCTTTGAAAAATAACGCTTTGGCCACTTTTGCTGAGGAATGTAATACAGGAAACATTCTAAAGCTTCAGAATTGGGGTTTTAATACATGAGTAGCTACATGAGATTCACATTTCTAACTCCAAGTTCAAAGATATTTAATTCCTCATCTATCATTGCTATAGGACTCTAAAGTACATTCCCAGAATATGGTGTATGTCACTTGCAAGCAAAGATATCAACAGCTATTCAGCTTTGAGATGAGAACAGACTTGTGTCCAGGTGACCCAACAGCAGCGGAAAGCAGTCAGGTCTTCCTGGTAAGTACAGAGTAAGTGTGATATTTACAGCTTTTCATAAACAGACAAACAGGAGTCCCTCTCTCTGACTACATAAAGAATTAAACAGGAGAGTGTTTTCCCTTCCAGGTTGAAGTCCTTTTCAGACAGACTTATCCGGAAGGTCTTTACAGACTCTCCTTTCTTTCCCTACACTGAGCCAAGCTTTCTCTTACCCAGTTAATTTCTTTCACTTTTCTCTTCTATTGTACTGCCCCCCATCCCATAACAAACATGTATCCTAGGAGAAGCAAGAGGCAAAAAAAAAAAAAAATCCAGATTCCTACACAGCCCAACCACGTTATTTCAGCAATGCTTCACATTTGAAGGAGAATCCTTTATTTCACAAAGTGATTAGCTCTTACTTAAAAGCTACTTTAAATATCCCACAACAGTTATACTCCACGGGTTGCATGACAGCAAACCCAGCTTCTAAAACTACACATAAACTCTGCATCAGGCTTCCATGGTGAAAAAAAGAATTTGTATCTGGCCACCCAAAGCACTCTGTCATCTATCCTGGCATTGAGCATTTCCTTTTATTCCTTGAAATAACTGAAGTCTAATACATCTTGCAAAGGAACCAAAAAGAAATAGGAAAAGGGTTCTTCAAGTAAGAAAGGATATGTAAAAAAAAATTTGTGACCACTATGCATACTATGATGCAAAACTGCATCAAAAACTTAATTATCCGTGAGGGTTACTCAAATACGCTCTCCTAGGGCAAGGCTAAGGAAGAATTGTTAAAAAAAAAAACAGCACGAAAATTAAAAAAACAGCACAATCTTGATTATCACAAAGACTGAAATAATCAGAACGGAGTGAAACGTAACAGATGACGTGCAAGATGACTTGGTGACTAGACTCTCAAATCTATTTTCCAAAGAATAAAGTGAAAACCAAAACAATTCCACTAATGGAATCAAAGGAGCACAACTGCTGGAATTTTAAAATCTTAAAATTTAGTACATTTAGATGCATCCTGGCATTATTTTAGTAAAGAAATTTTTGGCTACATAATATTTGTACAATATTTTATTTCTGGACAGTATGTTAATATCTGTTTTGTTGGCTGTGCTACACTAATATTTTAACATTTTGACATCCTTAGCTTTCTAGCTATTTTCTAAAAGTAGTAAATGTGAGTATAATTGTACTTTCACTGGTTAATACCTGTCAATTTCTTAATTACACATTTATTTCTGATGAAGCAGTGCTAAATTAATCAAGTTTATTAAATTAATTTATTCCATGTCAACAGACACCATCTCTTTTCAAGTTAATTTTATGCTGGACAAAACTTTATCTGCTTACAGAGGCTGCAATATTAGAGTCAAAGACTGTTAACTTACAAATCAAATCGCAGATTCTCTCTTTCTTCAAAGAAGTAGTCCATTATAAATTTTCTTACAAAATCAGGATTTAAAGTATTATCAATTACTTCTGTTCTTCCAAACTGTAAAAGAAAAGTGTAAGTTTAAGTCACACACTACAATGAAGTATAATTAAGTAGACTGCCAATACCAGCAATATGTGAGATATGTGAGAGCCTATAAAAAAATTCTCTTAAACAGATGCCATGAAAGAAGATGACTGTGTTCACATGAATAGATCAGTCATCCGTGGATGAAGATAGACTGGCAGACTTCATATTTCAATACAGAGAGTGGCACACCCCCCCGTATCCTACGACCTAAACTTTATAAACATCAGCTTCCAAAGCCAATCAAAATCCACAAAAATTTGTGGAATAAACTCACTAACAAAAATCCACTTCTTCCTAAAACAAACAAACAAACAAAACTCCAACAGAAAGCAAAACTTTGCATATATTTATTATTTCATGTAGCTTTGAATATTAGGAAAATACTCTTTCCATCAAAAGTGTATAACTTCTGCACTGTTCAGCTCCTTTTTCACCCCAGTTCAGCTCTCTCTCCATCTCTCCTCTCTGAGCTTTTGGAAAAATGCCTTTTCTTTCTTGGTGTTTATAGGAAGTGCTTCGGTTCTCGTCAAGCTGAAAATATCTTAATTAAAAAAAACACCAATTTTATTGACTTCAGCTCATATTATACATTACAGATATAAACGACTGATCATAAAATATCAGTATGATAATTTTGGATACTCCAAAAACAAAACAGAAAAAGAAGAGTTATTATTGAAATGAGCATTAGATTTTGTCCTACACATATTTGAATACAGCCTACAGAAAAGCTTTTTAACAATCTGTTGAAAGATCATCATTAAAGAGTCCTCAAAACTGCAGTTTAGGACTCGAGACTTTTGAATGACTCAAGCACTGCCAACATCTTCATCAACAGGGCTTGACTAAATCAATAAACATGGATAAACAAAGAATAAACCTTACTGTAACTGAAGCTTTTTGAGATATATTTCCTAATTTTCCCACATCACAGCTGTGAATCTAACCACTACAACCTGCACAGAGCCCCTCAGCCTCCAAAGGCTCCTCCCTATCCCCGCCCTTACACACTCAGGTGTGGTACCAGAGGACAGCATACTCCTCTGCTTCATCCTCTCAAAACTGGGCAGCTTCCTTTCATTTCTTGATTCTTTTTAAAAGAAGTGGTGAAGAACTCCAGCTATATTATTTGTGAGCTTTAAGGAAACTCCATTACTGTCAGCCACTCTTGCCCTCCTCTGAACGACTGTGCATTCAAACTGCGGGGGATTGACTCCAAAAAGCAAACTACCCACCCGAAGGTCTCAGATGCAATAAAACGTTCCACAGAAGTTAACACATCTTGAAGACACAGCTCTACAAAGTCTCAGGAAAAGGAATAATTCTTGGAAGTGACACAATGCTGTCACTTTGCATCTTTACAGAGCGTGTTTGAATCCTGTCAGGTGCCTTCACTTCCATTATGCTGCGAGATGCTCAAATGGCACAGTCTCATTCAGAGATCTCCATATTCTGACACTTCCCATAAAAGACAAAGAAGCAAAACTATCTTCCCAATGAATTACACCATCTCCAAATAAAAAGGTAAACAATATTTAGCATATAGTGTCTATTAGCATACTCCTTTACAAAGACTTCACATAATTTCTTAAAACCTAGGCAGAACAATTCCCTGATCTCGTTGGAACCTTGACACCCTCTGCAAGAAGGCTTATGAATGTGTCCTAAGGCTCAAATTGTTTAGAAAGCAAGTTCACTCATTAGCAATCACTGTATTTCTTCATCTCTCCTAAGCCAAAGCACTAGCTACGGAAGGAAAAATCTCAAGAAGCTCTCCAGAGTGATGAATATACTGGATATTCAAAATAAAATCCCTGAGATTCTTAAGAGAGAACTACCACTGGATGCACACGATCCTGGAAACAGATCAGAACATGCACAAATAGTTTGAAACTTATTATTTGTTTTGGCCAGTTTCTTGACAAATGATCCTCTGTATTCTCTGAAACCTCGGGATAAAGTTGATGGTCACAGTGCTGTAAAAAACATTCTCTTGAGCCAACACTGGCCAGTGACTATTAGGGCCAGTGACAGCAGCAGCAGAAAGTTGGCATTTCCATGGGAATAAGTATGGCTGGAATAGTTGCCCAGACTAAAGAGCTTTTCTTTCCCCTCTGAATAGCAGTGTTCAATTTTTATGTACATTCAAAGTTCCCAGGTCAAATAAATCTCAGTGTTTATGAATAAGATGTTCCCCTGTCAGCTGCACATTTTATAACATTCAACAATATTGAAGTCAAGAAAAACTGAAAGCTGCAATGGCTGATAAAATGAAATAATATCTAAGCATTTAGTACTGTTTGAAGGTATGCACTGAAAATGAGAAGCCATATGGTGGCACAAGTCAGTAAACAGCACTTCATCAGACACAAGAAATTAAAAGAATGGGGTCACGAGGACCATTCACTTGCCAGTTCTGAACAGGAATATATCTCACCTGTGTAATCTTCTCCATCAAATGTCCTATTTCTTCCATTTGCTCTCTTACAGCAAACTGTCTACATTCCCTCAAAGTCTGGAATCAGCTGCATAAAGAGGAGATTTATCCCTAGTACTGAAATGTGATAAACACTCGCCTACTCTAGAAGCAAGGGACTCTGGGCCTTCAAAAGAACATCCAAGGATGACTGCATTGTAACTGGCAATGCCACCAGAGGCACAGCAAGTAAGAGAAGCACAGGTATTAAGCAGTGGTAGTCTCTTGTGCTATGTCCAACAGAACACACGTACACAAAGATATCCATGAAAATATCCCTGAGCCTCTGCAGGCTCAGCAAATCGGTCTCGGAGACTCCCTAATCACTGGGTAGGAAAAGTTAAAATGGTTCTTTAAATTCTCAGAATTAGGACAGGCTCGAAGGAGAGTAACAGGATCATGTGGGACCTACAGTGCTATATATATGGACAACACAAAGAAACAAAGGACACACGCAGCTGTAGTCTAAGGAAGGTTATTCTCTGCTGCCCAAGTCTTCACCTGAGGTGGACACAGACGTTCACCTCAGACAAAAAAAAGCCCATCTTATTCATACAGCCTTGCAGAATCTCTTACGAAGCTCAACAGAGATAAATTTGACACCCTGTACTGCTACTGGGGACTGAGTGGTGGGGTATGAACTGTGCAGAAAAGGTGTAGCCACCAGGGTTCAACAACACATTGGGTTGTATTAAGGTCACACAGCCTGCAGACCAAAGGCAACAATTACCTCCCTCTATTCAACGCATTTCGGGCCCCCATCTGGAAAAATGGGTACAGTCTGGGGCTCTAAACACAACTGAAACAACAGACCAGAGGCAGCTCAGTTAAATGGACCTTAAAAAATAAAATAAAAATACACCCACAAACAATCAGCGGGCTGAAGCACACGACTTGAGGAAAAGCTAATGGAGCTCAGTTTGTTCAGCTTGGAGAAATGAAGGTTTATGGAAGATCTATTTCTACTACCATCCTCCACTACCTAAACAGCATTACTGAAGACAGAGCCAGGCAGTTTACAGAGAGCACAACAAAAGTCAAAAGCTGCAACAAAGGAAATCATGAAGGAATATAGGGAAACAATCTCCCGGAATGAGCGATGAAACACTGGAATGAGTTGTGCAGTCTCTGCCATTACAGAATTTCAAACTTTAGCTGGGAAAGGTTCTAAGCAACCTGCCCTGACTTTGGAGATGGCTTTGCATGGATCAGGAGGATGAACCAGACACAGCAGATGAATAGGAGGCTGGATAACACAAAGATTATTTTCACCTAAATTATTCCATGATTATGTCGTATTTCATATATGGTGGGTTTAAGTTTTCTAGCTCCATTTGAAACAGAATTATGTATAAATTCAAAGGAAAAGTTACTTCAAAAGAAAAAAAACCACCCTTATAAAATGGCAGTTAAACATAAGTTTTATTTTTTAAATAATAAACCATCACAAATTTTTAAGTACTTTTCCTCCCTTCAAATCGGCATTTTTCTCAATACACAATACTTCACTTTACACTACATCCATGTTACCCTTGGGAAATATTTCAGACCTCATTTACAATTCATTACAGAAGTGTATCAGTAACAGGAGATAAATACGCAACCTGCTGATAATCAGCTCACACTGAGACCAGAAAAGGCCTGAGTACCCAATACACTGTCACCTTTATCTCTCATTAATTATACTTGGAGTGTTACAGAACTCGAGCGACTGAATTCAGTGGCACTACTAACTTTTCTTTAAATTATTTTAAATTACTCTTCTGTTTTTCAATTAAGGCTCCAGGTTTTTTGCCTGTTTACTTTTTTCCAAGGGCTACACAATGATTCCTTCACATATGGTTGGACTCTTGATCTTGAAGAACTTTTCCAACTTAAATGGCTCTATGATTCTATGATTAAACCGCTGTAACTAATTATTTAACTGACAAACTACTAACAGGATTTACCTTATTGATGACATTAAAATATCGGTCTCCAAAAATCACCAGTCTACACTTTTCAGCTGAATTAAGCACCTTTAAAAATCTGTTCTACTCATTACCTATAGCCTTTTTTAAGCAGAATAGGTTACTTCTACAATCCAGTCACTCATGACTAATAACATAGCTACTAATTAATTAGTTCTCCACATGGTCTGGTTTCCCCACAAACAGTTGCACAAAGCTAAAGTCTTAACATGACCAAGAAGCAAATACCTTCAGAAATGTCATTCGGGAGAGTAAGAGAAACAGTGTAACTATTTAAAGTTTTAAAAAAAAGTTCACCAAAGAAAATGAAGCACAGAGCCCCTTTTCTAGATTTCCTGAGATGAAAGGTCTTTGTCACCTCACAATTGCAAGCTCTCCTAGTAGAAGGGGATTTTTAAAATTTTAGTAATTTTAATTTTAGACCATCTCAATCTAGTGATCCAGCCTCAGATGATACGAGGTAAAAGGAAAATCATACTCTTAATTTTAACATCTTTTGAATCTTTCTATAACTTAGACAGAAATGCTTTACATTATGAAAATTATGCTTTTAGTATTGATAGTTATAGCTGATTACAATTATCCTTAGTTCCATCTTTCATTAAGAAAATAATTTGAGCCTAAGTTTTTCAGTGCAGTATACATTATTTAATCTTTTAATAATTCATTGTTTTTTCTCTCTAGTATTTTGTCTTTAAAACATCTTTCTTGAAAGGTGACCAGTCAGAATTTAGTATTCTGTTACAATTCTAGAAAACTAAAGAATTGAAAAATGGGTTAAACTATCACCAGGTTCTTGGCTCTTGTAAAAAGTCTTTAGGAAGCCCCAGGTAACACTTTCTATTGAAAGCACTGAACAAAAGTGAACCCAGCTTCACTATGTGTGAACAAAACAACTAGGAAACTTGAATAGTGACGAAATGCAGTATCAATAAAATGAGCCTGCTACAATAACAATTAATAGTCTCAAATAATCAGAATTACAGGCACTATAAGGGGAAAAAGGATTTCACAACTGCCAACCCCACACTAGATAAAAGCATAGTCATAACATGTATTGCAGTGTGTTTGTCCTAAAGGAAGAATAATGGTTTTGATACATAAAATCATACTAATTACCAGAAAAACCACAACATTCCTTTAACATGTATGCAGGCACTCATATGAAATCTGTACACTGCATGCACACATGATGTAATGCTTTTTAAGTAATGGTCATACAATCATAAGAACATAAAAACTAGAAAGGATTCCTCTTTTTTCTGTGCTTTGGCTTTTTTCCACCATTTCCTTTGAAGGGAAACTGCACTTCCTTGAAAAAATACTGGGTTTTTAATTCCAACTGTTTTAATTTCATCAAAAGCTGATTTTTTCAAGAAATCAGCCAGAGAAAGCTTTCCAATGAACCGTATGTCATGCAACAGCAAAATTTATTTTCTTTACAACTGGGACATTATAGGCTTCTTCCCTTGCTTCCTTGTACTGAAACTTTTTCTGCTAATCTGTTCAAAATACATTCCTGTTTATGTTTGTCTACTCCTAGACGTGTTCATCTGCAAAAGAAGACACAATCTGTTGTTCCAAAGAAACTTCACCAGTATTCTAAAAACCAGAAAAACCCTAAATCTTAATAAATGCTGTTTATAAAAGGTCAAGTCTTTGTCACTTTTCATTAAGATAGCCTTCAAAATCTGCAAAGGAGATTCAAAAGCATGTCTTATTTTGGTTCAAGTGATAATCAAATTGGTAGATGCTGCAGTGAGATGCTTAACTACTACACACATGAGAAAGCATCCACTTTCAACAAAACGAGTCAGATTATCATAGAATAATTGGGAATCAGGAAATTTTTTTTCACTGAAAGGGTGGTCACGCATTTGAACAGGCTGCTCAGGAAGCAATGGAAGCTCCTGGAAAATGTTCAAAATGCAACACTTGGGGACATAGATTAGTGATGGACTTCGCAGTGCTGGGTTGTAAACTGGACTCGATGATTTTGGAGGTCTTTTCTAACCTCTAATAATTCTATGATTCTATGACAAGGACCGCTAAGAAAACAGATTTCCAACAGGTACAGAAATTTCATTTCCATCCAATACACTCTTACAGCAGATGGACCAGAGGCTCAGAGCCTCACGCCATAGGCAATACCTTGACACACACCATTGTTAAATACTGCCAGTAAAAGTGCAATTGATTTTCTTACAATGTCTATTATTTCTTTAACATTCACCTTTTTACTGCTCCCTCTTGTTTTCAGAACTAACATTCTCTTCAAAATGAAGATATTCAGATTCTTCCAATATATTATTTCACAGAATCACTGAATATGCTCAGTTGGAAGGGACCCACAGGGATCATGGAGTTCAACCCTTAGCCCTGCACAGGACCATCCCCAAGAGTCACACCATGTGCCTGAGGGTATCATCCAAACACTGCTTGAACTCTGTCAGGCTTGGTGCTGTGACCACTGCCCTGGGGAGCCTGTTCAGTGCCCAACCACCCTCTGGGTGAAGAACCTTTTTCTACTATCCAACCTAACCCTCCCCTGACACAATTTCAGGCCATTCCCTCGGGTCCTGTCACTGCTCACCACAGAGAAGAGATCAGTGGCTGCCCCTCCTCTTCCCCTCAATAAGGCTTCTGTAGATAACAGTTAAGTTATACTTAGCCATATTTCAAGTGCATCCTCCAAAAATAAGGGGAAGTAAATTTTTAAAACCAAAGCTCAGATTCTGATGATGTGTTTGTTACTAATTATATTAATTGAAACACCTAATCATCGTACTGTAAGTGATTTTTTTTTTTTTAAAAAGAACACCCTATTAAATTCAGAACAAAACACTTTAACTATTTGCTGAGGATTTTGGCGTGCAATAGTAACACCAGGTTGAAACGCTGGTATCTGTACCACAGGTATACAGGAGTCAGTTCCCAGAAAACACCTATCCTTCACTGAACAAAGGGTTTGATTTAACTGATGTATTGGATCCACCTGAATAGCTTAGCCCAAGGCAAAAAAAAAACAACCCAGCTCACTGCTAGAATAGAGTGCCAGGGGAATTATGGAGATTATGAAATGATTTGTTGTGTTCATCACCCCCAAGCATTTTCTACAGTGTTCAAAATAGAGTAATTAGGCAAAAGAAGGAAGAAAACTATGCATAAAGTTACATGGAACAGAAGCAATATAAAGTACGTTGCCATGACTTAACATCATCCTTTAATGTCTATACATATCATCAGGACCTTATTATTTGTCTCTGTTTTGTCTTCTCCAAACAGTTCCAGGTGAATTCCACCTCTACAAGCTAATGAAGTATTAAATGAATCTTCAAATACAATAAAACTAATTCATATGCAGAATTAGAGCTTTCATCATTGCAGGTAGAAAAAACACAAAAATAGAGGATTACCCACCTAATATATATATCAACTTCTCTTCTACTTACCACTTTGGTTTTTTCACCACTGGTATAAATATAATATACCACAACATATAAGATGCAATCCTGGCTCAACCCCTCTATAATTCCAACCTCTAAATTTTGACTGTCATAACAGCTACCAGGAATGGATTCTACTCACTTAACTTTACATATGACATAGTCCAAAGTGTAGGCTTTTGATCACCACTTGGAGGCAATTCTAAAGAACGATTCATCTGATCTAATGCAGACATCTAAATCAGGCCTGATGAACTGACTTCAGGTTGTTATCTTTTTTCACTAACTATAAACAGTCAGCTGAGTTCTAAATACTTATACTTGGACTTTCCTGATGGACAAGATAATTATGATTTAAAAGAAAAAAAAAAGGTAAGATTATCTAGCAACTGCAATGTCAAAAGTCTGTTTTAATGCCTGTAGTTCCTAAACTGGCATATGATACACAATAATCACACACCAAAATGCATTCCCCCAGCCCAGGTACTCTCTAAACAGTCCAAAGATGCAATACAATAAATAACACTGCACGCTGCTCTGTTCAGGTGCTTTTGCTTTGGTAAGGAGATGAAATGGCAGCAGAAAACAGACAGCTATATTGCGGTGACACGCATCAACCATTACAAACTTGGAGTTGCTAAAATCAAAAGCAGATGGAATCCTCCAATCACCTCAAAACAAGCACATGAAACATTTTCTAGGTAAGGTGATAATATTATAATTTTAACATAATACTAAAAATGATAAGTACTTCTTTTAACTATTACACAAGACAAGCATGAAAATTCCACAAAGTTACATATGCACCTTAGACAATAATAAAAGCCAAAATTCTGACACAATCCTCTTAACTCTGGACCAGAGAAGGACATGAATGCTTTAGTGATCTAGGCTTGACTACCATACCACACCAAGCCACCCAGAGCCCTGAACGTCTGAAGACCTCTCTGTTTTCAGAGTTTGCTGCCCAAACATTTAGAACTCTCTGTACATCCACTACATTTGCCAATTTAACTAAGACTAGCAAATTCCCATTTAGAATCCCTATCCTGACATTTCTTCACACAAACCATCAGAGGACTGTGATGCAGTAGGTATTCTCAGAGGATGCTTAGTCCCCAGTTAACAGAGAGCAGCAATTTAACTAAAACCTACAAATGAAATAGGTACAGCGTTTCATGTATTGAACAATTATATGAACTTTTTCCCCAAGCACCAGACAAATTCAATTCTCTCTTCTTGACAAGACTGAAACCTACATCCACCATGTTTCAGCAAAGCAGAAAATAAGTTTCTCTGGCCAACTGGCAAGGACAGCAAATGTAAGAGCAGCAGAGGTCTGTTTTCTGTGTCCCTGGCCACCTCTCACTGGAATTTTTACACAGTATAATCAAATAAAATATTAGCTCTGAAATCAACAGTATCAGACCTCCTCTCTTTTACAGGGAAACACAGTAAGATAGTACATTCCACTCTTGGTTCTATTCTTAAAACACATGGCCACACAGCAATCCACCTGCAGTGATGAACAGCTCCACCAATCCTCTCTGTAAGCCAGGTAAAGCATGTTTTAGCAGTAGAAAGATGACTACCCTTCCCTCAATGCTGCCAACTGTTGCAAAGAGTAACATTAAAGGAGAAAAATGAGATGACTAAGTACTGAGAGTGCCAGGCTATATATGTTGGTCTGCTGCAGATATCCAATTTAGAAGTACTTGATTTAGTATCTTAAGACATCTCTCCAGTGTTTACACTGACAGGTTATGAACACACAGTCCAGCCTATGCACAAAATCCTCCCTCCCTTGTTGCCTGGTGTATGTTCTATTCAGCAGCACTTAACTTCTCTGAAACACTAACACAGGAGAAGCAGATCATACAACAACTACAGGCTAGTTTTGCTGACATTGCCCACCACCACAATAGAGTCCTGCCATAGAACTTGTACTGTTTGTCTTCCTCTTTTGATATCCATAAACCTTATCCAGACTGATAGATAAGTCTGATTTACCTCAGGGAGACTATAAAATCGGAAACTCATGTATTTTCACTAATTTTGTTTTCCCTTTTGATGAAAATATGTGATACAGATATGGAAATTGTGAACAATGTGACTATGTCTTAAGTGTCTGCTGGTACACAGGATTCCCACAGCACACACAACACTTAGCATGGTGTTCAAGAGGCTATAACATGTTCTCTTCTGCTAAGGCAAATATTCAAAGTTTATATATCTATTAATATGTATCTTACCTCTCTCCATTCTTTGTTTCCAATTGCTTGCGTGTACAAAACACAGACTGTGAAAAGAAAAATAAAAGTTTGATCATTTTCAGATTTTAATGACTCCTTAAATTAAGTGAACTAATTCTGTAGTCTCTCGTGCTGTTGAAATCAGTAACTAGGACAATCAAACAGTACTATGTTTTCCCTCAGTTTTCAGTATGTCTAACCAGACTGGAGACAATATGGTCTAGTTGTTGAGGAAATTAGCTAATAAATGGAGTGGTTCTAGAATGGGAGGCAGCACTTACACTTGAACCCCAGCAAAGCACTTGACAATCTTTAGCGGTAGAATTGGATAAAACCAGGTCTTCTTTAAGTATGGATGGTCAGGTTATTCTAGATAATCTAAGTGCAATTACCCTAAAATATTCTTCCTTCAAGAGAGAAGAGAATTAAAATAAAAGCAAATGAGGAGCTGACTGTAAAAAGGGACAGGGGAAATAGAAATTGAAAAAGGAGGAAAAAAAATTACTTCTCAGGCTTTCTTCCTTAATTCTGCTTCACATTATTTATATTTAAGTATCTTGCATATACATACTTTATTTTTTTTAAATAAAACCTAATAAAAGATTGAATCAATTAAGTTTTTGACCTAAGCTGTCTTTGAAAGACCAAGAAGAACAATCCCACAGGTGTCACTCAGATCTATATTTCCAGCACAGCACCCACTACACGTTTAGCTGCAGCTTTCAACAGGGACCAGTGACGGGTACAGTGATTATAACCAGGTCTTTTAAACACTATTAAAAGTGCAGATCATTTGCACTGAAGGACCACTATAAACTGTATTTTCTACAGTTGTGAGCTACTTGCAGCTCACTGCCATACTGCAATTTTTACCTGAAACTCTTCTACAAGCCCTTTCTAAACCATGGAGATACAGATATTTGAATGCTTTTTTCCCCGACAAATTCTTTTCCTGTGCCAATCGTTATTTTTTAAAAGAAGGTTAAAAATAATACTGTTTCAGGTCGTAGCCTTGATCAATAAACGTAGAGGTCTGCTTTTGTTCTCAGCAAAGTGAGAATCATCAACAGACCAAAGCAGAAATGAAGTCAAGCTTCAAACTACATTTTCTTCTTACTTGAAAGGTATTTGCTCCACACCAAAAAAAAATAAAAATAAATCCCCTTAGGCAGTAGCAAATAAGAGGAACAGAAAAATGCAATTTCAATATTTCAGCTCACATAGAGGTTAAAAGTTAACACTTTTTTTTTTTAAATAAGATGTCTTGTAGATGAAAAAAGCTTTTACATTAAAAAAAATAAAATTCTCCATAGATGTCTGTCTTTCCTCATTTACTCTAAATAGACCTGTGGCAATCATGCATCTAGCCTTGGTTACTGCTGATGGTAGACTGAATCCAAACCAAAAAGCAGATTTTTTACAGTACACTCCGGAGTAGACTGCTGAGGGGTATTACGTGAAGAACGAAGTGAAATGGGAAAATGTGAGAAAACAGAGCGAAATAGAAGCTATGAAATCAGCTACAGAAAGTTCTGAAGGTTACTGAACTTCTGACTAACTTTTACATCTAGAATTGTACAGTCATCCTGAGCCAGAAGGGACCCACAAGGATCCTCCAAGTCCAACTCTGGTCCTGCACAGGACAGCCTGAAAAGTCACACCATGTGCTTGAGAGCATCGTCCGAATACTTCTTGAACTCAGGCTTGGCGCTGTGACCACTTCCTTGGGAAGCCTGTTCAGTGGCCAACACTGCCTGAGTGAAAAACCTCCTAAAATTCAGCCTAAACCTTCCCTGACACAGCTTCATACCATTCCCTTGGGTCCTGTCACTGGTCAGGGGGAAGAGATCAGTGCCTGCCCCTCTTCCCCTCACGAGGAAGTTGTAACTGCAGTGAGGTCTTCCCTCAGTCTCCTCCAGGCTGAACAGACCAAGTGACTTCAGCTGCTCCTCAGGCTCCTCCTCTAGACCCTTCACCATCTTCGCAGCCCTGTCTAGTAAGACCTGTGCCAAGGCAATGCCAGGAGAAGAAGTAAAAAAGAAAAAAGTATTCTCTGAACACATCCCTATTAATAACATGTAGGTGCTCACAAACATTCCTTTCACTTTCCCCATAGGAAACTCTTTTTTAAATTAATGCTAACAGTTCTGCAATAATGAATATTTTCCAAGTTTCAGCAGTGGTTTCCAAGAACACAAATGTCTTACCAACTACAAAACCAGGCAGAATTGTGAATTTTATCCATTTTGCCAAGGGCTTATACCCAAATTTTCAATTAGAAATTTCTCAGACCTATAATCCCAGCTGAGAATAAAACAAATTCATTTAGAGGAAAGGCCACTCTTTACAGATAATATGCATTTTCATTATTCAGATACTTGTATGGTCCTCATCTTTCTTAAACGTAATTAGTTTTCACTATTGATTAGCTGCTTTACTTTTTGTACTGCATTCTGCCCTCTATATCAGTGTTAATACAGTAAATCATGTAAGTCCTGTACATTGTAGCCGGAACAAAAAGAATATTAAAAAAATGAGATTTAATATTGAGGAGAAGAAAGTAACAATACAACTGTAAAATATCCACTACCATGCAATTTAAGAAAAAAAGAAATATTCTGGCACTACCTTATCTCCCTAGTTTATGAAGCCAAATAAAAGAGCAGCTGTGAGCAAAAAGACTAAAACAGATTACTGTAGGATAATTTTCGTCTCGCACCATGGCTGGTGAGATGGAAGTCACATAACATATAAGATGATTCAAAAAGAGGTGTAAAGTTCCATCTTAAAACTAATTCAGTCTCTTACCGTGTTCCTGCTTTTTGAAAGGCTGCTCACACCTGTCTGTCTGTTAGAATCCCAGTTTCCAAATTCAGTTTCTTCCTAGTCAGTTGAGAGCCAGTACTATCACGTGGGATTTTTTAATCTTGGAAGGGCTTACAGGAAGCAATGCTATCATTCTCACCTTTTCATTGCTGAGTTATTAGACTTCTATTCCCCTCCACTATCAGTGACTCCCCAGTGCTTCTAAAGTGGGACTTCTCTAGCTTAAGTATAATTCAGATAAAAGCTTAGATGAGGAGCAAAAAACTTAAGAATTTGTAGTATGATGAGCAATTTTCTGATGTTTATCCAGGCTGCAGATGTGGCAGGTATTTTGAATATAATTAAGATACAGACGAATAATAATCTCATGCAATATTTTATTCCAAGTAAGAGATGCAAGTCTGACAGTGATATGTACAAGTGCATCTCAAACTGATATTTCCAAAAAAAAAGGCAATCCTAATGAAAGCTATAGAGAAGACATACATTCCAGTCATTCTGCTAAATACTTTGTCAATTTAGAATAATTTTAAAAATTCTTCTATCTTTCCCCCAATACTTCTCCTAGAAATTTTCAGGAAACTGACCAGGACACTGGTCTCCACTGGTGGTAAAATTCACTATCCCTAAAGGATAAAGACATTTTTGCAAATATCCTGATACACTAATTGCAATAATCACTCAAAAACTTCACACATATCCAACTGTCGAAATGTAGATAAATATGGTGAGGTTGATTTAAAGCACTTGAAATGCTCGAATCAGATATTTAAGGCTTCATGAAGCAAACTACTTTTTTTAAGCAGAAAACAGTTAACAGCATTGTCCTGAGGGAGAAGAAGGAATAAAGTGGGATAAATAAAATTTCAAAAGCCATCGTATCATGCAACCACATCCTGAGACTGAGCTGAAAACAATTCCTCTAATTAAAAAAGCTGAAGGAGCAATGAGAAACTTCAGAGGGGCACACGGACAAAGAGTAACTGATAAATCCTTTTATAAGGTTTTGGCATACGAGCGCTTCCAAGGGAAGATACATCCACACCTGCAGTCAAGAATATAATTAATTTTTAAATCTGGACACTGATGCCACAATGTCACATTCAAGGTAAATGTAATTAAATCTTGCAGTGAAAAATAGGGTGAAAGTGTCAACAGTTATTACTCTCTTTTAGATACAGTTCCCAAAATATTATAGTCTGCACCTTCTTACTTTCTGAGGTAGATTGGGCCTCCCTTATCTACTCTGGTCCTTTCCTTTGCAACTTTTCTCATTGTTGCTATCTTCCATGGGGAGATCCCCCAGGGGAAGAGTTCTTACATGTTCAGCCTTTCGTATGAAACCCTTCCTATGATCATACTCAGGAGTCACAGGGTTCCACGAGAAGACATTCCATCCTGACCACAGTGCTGCCACCACAGCTACTCAGAGGCTCAGCCTGGCTAACCAGAGCATGGGAAGAAAACGATTCTGCCTGTCATAAGACAGAAGAAACATGTCAAAATCATTAATCGGTATCTCCTTTGCAAGTCTTGTCCCTGCCTCATCAGGGAAGCACTACTTTAGCTCAATTCTCCACAAGAAAACAAAACAAAACAAAAAAAAAACCAACCCACCATAGTTTTTTTCCCAAAAATATACCTAAAAAACCCAGTCTCCAAACTGGGAGAGTAGAATGGTCCAAATGCTACAGTATATTACTATATATGACTTGCTTCAACTCCACTGAGGAGAAGGCACTGCCAGTAAGAGGCTTCTGCCAGTAAGTGTTGTTTAAAATCCTACATGGACAAGGGCTATCCAAGTCTATCCCGTCTGTATCTAGTATCTCCACTCTACAGTTCTTTCTATAACTCGCCTCTAGGGAGGCAAAGTGACAGATTCCTCTTGGCATGAATATTCTAGACTGCAGGGAAGTGGTCAGAGTTGGAATAAATACTGAGCAGCAATTACAGTATTAAAAAAAAAAGGCGCCAAAAAATCCTTCTAAGAAAACCACACAAATCAGACTTTCTTTTCTAATTTTAGGAGAAGGCTATGGTTGATGTGGAAGTCAGCTATACTCATGTGTGTCCCTCTGAGAAAAAGACCAAGTTAAAATGAGATTTTCACCATAAGTATGATCCTTAGATAACTGCACTGGAGCATGAAAAGCATAATAGAACTGGCCTAAGCAAATCCAGTGAGACTTCAATACGCAGAGTGACTCCATCTCATAGGAGATCTAACAGTTGCTAATTCAGTGGCTCTAAAAGTGGGTCTTGTGAAAGTGGCAAGATGCTGGGTTTGACACCTTCTTGCTGCAGGATAAAGTCACTGCATACAGAGCCGCCTAAGAATTGCTTTGTCCAAGCAAACAGACATTGAGGAAAGTTATCCTGCTTTACTTCCAAGGACAGGAAAGAATAGCACCTTTGATATTACACATCTACTCCTTTTACAGTAGGGCCAAATCTCTGTGCCCAACTAAAGGACAGTAAGAGCAAACAAACTAAACTGGACAATAAAAGAACTGCAGAGTACTAAAACTGCACATACTCTGTTTGGAGAGCATCCACAATCAAAGCTGCTCTGACAAGTAACTTCTGGAGTGCAAACACAGTATGAGAATTTCCAGAGTCAACAGTTTCCCCCTTCCCTCTTTACCAAGGATGGGATTAGTGCACTCCATGGTTCTGTACTGCTAACCTGTGACAGACAGGCCTGATTGGCAGCGTAAATGGGTACTCTCAAGTGAGACCAGATCTCTAACGTACATCACCAATGTGAGTGCTTTAAATAAGCTGTTTACCAGAAACAAGAAGTATGTTTTGAATGGATAAGCAAGATAATGATACTTTAAAAATATCATATACTCTGAATCCGTAAAAAAAGTACCACCAGTTGGCTTCTCAGAAATATTTTGTATATAGATATCGAGATTTCTATAGGTTTTCCTGCCACTTTGTTTCCTTGTGTCCCTTCCCCAGCATGGGGACCAGCCATTGGGACCCACCAGCCACAGTCACCTGCTCACCTGCCCCGGCTTGGGCTGTGCACAGGCTCCAGAGGTGCAGTGCCTTCTGCAAGCAATGTCTCGTTTCAAGAATGCATCTCCAGTAGTGCAGCTCCAACAGCTGTGTCTCTAGCTCCTGAGTGCTGACACCTTTTTACTGGAGCACGTTGGAGCAGAGGCACGGTGTGCTCCCCTGGCTGGTAGAAGTTCTGGCAGGCAAGCAGCGCTCACATGGTTTTCAGAGCTGACTGGAACCAGCTGTGACAGTCACAGGGTAGTTCATGGCCTTCCAACACACAGGTCACACTGAAGTCCCCTGCTACTCAAACCCTGCAATTTATGACTAATACAGTTCCCTGTTTGATAAAAACTCGAAGCACTTGTCCTTAATAATATTTGAGCCTAAAAACTAGACACCTTATCACTTCTGTTGAAAGGCCTCTTGATTCAATATAAGAGACCTCTGAATTCAATTGGGGCAATAGGTCACTGAGCACTCTTTAGAACAGCTTAACCTACACAGCTGGTTCTTGGTTTTTTTAGCCAACTGAAAGTTTTTAGTAATAAGCAAAACACTCAACTCTGCTTCTGCATGATCTCCCTACACCAGAGGCATATGGTAGGGACTATGTGTCCTTTTACAGAACTTTTATAGCTTAGAAATGTCCAAGGTACTCCTAACTTTTTGCAGCTTTTCCTGAGGAAGTAGAAGCTTTTCCCATCAAAAGGGTATTGTGGAGTATCTCTCAAGAAATTTTTGGTTAACAATGGAAACACATACTCTTACAGAAGTACTCAAATGGAGTCACATTGTCACATGACTCAGTATTAAAGTATATCCCATCAGGACATGATTGCGTGTCCAGACATTGGATAGAAGTACATATGCCTTGGGTTATTTCCAATGCCAGTAAGCACAATACATGATATCCTAAGGAAGAAAAGCCCAGGCTTAAAAAAAAAAAAAAAAAGAAAATTAACTCACAGATAAAAGCAAAGGGAGAGTTGTAGGGGAGACAACATGACACAAGACACCATAATCCAAGGGTCAGTCTATTAACACTACAGAAGTAATTTGATTAAACACTTTCCAGAACTTGATTCTAAGACTAGTGGACACTATGTACCAGCAACAAGTGCTTCTTGTTTATTCAGAATTTTGCTTAATAGCTTTGAAAAACATCTGGAACAATAGGTACTAAAAAAAGAAAGAACAACCCAACCTTCCTGCATTTCTTAAGTTTAAGAAACTTCAGATTGACTGCCAAATAAGGGACTATTTAGTTCACGAAAGCAATATTAAATACAGTCATTAAAATTTCAGTTCACATAAATAATAAGTGTAACTTATTTAAGCGTAACTTAATTACTCTAAGTAATTGTCACAAAGACAATGTAAACCTAACTGACATTGAAGAAAATTACACATCTAATTTTTAATCCTGTTCTTGCACATTTGGAATACATAATGAGAAAAAACAATAAAATGCTATATACTTACTTGGATCAGATTTAGAAAACGTATCTCTGTCCAAAAGATTTCTACAAAAAAAAGATAAAAATAATCTTAAGTATAAAAAAAAGCGTGAAATATGCAAATCAGATACCAATGTATATATACATTTAACAGTTTAATACAGAGTCAGCTTAGTTTTCTACCTTCCTAATACTCAAGATTTACTCAGTCAGCACTAACACTTGAGTCATCTTACATTTCATTTTATTATCCACTTTGGATTTGAGCAAACTGTAGCTCATTTACTGTCATACAATGAAGTGAAAAGCAACCACAAGCACATTAAATAGATATACCTATATAGATATCTATATATATAAATAAAATGAACACCAGGAACAGAAATACCTCTAAATCACAAATGACTGTCAGAGATGAACTTGCTAGATGAACCCCAAAACTTTAGACTACACTTAAGGAATGGCTTTGAGATTTCAGAGCCATCAGGAAATATCTGTAAGAATCTGTCATGAATGAGAATTAAAGTATACACGGGACACATCAAAACTAGGAATTTTCTAATTATCTACAGAATATTTAGGAATAAGCAGTAAGAATTAATCTCTTTGTTATGCAACGTGGTCCCAATATTGTAGCCACGCTTCAGCCAACTGAGAATCATACACAGATGAGCAGACTCAAACAGTAAGTCTAAAGAATCAGGACTGACCAGAAAACCATTCTGAGAATAGTTACCAACATTTCATCATTCAAAAAACAAAAATTTAAAATAATTAAACTTAAAAAATTATCTTGACAGACTAGAAAAATGTTCTGAAACCAGGATGCTACTGAACTGGAACATGAAAGAGCTATTAAACTTAGCAAGGTAGTTTAAGTATTAAACCTAACAGCAAAAATGCAGCACAGCTACATGAAGCTGGATATACAGCAGTTATATAAAAAGTGGTTCTAGACTTCACAGTTGACCCCAAATTGAATCCAAGTAAGGAGTCTTGTACCTTTGGGGAAAAAAGCACACTGGAATGCACAAACAAAAATGTCTGGTCTTCATAAAACTGCAAAACACTCAATTCAAGCAATAATGTTTTGGGCAATCCAATTTCTTGCAATCTAAGATGGACACAGAGCCACTGGAGTTCAGAAAAAGCAGAAGTAATCAGAAGTATACAGACTATATCTATGAGGAAAACACTGCTACAAATTGAAAATGACCTCGATGTAGCCAGAGCAAGCAGGAACAAGCTTAATCCTAAATCGAGCCTTCTGCAGGTGCAGAAGTTGAACTTTCTTCCATTGTTTTACCACCTTTCCTTGCTAAAGGTGGCCAGACACGATGTGAAATCTCCACCATCTTCAAGAACGTGTAAGGTGGCTACAACTCCGAGTAAGTTCTTTGATCCTACCCTAGAGCAAGAGGGAAGATTAAATAACCAGTTCACATACCTTGCAGCTTATTATTTTCAATAATTAGTAATGCTTCTTCAAAGGTCACCATTTATTACTCTTATTCAGATCTAAATCACATTATTTTTGTGCTACCGAAAAGTGCTGAAAAGTTTATTAATGTTTTGTTTAATACAGGTGTTCTAAATCCACTCAGACTTCAATAAGGAAAAGACACTGTATTCCAAATTTATGTATTGCCAAGCTCACATTTCAGAAAATGCAGTATGAACAAGGATAGCTTTAAATGAACATTGGATGGATCTGTTTTATTTAATTTAGCCAAAGCAGGCATTAGCATTAAAATCATTACTCGTGAATGAACCTGAATTATGCATGTGCTAATTCTTCAGATCTTCTATAATCCATTCAGAAGTGTGATTTTTGTAAATGCATACAATTACACTCCAAGAAACTGCATTCTACCTTAATCAAAAATGTGCAAATATAAATTGAAATACTAACAAACCCAGGAAAATCAGCAAATCCAACTCAATATTTGATAACAATCACTACAAACTGCTTTAAAAGACAGTCCAGTAAGTTCTGCAATATCAGAATTGCCAATCGAAAAGGAGAACTGCTCCCTATGCCTCTTTAATTACACATTCCTAGATACACAATTCATGATAGATAGAATTGGATTATCCCAAAATGAATTGCTATAAAACATCAGAGTTACATGAAAGAAATAGTACATAAGGTTTTGGGATATGTCTCCTATACTCTCCCTTAGAATTCCAAACAATTCTGATTCCTCTGCATAATTACACAATTGGTATGTTAGTGTCACTGGATATTAAGATTAAGCCATCTAAATCATGCTTATACAACGATAAAGTGCTTTGAGTTTCTTAGATATTCCCTGCACTTACTGTGTTGCTTTTAAAGCGTTTTCCCCCCCTTCCACTTTCTGATATACATACTAACATAAAGACTGGCCTGGTACCCTAAAGCTCAGTCCATCCTGATACTTTTATCCTAACAGCTGCAAAGAGCAGCCACCATGGGAACAGTAGAAAAGCAAGGCAGGAATCTGTAATACTTCTGAGAGTGTTCCTGGACTCCAACCATTAGCTGCTCTCAAGTACTTCTTGAATTAAGAACATTTCCACATAAACAGTATCCCTGAAGGGATTGCAAGGGTAGAGATAACAAAGTTTGGCGTTGTAATTCAGGTCAGTAAGTGTCATCAATTCACAGTTTTGAAGTAATACAGCTTGCAATATCCTCAATCCAACCCTTCACACATTTTCCCATAAATAAACAATGTCTTCAGCAAAGTTTACAGACATGCCTGATCATCCAAAACACTACAAGCCAACCAAAATAGTAACCTAAGAACTTAGCAAGCTTTTGAAGCTATGCAGCCAATTTCAAAAGGAACTTCAAAAACTAGTGCCAATAGGAAAACAAACAAACAAAAAAACCCACTATTTGTCCACTAATTCATCTAAAGACTCAACAGGCTGCTCAATTTCATTTGTGCATTTTCATTTTAGGGGGATAAAAGTCAAAGTGCTTCTTTAAATATGCAACAGCTGCATGGTACATAAGCATAGGACTATTTAAACCCACAAGAAATGGTAACAGCAAAATGAGAAAGAAGACTGGATGTATTTCTAGAGCTTTAGGTAGTCTTCATGCTCTTAATTTTCAATAGCATTTTCTGCACAGCCTGAGCAATGTAGACTGTATTATTTCTCTTTTTCCTGAGAAAAGCATTCTCTTTAGAAGTACACTGTTTTGTCTCAGGAAAGTGGGCAGACTCAGAAACTAGAAATATCTGAAATGTCTCTTTTCTTTTTCCTAATCAAAGTATAAAGAGAAACAGACATAATTTGACTGAACATGGGGAGTACATTTTTTCCCTACATACATTAAGCCTTTCAGATAAAGAAAGCAAAAAGAAAAGGAATTGCTATCAATTTTAAGGGCGGG
>VWZF01000795.1:179565-427408 GCA_013396755.1 Sclerurus mexicanus
GGGGGGGGGTGGGAAGACAGTTTTTTACCTGGAGAAATGTGCACATCAAATACCTACAGCAAAGAAATGTATAGGATCATTTGTGCAGAAAGCATTATTCTACCAGCCCAGATCCTGAAGGAATTCATTCTGCACCTGTCCATTTTGGAGTGGACCTTCTAAAATAGTTGCAATAGCATAGATGACTAAGGGGAAAAAAAATAATAGGAGCCATGGCAATAACACCTACTTGGTCTAAACTGGAAAGCACAAAACATTAGAAATGCTAGGATAATTTTTTTTCTGTATAATGAAAGCATTTTCCCCAGGGGGACAAAAAAAAGGTAATCAGTAAATGAGTTAAAACATATTTAGCTATGCTTCACAGAATCACTTTGTTCACAGAGTTTCATGAACTGCTTAAAAACTGATCCAAATAACTGTTTCTGTCCAGTGCTTCAAAGAGTTTTTTAGAATAGAGTGTTTCAGTTGGAAGGAACCTATAATGATCACCCAAATCCAGCTCCCTGACCAGCTCAGGGCTGACCAAAAGCTGAACCGTGTTGTTAAGGGCACTATCCAAACGCCTCAAACACTGACAGTCCTGGGGCATCGCCCACGTCTCTGGGAAACCTGTTCCAGTGTCTGACCACCCTCTGAGTAAATAAATGTTTCCTAATGCCAAGTGTCTTGTACTACGTTTAATCTAAATAACTCACATGTATAAATCATGTATTTCAAGATTCACTGATCTAGACAGCAATAGTAGCCAACCAGAAATTATGGTCTATGTCACTTTGTACAATCTGACATACTCTCTCTGTTATACATATGTTATACATATATACATATATGTTATACATATATACATATGTGTTATACATATATACATATGTGTTATACATATGTTGTTAGCCGTAAACTGAAAGGTAGCATTTACTCACCTTGTTCAAATCTGTATTGACTGGAAAAATACTTATTTATACATTGCTTTCAACAGCTCTGAAATCCTTAATTACAAAAATGTGGTTTACTTCAGATTAATTTGTCAGAATCTCTCTGTTATGGTTTTATGCTTCTCTCCGTCTTTACATCTAAGTGCATGCAAAGATTCTTTGGCTGTGAAATAAAGCACTCAGCAGTCTGCAAACACAGAATTTAGTGCAACTATTTTTAATTTTTAGAAAATACATGTTTTCAATATGTTATATGCTCATACAAGCATACACTACTTCTCTCACACTTATATCAATCCATGGCAAAAGAAATTGTCCCTAGTTCATTAAATAGATGCATTTCTGTTTCCCTTACTCAATGATGGGTGCGTGCCCCTTTTACAAGGAAGATGCTGAATAAAAAAAGAAGCATCTCCTCGCTTTTTACTGTGCAGAATAGTATCCACTGTACTACTAATTGTAACCCAACTGTATTAACCTCATAGTCCCTGCCCCTTAGTTTTAACTGAACGTGCAAGGGTCAGTCCTAGGTAAGATGACATCTGATCCCAAGAGCCCTCCTCTTGACTGAAGAGCCCACTTGACTTCCTGCAGAGTAATTTCACAAACAACTTTCAGCTGTAGTGCCGGCTTAAGTGGCCACCCTTCCACAGCTATTTACTCTCTCCTTCTGTATTCTGTCAGAGCGCAACAAAACAAGCTATTAACCTCCAGATCCCTAGATTCAAAATGCCCTGGACCTAAGAGCAGATCAGACAATTTCTCAGAATTTTACCTTCTGGTCAAAACAACTTGTTCTCTTAGAACAGGCTCACAGGTGAGAAAACACTGACTTTACTGACTGAGAGGCAATTAGTCTGACCTCTTCCTTTCTGTTCTGATTGTCTCCATTCTTTGTGGCAGTAGAAGTACCAGAAAGAAAGCAAACACACCTCTGATATGCAAGCTTAAGAAAACATCCATAATACCTCTTCATAACCTTCAGACAAGTAATTCACTCTTCCTGTTCACAGAAGACAAAGAAATAATTTTCAGCCTCCCACTAACTTTCATTGTCAAAGTAAACACATATTGATTGAGAAGCCATAGGGAAAAAAAAGAAAGGGAGAAGCAATAAGAAGGGTTAGACCAGCAGTTCCCCCATGAGTTTTATGACAACTCACAGAAAGCCTTCTCTGGCCACACTTATGCAAACAATTTTAGGATGAGACCTCTATCAAAACTGCTGACTACTCTGCGGTATTAAAAAAAATAACAAAACAAAAAACCAAACAAATAAAAAAAAAATACAAAAAAAAAACCCACAAAGGAATTGCCAAATTTATTCACTTTAACATAGCAATAGTTTTCCAGGAATTCTGTTGAAACAGACAGGAAGTACTGGATTATGAAAATACACTTTTGCAAAAGAAACAAACACAATCTTGGACTGTTCCAGTTTAAATAAAAAAAGTTAATTTAGGAATATCACAAACCGGTGGAACTCTGCTTCAGTACCAACAGAATTATTACTTGAAACCAAGAGAATGAACCATCCACATTTAGGTTGTTAAG
This sequence comes from Sclerurus mexicanus, assembly GCA_013396755.1. Taxonomy (NCBI): domain Eukaryota; kingdom Metazoa; phylum Chordata; class Aves; order Passeriformes; family Furnariidae; genus Sclerurus; species Sclerurus mexicanus. Next base: position 182,055 of record VWZF01000795.1, read on the forward strand.
GCTCAGCAGGTAAATGGTCTTGGCTCTGAGCTACTGGTGATGTAACCTGGGGGATGGCACTAAAGACTGCTGGTGTCAAAAGAGATACTCAATCTGCTGTCAACTCACCAGTCTTTTCCAGTTACTTTCACCCAGACCATCCAAACCCATGGATATGCTGCCTTATTTGAGCTCTGACTTTTTTAGGAATGTATAGTTTCATTAATGTTTTGTATGCTGTTATACATATAGATTGGTTTTGCACAGTTTTTCTGAAACAACTCTTTAAAAGGTATACATCAAGAAGTAACTTACAAAACAAATATATACCCTCCATGCAATATTTATCTTTTCTCTGTTATTGCAGGACTGATGGTGGTGAGGCACTGCTCAGATGGACAGAGAAGGAAGGAAAACGAAGAAAATAATACTACCACAGCAAATCTTCATAAAAATACACTTAAAGTCATGGCACACTTCCTAGCACTCAGCCCCTTTCCCACTGCCTGGCTTCCCTTTATCGCTTCTAAGGCCCCAGACTGTTGGCTTCAGCTGTGGGAAGGTGTTACAGTGAGTCCCCCATCAGTGTCCCCCATCCCATCCGGGGAGAAGCACAAAGTTTACAGTGGTGACAGGGGTAGAGCAGACGGTCTGAGAAGGAGTATGATGTTGATGGCTTCCTCTTCCCCACTCTGAGGATCCCCCTTTGAGCTAACATGCTCTTACTTCATCCATCTTCAAGTCGATTTCATATCTACATTTACTATATACAATATACAGTGTGTATTACATCTACTTGAGACTTGCTCTTTCAGCTCTTTTGGATTTGCCCAGCTCTCAGCCTGCACCCCTTTACCAGCCAATGGTGACCTCTTGACACTACTGGGGTCCCCAGTAGGGAGGGTATCCCAAATCCCCTCTTTTCACCCTCTGCTCCCACATCTAGCATCCTGTGTCCCCACTTGCAAGGCCTCTGCTATCACACCATGATGATGCCCCTCTGCATTATACCATTCTGTGAGGGTCACAAATATATCATTATATACCGAATAACTACTTGCTACTACCATCTGTATAAAGAAACCTGGCTATTCCACACAATTACACAAAGACAAGCCAACGTGAAACTAAGGAGTAGCCACCTAGCCAGTATGGAAAAAAACCACTGGGTTTGGGTTTGCAGCTAAGCAAAACCAAACAAAGCTCCATGTAGACAAGGACAAGTTTAGACAAAACCTGACAAGTCCTGAGACTTGCACAGTTAGCGTGAAACCTGGGGCCTGTGTGAGAGACTGAAAAGTTAAAAGGTTAGTGACTCAAACAATCAGATCTGCAAAAGTAGCAGGGTGCTTTGCTGAGGCCAGGTTTGCACCCCCCAGGTGAAGGGGAGAAGGAGAGTTTTTGGGTGTGTGGTGGTGCAACCTCTCACCTGCAGCACAACAGCCCAGGTGCAGATGTGGTGCACACCCACCACCAGAGGACAACCACGACAAACAGACCTTTTTTTAGAGACAAGCAGTAAGTATGCTGGCTGGAAAGACATGATCTTGCCAGAAATCAATGCCCAGGACAAACAAGGATATAATTAAACATACTTTTAGGTACTTCAACTACAAGCAAGTGGCTGGTTAAGACTTTCAGACTGCCAACCAAAAGGAAAGGCAAAAATTCTGAAGTAGCATGCTTTGTTCCTCTATGCAAGAAACTTGAATTTAAATGATCATAATTACTGACAATAGGGGTTGCTTAATTCCATTCAGCTCTTTCATTAATGTTGGATTTCTGTAAAAACTGCGAAGTGGCACAGAACTGATAAAAAACAGGCATGGGCAACCAATTGTATTTCTGTCGAATTAACCATGACATAGAGTTTACGGTGCCTTTATGCACCTTATGCCTAGCGTGGGAATACAGTGTGGAGCCTATCCAGTATAAACCCAGAACAATAAGCACACCCTGCCTGATTGAGCACAAAGCCTTTCAGAGCAGTGTTATTATAATAAACTTTTTGAATTAGCTAAGTGACCCTGTACTGTGTCAATATTGTATAACTTTTACTGTCTTTCAGATAACCATGTCATCTTTGATAAACTGCTAGAAGTCATAATATTGTGAAACTACAGCTTCACTTTCCTACAGATATTAAAAAAAATTACTCTTCAGAAGATAATTCTGATTGATAACTCTTGGCCTTTTTTCTGACATAAGTTTCAGAATGGCCATAGCTTAATCAGGTATTATAGGACAAAAACCAACTAGATCGGTCCACACAGTAACCACAAAGAGCAGAAATTATCATTATACAGATCATAACAAAAAGTTAAAAACTTGAGCCCATTGCACTACACTGCACTTCCTATGTTCACACACAGCACAAACGTCATGATACATAATATCCACCATCTACTTGTGTTCTTAATCTCCAAGATTTAACTAGATTGGAATCAGTGAAGAAAGTCACCACGGAAGGAAAAAGGGATGACAGGTACATGGCCTGAAGCTGACCCGAAACTCACACAGGAGCACAAATTTGCACCCACAGCTGGTAAAAGAAGACTCAAGTACAGGCACAGGTCCATAATCAGTATCCAGTGCAAACAACCCTTTAGAGGAAGAGGAATCTTTGGGCCGGAAAACAGCAGGGAGAAAAAGATAAAGAGCAGCCTATATCCTCTCTTCCATGCTGACTGGAGGAATAAAGTCTTGGTCCTTCACCACATGACAACTGTGCAAAATCACACGAGGCTGCAACAAATAAAGATCCCATAGCAGGTGACAGTAAGATCTTCATCAGACCACGGATGCCCTTCAGGGCATGTGATGAAGGGACCAACAGGGCACAGAGGGAAATGGCTACTAGAACAACTGATTCAGACAACAGCAGACTATTACCAACACCAGAGGATCCTCTGGGATGATACATGTAAATTCTTCTGCCATAATAGGCCTGACTCTTGAGCCAAAGACTACAGATTCCTCATAAACTACATCTTACAGAGTCAGAAAAGAATTGTGAACTTTTTATTTGCTAGGCACTGAGTAGTAATAGCAAGAATTAAATTAATTTCTTGCTTTTCTAGCATTTGTAAAACTACAGCCAATGCCAATATTCAATAAGCCACGGGAAAAGCTAAAAGCTTTGTCATAAAGCTAAATGCTTTTAGTCACAAAGAAATCTCAGAAAGAGCATCACCTGATATTCAAAACATTCCTGTATTTTAGAATTTTCATAAACAATTTTTCATCCCATGAGATGCACTTTTCCTAAAGGTTTACCTGATGTGCCCCTGAAGCTAAACCAGGCTGGCTTGCAGAATAAGTAGTGCAATTCCATGTGCACAGCACTGAACCTGGCTACTTTGGTTATGTTGCCAGCACGAGCACGCAGGGCAAATTAACTCCGGAAGTGCTGACAGACCACACAGTTAAAAGCTAAGTGAATACAAGCTCTATCCTTACCGAATAAGATAAACAGAAGGATAGAAGACATGAAGGAACACTGCCCAAGTTTATTTTGTGGCACAAACAGAGCTTAACCGACCATCAAGTTACACCCCCTGTGCAAACTGGAAGAACTCTCCTCATCTCTTATGATGAAAACAGGCAAAAAAAAAAATCTAAGAAGAAATAATAGCTATCAGCTAATAATTGTTGATGCTAATTAGTGGCCAAATTGGTTCTACAACTCTTCAGGTATCAAGGAAAACAAATGTCATGACCCAAACTGTTTTAAAAGCATTTCTCTCCAGGTATTCAAGAATACACAACTGCTAATTATCAAAGAATTTTCAGCATTCTCTGAACTTCACAGTTTGCTCTTGCAGTCTTTCACAATTTAACGCTGCATTTCACAAGCTTTAGCCAATGAATGTGTTTACAGATGAATCATAAACATGTGTTAATCAGTAATCTCTGCCGCGGTGTCATTCATTTTACACTTCGTTTTGAAGCATAATTTTGTAATCAAAAGCTGTCATCCAAGACACACAGAAGGAGGGAACCACCACGGAAATTCCAATTCCCTTGTACCTGACATCAAGACATATCAGAATGCGAGATCCTTTTTATTAAAACAAGAAAAAAAAAGCAGTTCTAACAAAACATATATGTCTCTTGATAATACCTACAAGGAAATTAACATTGTAAACTATATACTGAAATTAGTTACAAACAAGGTCAGAATTGATTATGTCCTATACCTACATTTCTTTGTAACTATCTGATGGGTTCTCAAATCACCCTAAAACACTGCTGGTATATACAAACCATACCTGGAATGAAAGGAACTCCCACAGTAAGTGAACTAGGTCAAAAGCAGCATAAATGTTCTGACATCTGTAACTGTGACAGGCTGTTTGAAGAACCTAGAAGTAATACTAAAGGTCCTGGGTTGCTTTTACACATCACAGCGTGCCTTCTACCAGGGTTGGCGCCCGTGAACTTTGCAGAGGCAGGCAGTAAGTACACCAGGGTGTTCATATGACAGCCTAGTGACTGTTTCAGTATTAGACATTCAATCTTACTCTATTCCTCACTGCTTCAGCCTTCTTTTGAAACACACCCTTGATAAAACATCAAATCATACTTTATTTACTAAGGAAAGAGAGGGAGTGGTCTGCCAATTTAAGTTTAAAGCGCTGCCGTTCTGTTCCAGTAGAAGTACTGTTAACAGCAGCAACTTTCTTAGAAAATGATGCAATGGACTGTAGCACAAACTTTGTCTCATTTCCCATCAGGAAGCAACACTAACAGTTCAAATTTTCCGCTGGAAGCTGCCAGCTCTGCGGGTGAAAGGAACCACCGCTCTGCAACTCCGAGGGAATACTTAAGGAAGCTGCGACATGTGAATGAAGATACGAACACAAAAAGCCCACGAACAAAATTATTTTTTTAGACTTCTAACAGGAAATTCTCTGTGCTGTGTGGCAGCAAGCAGGATTTCCGACATACCAATAAACAAATGCCGAGGAACAAACCCGCGTACCCCAGGGTTGGTGTTACGCGCTTGCATTTTCGCAATTTCTCGGCACCGGCGTTACGATAAAATGTGACGAAGCGACGGAACACGCCCGCTCCCGAAACAGTTTTGCGGGGGCTCTTCGCAGAACTCCGGCATCGCTCCGGACGGGAGCGCTCCGTCCCTCGCGGCGCCGGGCACAGCTCCGGCCGTCCGGCACCCGCGGGGACCGCGCCCCGCGCTGCCCCGGGCTCTGCCCCAGGCTCTGCCCCGGGCTGTGCCCCAGGCTGTGCCCCAGGCTGTGTCCCGGGCTCTGCCCCAGGCTCTGCCCCGGTCTGTGCCCCAGGCTGTGCCCCAGGCTGTGCCCCAGGCTGTGTCCCGGGCTCTGCCCCAGGCTCTGCCCCGGGCTGTGCCCCAGGCTGTGCCCCAGGCTGTGCCCCAGGCTGTGTCCCGGGCTCTGCCCCAGGCTCTGCCCCGGNCGGGGACAGCGCCCCGCACGCGTCCCGCACTGCCCCCCGCCCTGCTCGCCGCCGGCACCTCCCGCCCGCTCCGACGCCGTACCTGCAGGACACGGAGAGCTCCACCTTGGTGGCCGGGATGCTGGAGCTGAGCACGCTGAAATCCCCCACGGACGCCATCTTCGGGAGCCCACCCGAGCTCCTGCCGGGCGCCGGCTGCCCCGCCGGCGGCTCCAGCGCGAACACGGGGCAGCGCGGGCGGGANTCAGCGCTAATTGCCCTGCCACGTCCGCAGCCACCGCGAGTGCGAAGGACGGGAGGGAAAAGAGGAAGGGTGTACCTTGCGCTGGCACCGAGGAACGGGAGTTTCACCCTCTCGCAGTGTGCAGGCCATCTGCTTTTCTTTTTTTTTTTTAAGGCCACCGATTCGGTTGTTCTGAATCTGTTCATAACTCACAATAATCGCAACAGCTCCATCACCTTGCATGTCATGTGTCTAATTTGTATCCATTCTCATGGCATCTCAGTAGCCCCCAATATCCCTTTCTCATTATAGCAGTTTGAAGAGAGATGGAAGTGCTGCCATCCCCATGTCACAGGGGGGAAAGTAAGGCACAGACAAATTAAATGCCATATCTGTAGTCACACAATATGTAGGACAGGTCAAAGATCACACAAAATAACCCCAAGTCCTGTACTGAAGTCCTCTATGCCTATGTCTGTTAGTAGTTTTACGTGTAGAAATAAAGAAGTTTAATGTGTTTATTTGTAAAAGACAACCCTAACTCCGAAGCCAAAAATGTTTTCAGAATACATTAATTTTGAATTTCATTTCTAGATTCTCGTTGCTGTCATTCCAGTTCAATGAATGATCCGAGGTAGTATATTAAAATAAAGACGGTAAGAGAACCTGAATGTGAACACCTGGTGAGCTCCTAGCCAATGGAAGGGGCAGCAGTGGGAATTCAGAAGACGGCAATGTATGCTTACATACAGGATAGACACTCCCTGTGTGCAGCACACGTCTGAAACATAACTCCAGTGGCAGAAACTCAAGGAAGATATCACTGGTATTTCTATTCAGAAAGTTCTGACCACACTCCACTTCTAATCTTCTGGCTCTTTGTTTACAGGAAGTTATCACTGGAATCTCTTGTCTTTATTTTTCTTCTCTTGTCCACTCGTTAAACACAGAGCGATTTCTCATCGGGTAGCTCTAAAGTATTTTCTCTTAAACCAGTTTGTGTGAAGTTCTCAGTACAGCCAAGAAATCACATACCTTCACAGATATTCTAGGTGCGTCTGCAGGAAGCCAAACCAGTAAGCCTACAGATGAAACTGCTAAAAAAAAACAACAAACAAAACCAAAACCAAAATGCAAACAAAAAAAACCCCAAAGTCAAATTTAGTTCACTAGTATCTTTGTCCATACAGTAGTGTGAAGGGATGAGTGAAGGACCACTGGTGTATTGAGAGGCAAATGCCAAGCACAAATAAGCTACTAGATGGCTAAAGACTAAAGAACAATTTTTAAGAAAAAAAATTAAACTCTTTTTTTTCAGCATTATAATACAATTCCTCCCTCTTTTATAATCTGCTATTAGAATCTAAACAGGATCAGTGGATCCCACAGGGCATGCCATGAATAACCTGAAAGGCATGAAGAGTTATTATAGTAAGCATAATACATCACTTTATATGATATAACTGTTAAAATACTATACGTATGAATAACTTGTAAGTATATCATGTAAGTGTGATATGATCTTATATTATCCTACTAATCCACTTTACTTTTGGTTAGGTGGGGGTTTGTTATGATAATTTTTTGTATTATCTGATCTTAATATTTTATTCTGCTTAGAAAAATGGAAATAATTTGTTATGGGTGATTCCATAAATAGAGCACCCTATGAAAATAATGGAGGAGTTAAGGAATTTGAAGTCATCGGTGTTGCTGGGGAGATATCCATCTTCTGTCATCATGTGTATAAAGGCACAGCTCTTTTGTCTTCTTATGTTTTGCTTTAGAGTAAGTACATAGTTCTCATGCTCTGAGAGTGATTTACATGGCAAAGAGAAAAACTGAAAGCTAAATCAAGAGGTAGTTGAAAGATGTGCACCAAGGGGGCTAAATATACATTATTATCATTCCAGAGAGGCACCTTGTATTTTCTCATTCTTAAATGGTAATGAAGTGTGGGGACTGGAACAATGCCCAACTTTTAGAATAGAGGCAATTTTAGTATCTTAAATTTATGTGCAAAGTACCTATCAGATTACAGTGCAAAAGAAACACCAGGGCTGTGTGTGCTATACACTAAGCTGACATATGAATGACATCAGTGACTCTGAAAATTTTGCAGTGGAAAGCAGGACATACTTTCTTTGATTTCTTTTGTCATTGTTACTTTATCATTGTTAGCTGTTGCTAATTATCAGATACCTACATAATTTTTTTCAATATCTGCAACCTAATTTAAGGAATGAGAGATATACTTGCAGTGATTATAGCATAAGCTGAGAACGAACTAGAGATTCTAGAATAGCTGTAATGCGTAACACTGAATGATTGCTTTAAAACATCACTGCTTTCAGGTTTCAGCAGTATAATTGAAGCCAAATGCCACAGGATGCAAACATTGATTACTCCCCTCCACCCCCTCAGCTCTCTGCCTTGTAGATCATTATTAGACATCTCAAGAAAAGAAGTTTTATGATTAAATCTTTGCACTCCTAAAACAAAAACAACAAAAACCCCCTCCACACACAAAACAGCACAGACTAATCTGTAGGAAGTTAGGGAACTGGAAATGGCATTTCTTCTTCTGTAGATTCTGTACATGTGATAGAATATGTGGATGAGTATAGGAGTGAGCTTAGATGTGAGCTTCAGTGTTACCGGAACAAAACAACTGCAACCACTACACAATAGCATTTTCATGACAAGGACATGCTAAGTCTGAATTTGTGATGAACATACCATATTCCCTGGTTCTTCCTCAAGTATTTGTTGAATAATTCCCTTAAGTAGCATCCACTAAACATCATATTTTTATCCTGGCTCCTACCAAATCGTTTCTTTCAAGAGCCTGAAGGATGGAGTGAACTTATCCATAATTTGGTCGTTTCTGATAGCTGAACATAGTACTGAAACAATGCCAGTATCCTAATTCACTATCGTTTGAGAATTGTTATATCTTTCTTTCCTGCCTTTGATTATTGTACTTAACTTCCTTCTTCATTGCTACTGTTGATTGTTTCAATCCATTGAACAAAGAAAAGGAATTTAGCATTTGTTAGGACAAGTGGAACCGTCATTACTGGAACCATCAACAAACACTGTGGCTGAATACTGACCACAGGCTTTAAAAACCACCTGTAATACAACATGCAGGTAGATACATTTAGTCTCTTTCTTCTAGCATGAATTATCTCCTGTAACTGCATGATTTTGTAATCTGCTTTCAAAACATGCAAATACTGATGAAGCTCTATTTTTGTGACAGGAAAGTGTGAAGGAGGTGTCAGACTCAGAGGTAAGACATAAAGAAAACATCTCCACTCCTTCAAAGTTTTCACTTTAAACACTAGTTTTTCAAGGGCATATGTCTGCAGCCTCCCAGGTGTCGAGAAAAAGTATCTTGGCCTTCTATGTTTAAATGCCTATGAAACCTCTCCTCTCTGTCCGCATGAGAAAAGGGTGCCTTGTCACCATGGCATAAGCATGAGGAAGGTAAGTGAGTCATCAGTGCAGAGACAGTTAATAATTTCCCCATTTCTCTACCATGACAAAATTAGTAATGCATTTGTTTGTATACCTTTCTACTGCCTCCATGCAGAGCAAAATCACAAAGTATAAATACCACTTCCCCTCTACAAAAACACAAAGGACCGCTCTCCAACAAATACTCTTGTCTCACTGTATTATATTTATCTACACCAGAACTGGCTGTGTTAACTATCAAAGCACTAGCACCTTTAGCACTAGATACATTTTCTGGATTATTTCAAATTTTCTTCCACTTTGATCCAGGCCAAAAGAGAGAAATCAGCAGCATAACCTTCCTTCCTTCCATATCCTAAGGAAAGCATTCTTTTGTAGGATCAGCATGGCCATTCCAGGTTAAGTAGCATCAGTTCCTGACACAGTTTTCAGTTTGTTCAAGAGCTCTTCAAAATGGCAAAGACCCCTAAAATACTCTCAGAGTCATCCAGGAGGCATCATGGAATCCATTTCACATCTTAAACATAGTACTGCAGAGATATTTCATTTCTGGACAGGCTGCCTGAAAAATGTACCGCAATTTAAAGCAATTTTTCTAGAAAGACTAGCTCATGGCAGCAGATAATTTCAGGTGCTGCTAAAGTAAGAGTGTTTAGTATGGCAGAAAGGATGGTAACCAGAAGATTGTCTACTAACAGTTTATCTCAAAAATTCTAAATAACAATATTCTTTTCAATGAACGTAAGATCAGATGGCCCCAAAATGAAACCTCAACATTCTCATCACAAGATCACCTGAGCACTTAAAGAAATATTTTGTTCTCAGAAGAGGAAGAGGAGACTCTACTTCAGCATCAGTCACTTCTCATGTTTTTGGACTACTCTTGATGCTTGAAATGATTTTTTCCTTCCCTACCATGACCATTCACTTCTAGGCTTTTCATATTTCTAAGAAATATCAGCTGATTTGCAGAAAATATTCGACTGTTACTAATCTTTTAGGAATACTATACCTCAGTTTCTCTGCCTAATCTCTACCCATATCTTTTCCCTCAGTGTGCTTCCAGAATATCCATAAAATCACTGCCACCATTAGCAACACATCCTTGGAGGCCAAGTCTTCACATGTAAAAGTTGCTTTATGAATTCGTTAATGCAGAAGAAATTAGCACACTTTGCCTCTACAGCTAATAGGTATATTACTCAGTTATTCTCTTCATGGCAACTAAAGTCAAACTCAGTTCTTTTAGGAAAAAAATCATTACAGCAATTCTGAACCCAACAGCCGCAACACCCAATCTACCACATTTGAACCCTCCTTCTCCATCACTCAGGTTGCGCCTTTCATTACTCATGCACATGACTTTGTGTATTTCCTAATAACATTGAGGAGACATCAGGTCGGTAACTGTGCCAAAATAGGCACAAATTTAATCTTTGAGAGTAAACTCCAACACAGATTTCATGAGGGAGCACCAATTGCTGATCTATTACCTACCTGTAAACCTTCAGACAAATGTGTACATGGCAAAGGTGATGACCTGGACTAATGTGGGTAAGTGTTGGATCCACTGCCTGTCAATAGTCACACACTTGAACTCACACAAATAAATAATTTGGATTATATAGCAGGTTCACTTATCGTTTCAGCTTCCCAGAAGGATCCCAGAGGAGTCAGGATAACACTATATATTTTAAATAGCCAGCAATAAGCTAACCCAAACTTTTCTGTCAATTGCTTTTCAACAGTTTTTTTTCATTAATTCCTCAGAGTAAGCCAAGACAGTGGAATTTCAAAAAAATCTGTCACCATATGTGCCCATACCATATCTATGGCTTCCTCATTTTGAAAAAATTAGGGTGGGTGTTTCTGTATTCCTTCAAAGATCAGTGAAATTGCAGCTTGTTGCCAGATCCCTCCATATACTATTTTTCATGCAGTCAGGCTAACAGCAAAGCTCTGTCCCAAATTAATTTTGAAAGCAATGTTTGATTTACTTTATTCATTCTTGATTATTTTTTTCCCCAAGGTTATACTTGTTTTGCAGAAGAAACCAACAAATGCCCTTAGGGCAAAAAGAGAACATGGTTCTATTTTTATAGAGGAAAAACTTCATGGCTCCTTAAGACTCTCTGTCATATTTGATAACCCACTATTAGACATGGAACCAGAAAGTGCAAGCCTCTCCCACATAAAGGGGTCCTATCATCTGGGTTCTGGAAAGAGAGGGAATTGTGTCTGGAAAGATTTGTGAAATCATGAGAGGATATAAAAGGTTGTTTCCCAGCTGAAAGACTTCCTGAGTGGGTAACAGATCCTACCAGTACTATCTGCGATGTTGATTTGGTTTCTGCAATTGATTTTATGTCTAATAAAGACTCAAGTAGCAATAGCTGAAATACTAGGAATATTATTAAACACCCCCACTCTCACAATTATCAATCATTATTCCTCAATAGGAGCTTCAAGGTCAGATGCTCAGTCTGGCAAAGCAGACTTTAATCCATTAAATCCCTTTGGCTTTCACCTCGAGGAAAGACCCCTGGCAGTAGGAGCTTTTTGTTCTCATACTCCAAGGAAGTTTGTCATTTTAGAGTAAACACGATTTTCTGAGCTGCTCAGTATGGCTGGGTTCCACAGAGCCCGTAATTTCCTCCCAGCGTGCAGACATCAGGTTTCTGGGCAGGGAAGGAGCTGGGTTGCTCTGCCCCTTGGTGTAGGGTGGAAGCCTGGCTATTGCCTACCCAGCTGGGAGATCTCTGCAGCAAAAGGGAGGCTCCTTGTACACAAGGTATTTTGAAGAAATACAATTACTGCAGGGCATGGTCTTCTTTTTCTTCCCACTTACCAGAAGCAAGCTCCAAAGTGAATACACCAACTCTCTGAGAAGCTGATTTTAATCACTCATGACTCATTTTTATCTATGAATTAGATTTTCCATCTTTACAGCATTTACTGTGATTGCATTTTATAATGACAGTTACCGTCCCAGTTACCAAACACTAATTTATGATATAGGTTGATTTTGCGCTATTAATGAACTACCAAAAAGGCAGTGTGACTTAGAGTAATGACATTTAGCAAGTCACTAAAATATCTAGAGAAGAAAGGAGAACTTCAGAGAGTTGTTTCTTTTCCTTTCATGGAAACAGAAAAGAACCTCAGATGGGAAAGTGATTTTTAAAGAATATTACTTCTTTTTCCACCCTCATTTATTCCCTCATTCATGAATTTTAATTTTATATTATTTTCCATGACATTCAAATACGTTAAACAAACAGTTGACGGCATGCGGATTGTCTTTCGAGAACACTGTCCATCAGATTTTCCTCATTTCATGGCAACATTCAAGCAATTAAGGTTTTAATGAGGCCGAAAATTTGTAGCCCAAATAATGTAATGAGTTTGACTATCTTCCAGAGCGACTGTGGCACTAATGCAGGAACGCATTTAACCATATGCTTGAATTCATAGCTGTGGTGTTGGGCAGCGGCTGCCTGCCTCGTAAGGGAGCTGTAAAACACACTGACCATTGGCTGAGTTTGGAGCATTTGTTGCATTATTGCTTTGCCTCTGTGAGAAGTACAGTATTGCCATTGTCAATGTACTTATTCATATCCACAAATTATTCAAATGAGATCTGATCCATTACTTATTTTCAGTTTAAAAAAAAACAGCACTAAGAATTGTACAGTATTTCTCATAAATGGAGGTAAATTAGATTCTGTTATTAACAGAATATGAAAAATTAAACAGTATCAGCACCACAGACTTAGCTGTGCTGATGGCTGTCAGGACTTCTAATTCTGTATCTGTGGTAAATGAAAACCTTTTATTTCCTCTTCTTTTCAGAATGCTTTTGCTTCCCGATAAAAACTGTTTGTTTTTTCTAAAGTGACTTCATACACATTATTTATCCAACCGTGGAATAAACCTTCATCTTCAAAAATAAAGAACTAATTAGTCTGGGGCAGTTGCCAGAAACCAGCAGCATACATTCCCAAGTCACAGTAGCAAGAATTCTATGAAAATGATTCAACTATTTAGGTAATGATAGAACCATTGAGTTAAAATTATTCTGCAAAAAAGGTGCTGGCTACCTGCTAGCGCAATCAGCATTTGTCACAGCTGAGAAAGTAACTTCATAGTTTAATTTTTGAGTGGGTGTTTTTGTTTGGTTTTGGGGTTTTTTTGTGTTTTTTTTTTTGGGGGGGAAAAGAAAGTAAAAAACCAAATTTCCAAAGAATGCTAAAACAAATGTAAAGAAAAAGTAAATGGCAGATTTTAAAATTGTCACATGGACTGCATGCTGAATTTTCCTTAGAGGTAAACACTGAGGTAAAAGCTCTCTGAAACAAACATATATAGTTTGAATAGTGGTTCTTCCTTTCATATTTATGGATGTGATTATAACAATAAACACACAAAAAATCTAATTTGCTAGTTCAGTAGCTTTAAAAATGGTAAATTAGTCTTACTTTACATGACTAAGAAAAATTGGAAAAAGAATGATTCTTAAGCATATTGGATTTTAAACAACCCAGGCCAAATTCATCCTTATAGCAACTCAACAGAACTGAAATGAACAATGAACTAATTAACCCTCTTGAATTTACAAGATAATTCAGTACAAATTAATATTGCACTTTAAATATTAACTTCAGGTCCTTAATCATTTACAGTTTTGGTGTATCTTTTCATAGTGATATATTTAGCATAGCTATGTGGAGTTATATAGTAATTTTAGAAGAAGTTTGATTGCAAAATATGTTTGTACTCTAGAAAAGTTTCTACTTTTTAAAAGTCTTTTCCAAAAATACTATACAAGCTTCAATATTAGTCTTTATAAGGAACAAGCTTGGGCTCCTAAAACAAGGATAAATTCCTTACACATACATTCTACATAATTGCTACACCTAGTACTCTTCCTAACACTCAGTCCAGTTGTAGTCTTGTAGCATAACTAATTCCAAAATCCAGCCCTAAATCAATGCAGATTAAAATTCCTCTGCTACCCAGCAACTTGTAGAACAGACTCCCAACACAAACATTCTCCTTGGTGCCACTTAGATCCCAAGAACCGGATCATGCACTGGTGTCAGGAAGAGTGACTCTCAGCTACAGCTGAGAACTCAGCATTCTTTTTGCAGCCTCATCGGTAAGCTTGAGTTTACCTTGTGCAAGACAAACCTTTGCTTTGGCTTAGCATTGGCTGAGAAGCCACAGAACCTGCAGAAGTTTTGTGTGGCAAGGAAATTTTAGGCGTTATGCTTCAAAAACAGCTTTATCATCCCCTTTCAAATTAAAAACATCTTTTATCTAGTTAGTCTATGATTCTAATATCTCTATTTAGGCTTGCCTTAATAGTCCTTCCAGGTAGCAAACCTTAATGATGTAAATTAGTTATTCTTCATCATTATCTAAAGCTTGGTTGTATCCAGCTTTTTAAACTTGCTAGCTTTCATTTTAGTTACTGCTGTAGATGTTCTTCAGACTGTAAATCTAACATGAAACCTTAATTACAGCTTTGCATCATGAGGCCATCTCAGCACGGCAGATAACGTAGCAGGGAGAGCACTGTTTCACAGTACCCAAAACGTGGAAACCTGCTGGTTTTTATCAAAGAATTGTGGGATCGTTGAGGTCGAAAGTGATCGTCATATTTTATCCAGTCCTCCTGCTCTGAGCACGGGCAACGTCAGACCTAAGTCAAGGGTCTTGTTCAAGCGGGGTTTAAAACTCCCCAAGGCAGGGGTTGTGCAGCTTCACTAGGGGGCCCTTTCCAGCATCTAACCGCTTGTGAAATGTTGCCCTATATCCAACTCAGGTTTCTCTTGCTGCAGCTTATGACTGTTGCCTTTTGTCCTTTCTGCTGTGCACCTCAGAAGCAACTCTCACAGGTATCACCAGATAGCTCCGCGTGGGTAACTGAAGGCAGCAGTTAGACTCAGCCCTCTCATCTCCAGGCTATGCAAGGAGAGCTCCCTCTGCTCTTCTTGCTCATTATGTTGTAATCATCAGCTCCCTAATCATCTTAATGATCTTGCACTTGACTGTCTTAATAGCAGGGGTCCTAATGCTGTTCACAGGTGTGACCTGAGGGAAAAAATCCCTATTGGCTCTGCCATCACAACCCCGGGTGTTGTTAACCCTCGTGCTGCCCTGGGTGACCTCTCTGCTCGTTCATGTTCTCTCCAACCTGATCAGTTTTTTGGTTTTGTTTTGTGTTTGATGATAGCTTTTCATAGCACAGCATACTATGGTAAAGAATAAAAATTAGCCACAGTATAAAAATTAGCTCAATTTCATTCATAAGAAGTCCAAACCATAGGTAGAATGTAGTGTTGGTCTTAATATCACTGTTGGTGCAACTCCCCAACTAGTCTGTGAACTTAGTATACTGAATGAGTTTCTCAGGTTGTGAAAGCCAAACCATAACCACCTTCTGCACCATTGCCTTATGTCTGCACCACAGCCCTTGGTTTTCCTAAAAAGTAAATACAGCGTAAAAGTCCATTTGAATTGCTCTGCAAAACTTAGATATATATTTCAGTACACTGTGAATCTTTGTACTTTACATTTGCCCTATTCTTCATATTGCCTGAAACTGAATTTCTAGTGTTACCTTTTTAGTACCCCTTGAAAAGCGTTCTTTAAAACATGCAATGCCTTTTATAGTTGCTTTCCAAAATAAGCTTCTTACAGACATTTTCTATCTAAATCAAATTAATTAAATGAAGTCTTCTTTTGTAGTAAAGGAAGACAGATAGGGTGAGAAATGCAAATACTAACACATATCGCTTCTCCATCAAAGGCTTTTTCACTCCCAGTATACTTGCTGAGAAATTGTATCTGCAATGCAAATGAAAAATGGTAGAAGTAGTTCTACCAAACAAATAGGAGATATATGGCTTTCTCTAATTTTTTGATTTTTTTAAAAACATTTCTAATATTGTCCCTTTGTGGAAAGAGGACTTTGAAACATAAACATCTCATTTTAGAGCTGCAGAATTGTTCAGATTTTAATTAATTGTGTCCTATTTCTTTAATCCTTTTTCTCTCTTGATGACAAGGGAATGTGTATACTTTGTTTACAATCACAGAGAAAGAAATACTTGCATGATCCGTTTGTCATATTGAGGAATAGATTAGATATGTAAAAAATGTGTTGCAATAAAAAGGGACAGTTTCTGTTTTATAAACATCATTTTTACTGCACTTTGGAATTGTGGAAGTTATATAGCTAAATATGTGGAACTGTGACTACAGGAAAAAATTATATCTTTTAAGAATTCTTTGCTTAGAAGAAAATAAAGTTAAAATTAATAGAATTAAATTGTGATGTGGTAGTTGTTTACATTGCTACTGCTCCATACCATGGTTATTGTACGAAAGTGAACTCTGAGACCAATGTTGTACTCCAAATCCTGTTATGGGCAGGAAAGGAAACACCTTATGTGGGAAGCCAAGAATTTATTGTTAGTCTAATGAAAATCTGAAGTCTAATTACCATACAACAGACAGTTATTAAGATTAGTCTAGTCACAATAGTACTACCTGCCACATTACAAATTATCTGATTAATGCAGAGTGACATTAGCAATGGAGTCAAAACTGTTGTACACAGCCTTCCTAGTATCCAGCTCTGTCACTGGGCTCTGCCGTAGGCTTTTGTGTTTGGTCCTGTGTTTGATGGCATCAGTATTGCTTGAGAAGAAGAAGGTTGCAGCAAGCCATGAGCATCTCATGCCCTTTTCCAGGAGAAGTGTGATGACCATGATGGAGTTTCTTCTACTTCTTTGGTGGAAGGAGGGTTGTGGTGTTGATGGTTTCTTTCTCCCTATCGTAAGAACCCTCACCTGGGGTTGTTCCTCAAACCTGCTCTTGTGAGCTCTTGCTTTATTGATCTGCAACTCCATTTTACGTTCAAATTTACCGTATATGGTGAGAGTTGCTCTTTCAGCTCTTTTGGATTTGCCCAGCTCTCAGTCTACACTTCTTTACCAGCAACTGGTGACCTCTTTACACTACTGGGGTCCCCAGTAGGGGGGCATTCCAAATCCCCTCTTTTTACTCCCTGCATCCTGTGTCCCCATGTGCAAGGCCTCTGCTATCACACCATGGCAATGCTCTTCTGCACTACACTGTTCTGGGAGGGTCACAAATACATCATTATGTGCAGAATACTTGCTGCTGCTATCTGTAGAAACATTCTAATTATCTGTCTTTTCCAGGTGTCTGCAGATATATCTGTTCCATTTAAGAAGTGTGAACTTCTAACGTAGGCTTTAAAATTCTTCTTAGAGGGAAAATTTTATAATATGGACACTTCAAGATGTAACTCATAGGTACCAAAGTCCTTTTCTGGACTTGGTACTTCAAATTCTCTCCTGGCCAAAGTAATGCAATAAATGTGAAACAACTAGATCACAGCAGAGAGCTAAAGAATAGTTGGCATGCAGTTATTATTAGTAGTTCTCTGAATTCCCTTTGTGTTCTGCACTGTCTTAACACTGGAATTGTTCCTGCCTCAAAGAGATTAAATTAGGCTAAGGTTCAACATGTGGATTTTAAAGATAACTGCAGCGGATGGGCAACAGAGAGCACACAGAAAACAAATAATGCCAGATAATTACATCTATTGATAAAATCTGTGAATGGAGACAATGCAACGTAATACATCTAGATTTTACTAAAGGATTTGATATAATTTCTCACCAAATGATGTGTTGATTAGACATTAGCACTATACAAAATGAATGCAGCACATGCTAAAAAGATTATGACTCAGAAAGTAATTCTAGAGAGTATCTACAATTACATGTTGCGGGTTCAGTTCTATGCAATGTGTTTATCCTTTACTGGGAAACTTCACAGATGAAACATAATGGAGGCCTTTAAAAGTCATTGGAATTTCATGGTAAACTGGGTTCCTTGGAATAACGGTGCAGTGTAGTTCAATGCAAACACATATAGGTTATTCATATAATATACAGAGCTCTGTTTTAGAGAGCAGCATGTCGAACATGGAATTGGAGACAAGATGGATAGCAGCTGTAAACAGTTTATAGTGCTGTAGAATAGGAGATGAGTTGTAGCCCTTTCCCCAGGCACAGACTGGCCAAAAGCAGCAGACATTGTTTCCAAGGGGCCTTTGGTAAAACAGAACAGAAGTCTGAGTGTCAGCCTAAAACCATGGGGAATTAAATCAATGCACCTCAACAAGGACAATTTTTCACCGTTTACAAGCAATATTTTGCACACATGAGTTTAAATAATAGAAAATTTAAGGGATTGGGTGCAAAACATTTACAGCAAGCAAAGCTATCCTCCCTTGTAACATACTGGCTGCAGTCCTCTCCTCCTTTAGCCATCCCTCATTTTCATCGTACAATCCACCTAATTAGGAATGGAGCTGTTGCCCCAAAAGACAGAGCTTGACTGGTGCTGTATCAGCTTCCTGTGTCACTGCTCTGTGTTGGTACGGAGCAGCCAGAAAGGACCTCGTGCTTTAAGCTGAAGTTTGCCACTGCACTTGGCTGCTCACCACCCCCCTGCCCGCTGGGCTGGCTCGCAGCTGCTCCTGCCAGCTGTGCTCTCTGCCAGTTGTTCCCAGCAGCTGTGTTTGCTGCCTGCAAGCTGCTCTGCAATGCCTCTAGCAGGCAGAGCTGCTGCTCGGCTCTCTCAGCTGCAGGCTGCTCGCATGTTTTGCTGGGTTATTTCACATAGCAGTGCCTGGGGTGTTTCAGCTCTTAGGGAAGGTCCAGCGATGCACAGGAATGCAGTAAAGTCATTGCCACAGAAAGGAGAGTCCCTAAATGCTGTCCCTTAAAGATCGATTCGGTCACTCTCTCCTTGGGATTTCCTTGTTAACTCTTCCTGCTTCAGCAATTCACTGTAAATTTGTAGGGTCATCCAGGCTTTTCCCATCCCTATACCTTAGCTGATTTTAACAGAAATGCTGTCAATATTACCAAATACCTATGAAATTTAAACATGTTAAGGCCTGATGTTGTCTGTTGAAATCAGCTGTTCCCACTGTCCTACAGGTGCCCAGAGTGGGTGTGCCCTACACCACAGCCTGCTGCTCCCAAGGAAGATGCACTGGTCCCTGAACATCTTAGGCTTACCTGAGCAGAGAAAAAGGCCCAAAAGATAATGTGACCCTGTACTTGCATGTAACACAACAAACAGACAAAACATCCTTGTAAAATGATGCTTCAGATTGTGGTGGCGTTTTGAGAGGGGTTTTTTTTTGTGTGTGAACTAAATCTCTGCCAGAAATAGTCCTGGTTCCTTGGTTTTCCTACAACTTCAACTACACAGTTCAAACATCCAGCTTTTCCTGTCTGTAGCGTTTGCTGCAGTCCTGAAGCAACAGGGAAAGAGCAAACTTGTTAGGCAACATCAGTAAGACTGATCACTTGCCTATTTTTGGCTTGTTGTCAGAGCAAGATTAAGGAACCAGTTATCCCACAAACCATTACAGCCAACCTTTAATCAGTACCCTGCATTGCTCTTACAGATCACTTAGCTGAGCCAAGCCTGTTACATGGTCATTGCTGTCATATGTACAGGTTGCAAATATCTCCCAAATTTCATGCTTAAACTATTAGCCTTGGTATTCCCTTTTTCAGATCAATTTTATTTAAAAACTCCATTTCAAAGGAGTTTTAAAAAAATCAGAGATTACTATAAAACTAGTGTAAGGGATTATGTGCTAGGTTCCCCAAACCAGGCAAGGCAGGAAGAAGAATCACAGTGTGAATGGGAAAGAGTAAAAGCTCTAAAATCAATGCTGTGTGAGCAGCTGTCCTGTTCTCAACTGTGCTAACAGGAAAACCATAGCCCATTTTCCTGTCTTGTAAGTCCATCCACTCCCACAGTTATCGTGTCCCTTTCTATCAGTTGACAAAACCTTTATAGGTTATAGTATGAGTAGCATAAACTACTTCATCCTTGTGATCATTTTTACAGTGTGTTAGTCAACATTTTTCTGCAGTGCAATACATTTCTTGCTGGAGGACAGCATATGAAAGATGCGGGACTCTTACCTGCTGTACAAAGCTGGCTTGCCTGGGGAACTTCTGAACATCAGCAAAAGCACCATCTCAAGAAGGAACGCTCCCTCCTATACTCTCTTGGGGGATTCATCGGGGGGGGGGGAAAAATCACATTGAGATTTGTTATCCACTTCCAACCTGGTGCCTGGGGACCTGAATAGCTGCAATTTAGAAGCAGTTGAAACTCCTTGGATGAAAATTGTCTGACCTAGTAATAAAGTCTACAGAGTAGGTGTGCCTGTGGAGATTGGTGTCTAGGCTCAGCCAGAGGAAGGAGCCTGACAGTGTGGGTGAGATAGTGTGGAGGAGCTGTTGTCTGCACTGGTGGCAAGGGGCATCCCCACTCATCTCCAAGTCTGGGCTCCAGATACCTGCATTTAAACAAGAGGAATCTCACTCCATCTCTTTTATTCCCTGTGTTCAGTAAGACCAAAGAAAGCTGAGCGCGTACCAATAAGTGAACAAATAAGTGTAGCAAATTCTAGCCACAAATGGTACAAAACAAATAACATTAAGAAAAGGAACTGTGATAGGCTTGACTTGTTAAACATGTTCAAGCATTGGTTGCATAGGAACTAACACATAAAACTCATTGTAATTGTGCCAGTGGTAATAACAACTACAGGGAATATAAATTTCATACTGTCTCTAAATTAGCATCTTCTTTTTCCTAGAGGTGGAAAAAGAAGAAACCATGAAGAAAGCGTTTGCACTTTAGGGCTGGATTTTGAGATCTACTTACAATAAGATAATTATTGCTTTTAAAGGTTCAGCAGAAGATATGCTTATTATGCTTAATAATGGCTCTAATAAGAACACAGAGCCAAATAATCAACAGTTGTCCTGCCTCACAAGACTAACAATTAAAGGGTGTGATCTGGAGCAATAAAAAGGAAGAACAGCAAAGTAGGCAGAAGTGTGAGAGAAACTGCTCTGCTTGGAAACTGAGCACAGCAAAACAAAAGGCTATTAAAGAATATCTAAAGTGCCTTTAGTGCCTACACTAGAGTATATTAGCCAAACCAGTGAGTATCATTGAAACAAAAATTGAAGTCATGTTTAAAAGAATACTGCTTTTTTCATAAAGCTATATTTCAGGAATTGCTGATCTGACCTCTGGACATCAAAATAAAGTATCATAACAGTGTTATAGATGTAATATTAGGAATTTGAAAGTTGATTCACTGATAAAAATCAGCAATAGCAGGCTAATAAATCAGAAAGAGGAGCACTAGGAATATTTGAACATTCTGCTGGGTTCACATTGTCTCTCCAGCAGTTAGGCTGAAAGTTTTTCAAATTTCTCTTAGGACTGATGTTTCAGAGAGGAAAAAGACACAGTACGTGCATTTACCCCTCCTCCCTGATGTGTAAGGATGAGCTCACACACCAACAAAAAGCCCAAACTCCTCTGTAAATATTTTTTTTTCTGATTTCTTTCTGTCCCATCATAAGTGCTATTAATCTTTAGGAGATGCTTCAAAGAATTTTCGCACTATTTAGCCAAACTTCTAGGCTAAATTTGCCCTTGAAGCCAATGTCTAACTCAAAAAGTAATACAGTGCAATAGGACCAGTGAAAGGTCTGGTGCTGAAAAACCAACACCAACCCCATACCCTCTATGGGTGATTTACTTCCATATAGCATCAATGCTGCTTGATGACTAAAGTGCATTGCATGCTGTCCTGGAGAAGCCATTCTGGTTTAGCTCATGTGAAAGAAATTCACTTCACATTCCTCCAGAGCCAAGCGCAGTAAGTGGAGACAGCAAGGAGCTTCCCTTTAAGAGCTTGCTCCTTAGGCTGAATAAAATGCTGTCACAGGGATACCTTTGTCATATACATTACTTGCAGAAAAGTCAATAGGAATTCTGTGCATCATCCAAAATATGAAATTTAGGCCCTCAGACAATTTTAAATTAAGAATGTATGCAAATATTTTATATAAAAGTCATCTCATAATCTCCTTTAAAGTCCTAAATAAAACATCCTGTTATTCTGTATTTATTGCCAGCTTGACATGAACATTTAATTTACAAGTATATTTTATGAATATATAAATAATTACTTTTTCAAAACAGGCTTCGAATGTGTAGCTGCAACTAATTCACTAAGAAAGAAAGAAAAATACTTCTGATACCCTCAAGAATACAATTGTCTTGTAAACATACAGGAAAGAAGGTTCATCCACATACAAAAGTACTTTTGAAGACATAAGTCATCTTTAAACTGTTGCTTCATGGTTTGAAACTCCCCTTAGACACTGAAAGTCAGGAAACATCTGTTTCAGACAGGCAAACGGACTCTTGGCATCTCACTGGAAACACAGTTTTAACTTCCATTGCTTTCCAGCTGCCTATAAATTCTAGGCATTTTAAGCTAGAATTTCTCAAATACCTTCTCCTTTTCTAGCCTCTAAACCTTTATGAACACATGAAACAAATTAAGAAATAATGAAATGCTGTGTAGTTTCTGCACTATATTATTTTCTTTTATGCGTTACTAAGAGAATTGTTTCTTTTCTGCCTTAAAGTGCAGTACCTCCAGCTGTTTCATCTAAAAACACATCTCTGTTTGGAACTGTTCTTTTGTCTTTACTGACTTGGCAATGGCTCAGAACAGTTTTCCCTTTAGACTTTGCCCATGGCAGGAAAAAGAGAAGAACATTGCTTATATCTTCAAAATTATTGTGTAAAGTTTTATATATATGTACATATGCATATATATAGATCCTGTAATTGCTATGCTTTTTATCTCAGCTTTCTCAGATTTATTCTCCAGAAAGCATAATCAGGTAGTGAAAAAAACTTATCAACATCCTTTCAAAGAGCAGAGAAGAGTGTTGCTTTCCTTTTTGCTTCCTCTGATTTTCTATTGAAATTTCTATATTTTATTTGGGTTTAGTTTTGTTGTTTTGTTTTTTTTTTTTTAATATGAGAAGTTTAGAGACCTTTTTATGGATGATTGAAAAACTATCATGACATCATGGTCTACCAAAGAATTACAAATTTATGATCTGGGATCTTGATATAGAGGGAAAATGCCCCAGTATTATTACTGCTTGGAGAAAACATTGGGACTAACATTTAAAGGAAGAGGCTCAGACAGACCTAGAATGGGAAACCATGGCAGGATCGAGAAGTACTTCATCATCCACCATCGCCTGCAGATAAAGAGAAGATCTGAAGAAGGCAGCTAGAAACTGAGAGGGTATCTCATAACAGTTTTGATAATGGTTATTTAAGGACTACAGATGTCCTATTAAGTAAAAGTCTCACTTGGCAGACAGTGTGGTCCAATTACTCCTGAAAATGTAAGGTCAGCTATGAATCATATGGGGGGATAGCATGAAGTAAAAGGCCAAAGAAGAGAAGGGATAAAATATTGAGCAGCTTTCCCGATGTGAGGAACCTTCCAGGTTTCAGCAGTATCCCAAAACACCAGTCTCTGCAGTGCTTTGCAATCCTTGTTTGATCATGAGGTATGGTAAGCGAGAAATAGATTGTCTTTCACAGCACTTTTCCAGCTAAGAGGGAGGTCCTTTGTTCCTCAAGTAATCCTTGTGTCTGGAGGGGTTTGTACGAGATCACCAGCACGTTTAATTTCTGCGCACCTCCCTTTTCCCCTACATATGTGTGTTTATATGGGGGAGAGGGAAGGAAAAGGTAGGAGGAAGCAGAGTAGTCCTGAGCTATCAACAAACTCTGGTCACACCAAAAATTGAAGTAGGGCTGCTATTGAGTGCTCACGAAGCACAGGTGAAGCAGCGTGAACCCAGAAGGAGCGCATAGAGCAGAACGTTTACCCAGCAGGAAACTGGTTTGCTCTCTGCCAATGGATCTACCATTCCTTTTCTTTGCAAACAACATCCCAAAATATTTTGGGCAAATCCCTGAAGCCACAACTTCAACAATGTCCTGAGCAAAGTTCAGTGAACACAAAGGATACACAACTCCATTCCTTTAGGATTTTTTTCCACTTGGGTTTTTCTCTGTGGTGCAACTCTGCAACAACCTTTAGAGAGTGTTTAGTTGCTACGAGGTCTACACAATCCCTTCTGGGTCACTAGGAAAAACCTCACCATCTGTCTCAGGCCTGGAGCTGCTCAGAATAGCTCCCAGGCTGTGCTCCTGCTATCCATTGGTCTCTCCCTGCCTCTGCACTCTCAGGGCTTCTCCAGCTGACTGCATCGCTCCCAGGGAAGGGCACTTGGCAGTTTCCTGCTCTCTTTTGTGGCTTTCACCATGCCCTGAGTGTAGCAGTCAGGACAGTGAACAGGAGTATTTGGGGACCTCCAGCCTTGCTATTTGGAACTGTGCTGTCTCCGCGGATTTCACAGAACTTGCTTGTTTTGTTGAGTGACAAACAGGAGAGCACGCCAGAATACTCTGCCACATGTTTCTTTTTTTTCTCTGGGATACTTACAGGATGACTTCATGGTAGCCATGGGGCAATGGCTGCCAAAGCTGGGGCATGACCTGGGAGCATTGCTAGAGCTTGTATGCACAGCATTCTGCGTCTGTGTTAGTTTTAATCCCTGTAGTTTTTTAGTCTCTAGAGAGAGAGGCCAATTTTGACAGCACATCCTCTGGCAGCTCTATTTCCCCCTTGTGATGGAAATGTGCCTCACAAGAGAAAGCCCTGGCAGTCTCCTTCTCTCTGAGCTCAGTATACCCATCTTATCTTCATTTCATCACCTTCCACAGGAGTATTTGCATTTTATGCGTTTGCAGTGAGCACAGTGACAAGTCTCCCTGCCAAGGTCTCTGCAAGTCATTGTTGGGTCTCCAGCCACCTGCCTCAAGGATTTGGGAGAAGGGAAGTCAAGGAGCCACTTCACAGCCCGGCTCATGGATCCTGGTGGATCCCTGCACTAGGGGGCATCCCAGGGGACGTTACATTCTGGTTTGTATCATGGTGCTCAGCACTGACATCTGACTGTTCCTCTATCCACCCCCAGTCACATCACCCCAGACCTCAGGGGTAACACATTCGTGGATGTCACACTCACCTTTCCTTGCCATACCAGCAGCTGTGTGGCTTTTGCAAGCCTGCCCCTGGGCAAGGGGTGAGGGCTAGAAAATGGGTCACTGCTCACCACAGCCAGGCGCCAGCTCTGCTGTAAGGCTCTCCTGTTCTCTACCTCATGCGCATTGTAGACCCAGTGATATTGTTCTTCTTTGTTCTAGACCTGTTGGCAACATAAATGGCAAATAGTCCCTGCATGAGAATGGCAATGAATTGCTTTCACTGTCAAGAAGATTTCAGTTCCACCTGGTGACAGGAAAAAGTTATTACCAGAATCTTCACTAGAAGTTAAACATTCAAAATATATTATTTCAACATATACCAAAAATCCAATTATATCAATGACATTTTATGATCTTTGTAACTCTGTGGAGACCTCTGAAAGCACTGACTTGTCACAGAAATTTACATATGTTTTGCAAAAAACCCTACAAAACATCCTTTCATTATTCATAATTGCAAACTGAAGAGGGACTGCTGTGATCAGTTGGCATGACACAGACAAGGGATACAGTTCCAAAAAATTCCTGAATTAGTGAGCAAGACTATTTCTTCTGGAAAAGCATCAACTTTTCATTTAAAAATTCCTACTGCAGGAGAATTCACCAGAGTTCTTGACAAGATGTTTCAACAGTTAAAATGTTGGTCTATAAATTTGCTTAATTTCATTAACAGACACCAAATCCTACCTTTGCTGGTTTAAAGAGCTTCTGCTACCATATTTCTGACCCCCCAGGTACACAGAGACTCTCATGGGACTGAGCCTTCTCTTGGCCATTAGAGACAGGCTGAAATCATTGGAGCATTCTCTAGAAAATGCTTTTTTTTCTAGTCCTTCAGACATTTTTGTGGCTCTTCTTTGTAGCAAGCTTATTTTTTTCAGTATATTCTACATATTTCTGGCACCAGAGTGTTACAGCAAGATGGTACCAGTATAACATACAGGTGAATTCTAGCATCTCTGCCTTTACGTGTCTATGTATCCAAGGTTGCTCTACCTCCTCTTTGATTCAACCTTTCATGGGTAACTCATGCTCAGGTCCAACAAGGTCCCAAATCTCCTCCCGTGCCTCCTTTGCTCGAACAGAGTCACATCTTCTTTTGTCTCTTGTTTGTTCCAAGACATGCAGTGCTACATTGGGCTATATCAGAAGGGATTTTTCGTGTCCAGCTCACCGAGCATAGCAGAGCTCCCTGTGCCTGTCCCCTTCATTTAGTTTGTGCTACTTCTACCAGTGCAGCTGATTCGGGCTACCACCATCTTTTCATGTTAAACAAAACCAACACGAACCTTTCACAAGAATAGACAGTGGGATCCTTTGAGCTTATACATAAAATCACCCATTTTAGATGAAAAAAATTGAAGTGTACGTGGAGTAGTATGGAGCATGTTTACTTTTCTCTGCAGAAGTGAAGCCTAATGACATATGTTTAGGGGTCAGTGTACCTTGACTGTGAATTTCTGTGTTCTCTTTATGGCTTTGTACCGAAGGAGCCTAGAATCAACAGGGTTTTGAAATGCAAAGTAAGATTTTTTTCCCTTTACATTTCAACTCCTTCAGGTTCTGAAGGACTCAGCTGGAGGGCTTTACAGCTAACAAAGGCAGGATGAAGAAAGCAGTGACTACCAATGATTTTAAATCCCAGCCTGAGAAGTTCTCTCTCCACTGGAAATCTGTAATAAATTGAATCCATGCCAACACCTGTGGAAATTCATGTTTAATCTAACCTTAAAGCGCGGTAAAATATTTATCTGTGGATTCTTGGGTTCACCTCCTATCACTTGCAACACATGATCAGTATTTTTTGTTGAAATTGTTATCCTTTTCTCAAAAACGAAACAAAACAAACAAAATACACCAAAAAACCCCCAACACTGTTGGGATGGAAGGAATAAGCAGTGTAACCAGCACTTCAAAAAACGTGTAAATGATCCAAAATTACACCTGCAGCTCAATGCTCAGAGAGGATAAATAGCCGGAGACACACAAATGCACACACAGACTCCATTTTTCTTTGATGTCCCTAATACAAATGCTGACCAAGGGCTGTCTTGCTTACTTTTATGAAATAAATACGTGAAATCAGAGCCCAAGGCAGATGTATTACTGACTAGTGATTTCCTGTTGTGTTCGCTGAAGCTACAAGGCACAAGAAAGGAATAAAATCCAGGTTGTAATACAAGCCTGAACAGCATATTGATGCCAGCAGGAGTGTATTTTTATGCTCTTATTTTATTAAGATATATATGAAAGTGCTAGGTTAGTCACTGATTGCACAGAAAACCTGTGAGCCCTAACTCCACATGGTTATTCAGCAAAGGGCTCTTTATAGAGGTGCCATCTCCCCTGCTCTCCAGCCACATCTGTGCTCCAACTTCACACCAGTCTCCTTTTTCACTGTTTGTCAGCAAATTCACCACCTCCTCTCTCCCACTCCTGCCTTTACCTGCACTGTGAGGCAGATTAGAGAAACACCCTCTGTACCAAAAAGAACCCTCCCCCAGAAAAAACAAATCCCATTCCTCCGCTCCTACCCAGGGTGTTTACAAATCTACTTTCTCTAACTCAGTGTTCTCTTGCTCTGTCTTTGCTCTTTTGCCATGGTGAGGGACTAACATCCTCATTTTTGGAGGAATCTTGGAGATTACTGGGAGCAGGTACCTCTTTGATGCCATTCTTCTTGCAAAGACCACATGGAAGACGTTGGATTCTGCGCAGAACTGGTCTGCTTTAGTGGTCCCCGTCTGTCCCACGTTGTCAAGCCATCCAACAGCTTTCTCTGGTTATGTTTGCAACACGCTTGGGGTGAGAAGCCTCGAGGCTCA
Source organism: Sclerurus mexicanus (assembly GCA_013396755.1). Lineage (NCBI taxonomy): Eukaryota > Metazoa > Chordata > Aves > Passeriformes > Furnariidae > Sclerurus > Sclerurus mexicanus. The sequence goes on from VWZF01000795.1 coordinate 210,093, forward strand.
CACAGGCAGCACGAGAGGATGACTGGCAGTGTGGCCGAGCCCAAGACAACATGCCCTGTGGACAGTGGCTGCAGGACTGACACCTCCTGTGCGAGCTGGAGCCTCCACTGGTTGTCCCTGCTCTGAGAGCTCTGGTGCAGAGCCATGATACACAGTTCAGACACATCCCCCGGGTTTCTGCTGTTCCTCAGGTTTGTGCAGCAAGAACGCTCTGTCTATCTGCCTGCTGCTGGTTATTTGCACTGACAGAGGTTCTCCCGCTTTCCTCTCCCCCAAATACACAGCTCTCACAAACCATCCTAACACCCTTCCTTTGCACAAGACCCTTAGTTTGTGCAGTCTGTAGCCTCACAGGGGCATACTTTTCAAGTGTTTATTTCATCAATAAAGATGGTAATTTCATCCATCACCTTGAATCAGCTTTCACCCCACTGCCCATATTCTGCCCCTCTTCAGCCCTTTCCCACCATCTTCAGCTACACATTTCTGTAGTACCTTCTCCAGCTTCTTCCTACAAAAGAGCTGATTGAGCAAGTTGCTTTCTCTGCACTGTGCAGAACAAACATATCTTACATCAGACCTTACTGCAGCCAGCAAAGACTCTGGAGATACCCAAGTCTTAAGGTTTCTCCGCAAGACCCAGCTCACTTTGAGGAAGCAGCATTTAGCAGCATGTCAGAACTACATTTATGCCATAAACTGGAGAAGTCTACACTGCTCTGTTGTGCATTGTGGCTAACTCAGAAGAACCATGATCATGTAAAAACACCTAGATGAAATCCTTATTGTGAAAATTGGACATTCTTGTTGAAGCATGCTGGACTTGCACATGTGATGGTATGTCAGGAGCAGTTTCCAATGGAGAAGTAGCGTTGGGGAGCTTTTTGCAAGAGTAGCCTGTGGCTGAGGCCTTTTCCTGCAGAGTTTTGGAAGCAGAATTAATCTTCTAGGAACGGGCATGACATTTCTGTCGCAAGAAGTGGCTTTTGTAATTTTAGTTATCATGGAAGGCAGGAACAGGAAGAGTCATGAGCACCTTAAGGAGCTTCAGATCAAGCTTAAGACTGCCTGCAATGTCCTGGGGGGAACTTCATTAGCTGGTGCTGGCAACCTAAACTGGAGCACAATCACTTCCTAACTGCCTTACCAGGCTATCTGTTCACTATTAAAGCTCTTAGAGTTGCAAACTGCAACTCAGATTTCTCCTGAATAGATATCAACAAAGGTAAAAATTGGTTTCAAGCACAGAGTTAAAAGCATGGGAATAGCTGAGTTTGTGAAGCTCTGTCCCACCATCATGTGGATCCCTCCTGTCAGAAGTCACCGTGTAAATTTAAGGGCACGAACCATTTGCTGCAGTAAGAGCAACTCTAACACTGTGAACAGTCTCCATTGAGAACCAGATTCTTGAAAGAAATTCCACCAATTTTTAAAAAAAATTGTCTCTATGATTACTGCATCCCAAGACATGCCCAGGTTGTGATCACAGTTCAGGAACATGGAAATGGAGACAAAAACGAGTGATCACTATAGTTGTATGTTTTGTAGTCTGGGACAATTGGCTGATTTGTTATATATGGTTATATCATATTTAATACAATATTATCTTAATATGTATTATATATATTGCATTTTGTATTAGTGGCGGGTCATGTATTGTATTATTAAAATAATAATATAACTAATATAATAAAAAATTAAAAAGATATAAAATAGTTAAAATTCTAGTGACTCCTTAGAGCTGTTTTCACAAGCTAGATCTTCTTACGATCTTGGCAGATCATTCTGCAGCGAGAAACAGCTGAAGTACAAAGCAGACCTGGGTACCCCCAGCCTGTGATTAACTGTGTTTCCTATGTATTCTCCTGCAAGTGCACATTGCCTCCCGAAGAACGGGGCTATGGGAAATGAGCTGACTTCTGGTTGGTTTGGGATTTTTTTGCTACCATTGCTTTGAAAAAACCCCAAAAAGTGTATGCAGAGCAGAATTTGTTTCCATTGAGAATGTTTACAAATATTATCTCCATCCATGGCGAGACAGAACTTTCAGGATGATTTCTTCTATGCTATGTTAAAGACACATCAGTTTATGGTAACACTCATTAACTACTATTGAAAATTTCATTTGAGGAATACAGAGTTACAAATACTACATAAGAAAAGATCAATCATCAGGTTCATAAGCAATGTTTTAATGACTAATTTTTTACATTAAAATCAAAGTGAGATCTGTTTCTGAGGGGCAAGGATGCTCAGTAGACTCTGTGTGTTCTGACCATTCTAGTAAAACTTAATGTTGAGTTCCTGAGTAAGTGGAGCAGAAATCCTCAAAATCAGTTTCTGTGGAACAAAAAGAGACACAAAATAATGAACAGTTTAATGTTAATCTTAAAAAAGACCAGCTCAAAACAGAGACTAAGGTGAAACTTGTGTTTAGACCTTCATGATTTTCTTAACCAATCTGGTAGGTGAGACTGACTTGATAGTACTGTGCATCTTTCTACTGCTGTATCCAATTCTACATCCCTTTTAGAAATTCAGGAACAGTTTAAAATTCATTGATAACATGAATGAAATATGAAATTATAAATACAATACGTGCCCTGCTCTTTCTCTGCTCAATGTTAAATTTAATGTATTTTGTGCTACTCGTGTAATTTCCATTTTCAGTGCTTCACCAGTTTCATCTTTAGGTTTTGGAATTAATAATGTCTTAAAATGCATGATATCCATTCACACCTCTTAGCTATTTCTTTGCCAACCCACCAATTCATGTTAACATTACTCTAACAGTCTGTGCCTACTTAGATCAGTTCTTCACAGTATCTAGTATTTTCATCTTTCATCAGAAACAGTTCTCTACCACTACTTAGTAAGCTGGAATTCCAATTCTTGAATAATTTGCTTTTTATTCAAATACAGGGAAAAATCCAGAACTAAGTACTGCAAATACTAACCATCCAAACACTAACCATCCAAACACTAACCCAAAACTGCCAGGCAGCCAGACTGTGACACTGCATGGACATTGGGAGCTACGGATGTTGGGAACCTCTCTGCACTTCCCAGCAGAGGATGCAAGTGTAATAAAAAGAACCTTCCTGTGCCCAGGTCATTTTTTTGTCAGCACAAGCCTGGTCAACAGACAGGCCCTTTCCAACCCCTGCTGCAGGTACTGTACAGCTCCTTAAGGCATGATCCTCCAGGGGGAAAAAAAGATAACAGACTCCTAATAATAGGAAGATTCTGTGATATTGCAAATGTCAGATCAGGGTAGTGCTGCATGAATCTGAGAGAGAGAAGTGGCTTATTACTAAGCAACCTGTTTCTATTTATATACAAATAAATATGGCTCAATAAGCACTTAAGCACTGCTATTAGGAAAATTTGCTTTCTGTAAAGCAAAAGCAATATGGTAGATGTTATTTTCTACTATATCCCTTCAAACAGTGCGGTCTCTGCTTGTTAAACTATTACACAGAATGTAATTTCATTAAGCCTGGAAGAAAGTGGCAAATTTGCCCTTTACATTTTATTTTTTTAATTACATGAGTTGTAAATTTCCAAGATCTAAACCCAAGCTGCTAGTGCTCTGTTTTGGTTTTTTTTCATTAGAGGGTCAAACATGAGAGGATTATAGGTAGTGGCATTATAACACCTGTATAGGGATGGTAGGAGAGATTGGACTGAATCTCATAGAATTGTGAGAGGAATATATTGAGCTGGTATAAAAATTGTAATTTTTGTGTAGTTTTGGATCCCTAGTACAGCAGGTTGGTGCATTTTTTTCTAGCATCTGAAGTAGATCTTAAGTCATCAAGATCATCTTTTGCTCTTGAATCCAATTTTTAATAATACTTTTGTGACAAGCTTTTCAGTCTTTTTTAATCATCTTTCTATGTGATGCTGTTAGTGTGCAGTTATCTTCGATTTCTGTGATTGGTGCTTTCAAGCACATCTCTATGGAATGTTTTCTTTACTCTGCCACATTTATGTTTCTTTCAGCTTGCTTAGAGGCAGTTTGGCTGTTAAACAATTTCTTCCCTTGAGGAAATACTGATTATACTTATTTATGACATCGTCTCTGAAAGCGAAATTTTTACAATTCTCCAAGGCAGAAATTTATTCTCAGCAATTTTCTTCCTTTAAAGATTCCTTCAATAAAATAAATGTTAGGTGTGTATAATGGGGATCACTCTTTGGTTACAAATTAAACTTGAATCATTAAGCCAAGTGGGTAGGGTAACCTAAGATGTGACATCCACTACTTGTTGCCTCAGTTATCGTTCATTGACAATGAGTCAGTGGCATCTCACAGTGTTAATACCAAGAGCTCCCCAGATGCAGACCAGTGCTGAGATGTGAGTGCCACATCTCATACAAAGTGTGCGTGACCCCCTTCAGCTGGTGACAGATATGGGACAAGTGACCAGAGGGGAAAGGAAGTTTACTCCATGTCGCTCCTTTTGTCCATACCCCTGTGCTAAAGAAAATTGGGACCAGAGAGGCCGTTGCAGCTTAGGAGTTATTAGGGTTGTTCTGTCTGATCCCTCTGGAATGTCTTCTTGTTGGTGCCAGAGGAACACTGCACAAGCAAGTCATGCCTTTTGATCTGGAACACTGAGGCTGGACATTTTAGGATGCTGAAACTATATCTCCTTGGAAGATGCAGAGATGCTCCTTAGAGCCAATTACACGGGAATAATTTTTGGGCACCAAGTAATTGTGAGGAAGGATCTACATCACTTCTTTTCAGCTGCGGATAAAAAAATCTTGACAAGTGTTCTTATTTTGCCAGAATTATAAGAATGCCCATGAAACTGCTACCACTGCTTCCAGCTTATGGACTTGTATCATCTTTTCAGTATTTCATTAGTTTAAAAATTCGTATAAGTGGCAGACATGAAATAAAAGAGAGCATATGTGTAATTTCAAAGATTAAAGTTTCCTAAAAGAGCTCTTGCTTTTGGTGTTTGGTGGGCTTTTTTTTTTTTTCTTCTCCTCTAAATCTCAGACTGTTGTATCAAGAATTGGTGTCAGGTTATACTTGGAAATATAAAGGGGTGTAGATGGGAAACTGTTCCTGTTCTTCACTGACTTCATCCCTCTTCAATGTTTTTCACCCTCCTTTCCCTAAGTTTTTTCTTAGCTACTCAATTCAGCACTTACCCCACTCATGTCAAAAGAGAAGGCATCTCCATCGATGGATCTTCCATTCAGAGTAACAGCTTGAGGTCTCAGTTTCAGGCCAAGAATTGTAATTTTGTTGTACTTCAGAGCATCAGCACCTCGGTAGCCATTTTTCAGTATTTCTGTCTTCAGGCTTCCCTGGAAAAAGACACAGAGAAGACCTTAGGACCATGACAACTCTTTAGGGGTGACTGACCACACACTGTTACAAGATCTCATCCTTGTCAATGAACATACAGAATGTCTTTCAATGTAGACATTGAAGTCCAAGATTGCAAAGGAAGAAAACAACCATGATATTAATTTTCACATAAGAAAGGTTTCATGTATGATTATAAACTAAGAAAGTAAGAAAGCAAATAGCATTTACAACATTCATTTGGAATCTTCTTGGACATGTTTTTCTACTTGTAATCAATGTAAATTTTGTTCTTGTACCCATTACAGAGCACAGTGGCATATGCAAAGCCAAAATCCAGATACGGAGATTCAATTAGTGACCTTAAGGCAGATTTAATTAACATCCAAAATTAACTGCTTTAAAACATTAGCATCTTCCACAAACATGAGCTGCCAGATATTTTGATTTTATTTTATATACCACATCTCCTACTAGAAATTCTCTGTTATATATGTCCTAGCTTTGAGGAGACTGAAGGAACACTGTTTGTTGTACTTTTTATGTACTATAGATCCCATATTAAGGGGTGTACCAAGAGGACATACAAAGTCATTAAACTAATTCATTTGGATCACCAGTGACAGTAATTTCCTATACATGCAGTGAAGAGGAATCATTGGATTTGTTATGTGATCAGAGTTGTTAAGGAAATAAAGATAAATTACATTGATCAGGAAATGATGGATTGCTATGCAATCGTGACTTTTTAAAAATATGCCAAGGAGAAACCCATGATGGAACCTTTTGCTTAAATTAATCCATATTATTTCAGTGGCACATGGTAGGAGGGCAGCAGAAGCTGGATCACAGTATTTGTAATTTAGACCTGTGCTTAGACTGCTTATTTCAGGCATCCACACTAAAAATAAGTGCAAAACCCCAGCACACTGATTTAAACTGCCTAAATAAGGAATGTTGGCCATTATTCAACAAATGGGGAGAGGCCTATAAAAGCCTCTAGAGAATTTGTTAGGGTTACTTATATATGCTGTCTTCTCCCCACTGGCAGAGCTCCAGCAGAAGAGGGAGGCTCAGTAAAGAGAGAGCACCTTCCTAAGGTGATCTATTGCTGTCTCAGGTGTGGCCAAGCAGGAGAGCTAGCACAGACCCAGTAAGCACAGGGTGATGTTGAACCCGGTGGTCACAACTGTTCCCCTCAAGCTCTGAGGCCCTGAGACAGGGCTCTTCAATAGATACCATTTTATCTGACCAAGGTCTAGACCTGGATGTCTTGGAGAGACAGGGAGGTGATGGTCCAGGGGAACGAGTGATCCTCTCCTCTCCAAGCATCTTGTGGTTAAAGAACTTGCCCAGAAAGGTCCTGAGTTCTTGGCTGAGGGAGGAAGCTTATGGATATCACTCAAATTCCCATAAATGGAAAGCAACATGAAATCCTGGATCTGAGGCCAGAAGTCAGGACTTCTGTACTTTGAGCAGCAGGATCATGCTTTTTGTTTTTTAGTGTCTAGCTCTGGTCCCATCAACTTCGCATTTTTTCCCCCACATCTTCCCGCTGAAAATGGAATCTGTTTTAGGAGAAACTCTCTTTCAGGCTATTCAGTTACTTAGTGGCTACTGCATCCTTTCAGACCTTCACTGGGCAATCCTTCCCATCAACTTTCCTTCAGTATAATGTAGACTCGCTTGGTACAGCCTGAGCCCATCTGCCTTGTTTGCCACCCCTGGGCATGAGGACCTCCCTGCTCATCCCTGAAGTATGGTGAATCTTATACATCTGTCTCGTGTATTTTTCTAGACTGGTGAGCTTCACAGAAGGGGGCACTTTGGGTGAGGTCACTTAGTCACTATGCGTGTTGAAAGGAAGATGTCAAGTGAATTAAAATGCCAACCACAGAGAGGCAGCACCAGAGAGAAGAAGCTTGAATCATTCTCTGAGAGTTAAGTGCCTGCAATAGTCTTGAATCCTTCTTTATATTTCTGGGTTGTTTAAATGAACTTATAAACCAGAGGGTCTAATCCTGTAGCTGCTACTTGTACAACACTCTGTGCTGGGTTCAGAATAAATGCTGTGATATCAGAACTTATCACCAAATCTCTCAGGGAACAAAACTTGTGTGTTCTACTAAAACCAGGTATGATTAAATTATCCATCCACTTTTTTTTTAAGAATATAGAAATGTGCAACAAATACCAAGACTGTCATATATTTCTCATACTTCTACAATTTGCTATTTGAGGTGGACTGTTTTCTTTATAAACACATAATAAAAAATCGACATTAAAGATTATTGGAATGCAGATAGGGAATTCAGTCATGGATTTACAGGCAGAAGTCAAATATGAGCAATGAGAAATGGAAGTGCCAGAGAATCAACAATCTAATTTGCACAGTTCAGAATTTAATATAGAACTGGATATGGTTTTTCTGTAGCCTTCCTGCAATAAATTACTATACACAGACCACAGAAAACTAAGGTGATTTTTTTTCCTTTTTGCTGTTGAAATATCCTTTTTTGAAGAAAAATTATTTTTTTCCCCTTGGTAAATCAAGAAGAAAATAAGTTAAAGATTAAATTTAAAGTCTACACATACAGTATTAGTTCCAGGAAAATATCTCACAAATATACCAGGCTACATAATAGAACCAATTGGCTTGCCCTGGCTTGCTCTTGCTCTTGCTTCTGGAAGACAGACCTTCTAAGACCAGTATCACAATAGAGGTTAACACAATTTTATTGTTTTGAATATTTTCTGTAGACTACTTTGGAGCTTTTAGGAATATATGGCATGAAAATCATAGAATCATTTAGGTTGGAAAATATCTTTGAGGTTATTGAGTCCAACTATTAACCCAGCACTGCCAAATTCACCACTAAACCATATCCCCAGGAGCCACATCTACATGTCATTTAAATACCTCTAGGAAAGGTGACTCCACTACTTCCCTGGGCAGCCTGTTCCAGGGCTTGATAACCCTTTGGACTGAGGCAATTTTTCCTAATATCTAATCTAAACGTCCCCTGGTGCAACTTGAGGCCTCTAGTCCTATCATTTGTTACTTGGGAGAAGAGAGCAGCACCCACCTCTCTACAGCCTTCTGTCAGGTGGTTGTAGAGAGCGAGAAGGTCTCCCGTGAGCCGTCTTTTCTCCAGGCCAAATATCCCCAGCTCCCTCAGGCACTCCTCACAAGATGTGCTCCAGAGCCTTCACCAGCTCCATTGCCCTTCTCTGGACACAGGATTTGAGGTGCAGCCTCACCTCACCAGTGCTGAGTACGGGGGAACAATCACCACCCTGGTCCTGCTGGACACACTATTGCTGATACAAGCCAGGACACCATTGGCCTTCTCAGCCACCTGGGCAAACTACTGGCTCGTGTTCAGATGGCTGGGGACCAAACCATGCCCTAGTCTACACACAATATCCTATTTCTTAGCAAATGCTAGAATTGCAGGTGAAATATGATCTGTATAGATTATTGAATTAGGTTAAGGGTTTTTTTACAATAACTCCCACAACTTGCTATCATATACCTAATGAGCTTGTGGTAGATTTGTTTTATAGTACTTTTCTGAATTGAAACCTAGACTGTTGGGTTTTTCTACCAGGCTTTCTCAGGACATGTCTATGCAGAAGTGAGCACTGTGTGAAAGGCATCAGTTCACTGACCCCGAGCTAATCTATTCCTGTTCTGTGCAGAACATCTGATCAACACAGTGGGTTGCCAGTAACATGCTGAATCACTCCACAGGAGACCAACCATGGGAGCTGTCTCTTTGCTGTCAGACAAGCAAATGCAAGCTAAAGAATTGAGACTACATAATTCTCCGTGCCACAAAACAAAAACTTCAGGAGACCAAAGTTAAAAAGTTGCTGGGATATCCTGAAGAGAGGAATGTAGCCCTCTCCCACCCATCAGACTCAAAGTGTTCACCAGGAGGAAGACAGGGAAAAGGTCCCTCATCCCCAGAAGCTGCAACTAAGAAAAAAAAAAAAAGCTCCAGAATGGATTTTCAGATTCGCATCACAGCAGGGACATTAATGATGTGTCTCACTGGGATACTCAGTGAAGCAAACACAAAACTGCAGCATCATAGTTGAACTATTTTGTAGCTAGTTGTAAATAAAAGCATTAGGTAGCTTACCAGGTTTAAAGGCTGAGCTTGAAAAAAAAAAGCTTTCAAAAGAAAAGTTAGACCTTACAATGGCTACACTAAAATACAGCTACCTATATGTAAGTAGGTACTTTGTATGTTGCTACTTACTTTGCTGAATGTATATTTAGCCAAGAAGTAGTTCTCATTTTCAATGGAATCTGTCAAAACACAAAGCAAGAAGGCTTGGTATCAAAACAGGTAGCAAAATCCATAAGCAGTTTGCATTAATTGTAGCAAGGGGTTAAGGTCAGACTAAGATTATTTGTGGGCTATTCAGTCTCTTTCTTTAGTGTTAGGTTGATCTCAGGGGAACACAACATGAAAGGTTGTCCTGTCCAGCAGACCAGCTGTTCCCAGTGTCACAGCTTTCTCATATCAAAATGCTGACTTCAAGAGCAATGTGCTTGTCACCTTTGAAATGTGCAGCTTGGGGTCAGTTCTCCAGCTATTTCTAGCAGGAGCCAGTGCCATTATACTGCTGAAAAGGTGGCCCAAGGAGAACCCTGCATACAGACACTGCTTCACAGAAGGGGACCAAGCTTACCAATGGAATCACCATCATCCCAGAAAAGGGACCCAGAAGCTTCTCCTTTATCATCCAGAGCAATAATGAGTCCAAATGGGTTCAGACGGCTGTTGATAAACCCATTGAGAAGTGTTAATACAAACCCGTGCGCACTGTCCCTTCCAAGTAATTTAACAAAAATTTCTGAACACAATTACTTCCCTTTTTAAGGTTACAAAAATGGCCATGACAGAAGAATGACAACAGTGTTCACCAAAAGGACTTCTGAAGTGATGACAAAAGTGTTGCCTTGCTTTGTCTCACTGAAGTGTAAAATTCCCACCTTTTGAGTGCTCATGTGTACAGGTTTTCCCCTTCTTTTGTGGCCTTAATGTATGACAACTGCACAGTCTGGCAGTTAACTGGTCCCCAGTGCTACCATACTGCAGTTTGGCTTGGCTGCTGCACAGTGCCTTTCCTACTCAGATTAACTTCTGAGCATGGTTCAGGCTTGAGACCAGTATATTATCCATAAGCATGGGGAAATAATTTTCCTCTAAAGAGATTTGAGCTTTTCCACCTTATTTATGGCATTTGATAAATTCACCCAAGGAGAAGAGTTTTGCATTTTCCCCTGCATACATTTACTTTGAATGACTGACAGCAGGTCAGTGCGGCACTAAGAGGTGCAAAAGCTTTCCTGAGCACAACCACAGAGCCAGAAATAGGCTTCAGCTGTGAAAACAGTGGTGTGGGTCATCTCTGGGGTGATTTCCCCTAATGAAATGGAGCGAATAGTGGCATAAAAATACTGTACTTATCACTGGGAAGAGGCAGCTGGGAGCTGCAGATAATCTCTCTCCTGTACTTTCTTTTGATTGATTTTCTGACTGACTGTGGGTCTGACCCACACCGTGGTTGCTTGGTGACAAACACAGATGACTTTACCTCTTTGTAGTAGTTGTGGCTGGTGCCTGTTCTGGCAGAATGTACCCTCCACGGATGAACAGAGGGATCTTGCTCAGTGGGGCAGACACAGTAGCATAGTTCTTCTTCCAGCCATTTGGCACTTTAAGACCCTACCACAAAAATTAATGCAGTTAAAAAGAAGCCAATCCAGGCACTATACATATACACCACTGAAAAAGAGAACAAGGGGTACATTTTCATCTCAATTACGTCAGTGAAAAAACATCCTAAAATGTGGATTTCGGGAGTATTATTCCAGTTTCTTTTTTAACATGAAAGAGGATCTAGCCCCTGCAGTTATGCATATGCATGAGATAGAAGCATCATGAATGAAAGACAGCAAATGGTCTTTTAAAATGGTATCATTATTCCATATGCTGTAGAAAAAAACCCTCATCAAGAGACTGAGCAAGAAGAAAAAGAAACTTTTGCTTCCTCTTTTTATATATATGGAGCCTGTCACACTTCACTTTAAGGTAAGTGATTCATAACCACTTGGGAATGTAAACTGTAGATTTTCTTCTCTTGTAAAGACAATTCTTCCTCTTTCAAAAAGTAATTACAGCATTCAGTGCGTGAAATTTGTGTGTGTGTAGACAACCTGCATCATCTCTTTCTGGTTTAATGCCTCAAAAGCAGGTGTAGGCAAGACTTAAGCACAGAGTAAATAACAGGAAGGCTTTGCTCTTGCCCTCTGTAAATTATAATTATAATTTATGGCAAGTATCCAACCTTGGTTTTGGATAAGCACTGTGTATATGGCAAGTACATGCCAAATGCTGGCAGATGAGCAATGCTAATGCTGGGGACATGCACATAGGCAGGGCAAGGGACACTGGGGATGCTGTCCCTGTGCCCAGCCCAGCAAGAGGCCTCAGAGGGAACCACAACAAGGGGAGTTGAATTAAATGCTCAACTTTGCAGTGTCACACTTTCATGAAAAGAGAAGAGGGAAAGGGCTGGATGAACATCTGTCTCAGGACACTAGTCAAATGCTGAAAATGACCAAATGCATTTAAAAATAAGTCTGCATGTCCTCTGAGAGCATTTCTGTTCTGCCTGCTCCTCTGCCAGAGTCTCTCAGGGTAGTTAACAACAGGCTGATGATCCTGGGCTCACATTTCTGAAAGCTCTTAAACTAACTGCTTCTGTTGAAGCCAGTTCTGGTCTTAGGCTGCAGATTGCAGCAAAGCATAGTTAGGTTGAAACTGAGCACTTTTGGAAATGTGGTCCCAGGGATGGTGTTCAAAAGGTCAAGACTCATAGTCCCTGAAACCAGAAGATACTGGACTTTTCCACAGAGCAGATTGCTCTGCCTCTCTTGGAAGTATCTTCTGGAGGGGAGTCTCACCTTGCTGTCAAAATATGCCCTCTGCCAAAAGTGATGCATGTGCAAAAGTGCATGGACAAAAGGGTTTGTGGCGTGTTCTCAGGAGTGTGGCTCAGGTTTCTGCCTCTGTTTCTATGCAGGAAAGTGTATCAGCACAAGCACTAAAACATGCTATAAGTTGGGGGGATGGGAAGAAGGAAATCTTGGCACTTTCATGCTTGTCTAGGCTGCTCTTGAAAACTCAGTTCTATGTGTCTTAGACCTCTAGAAACCAAAAATAGAAAATAAAATGTTACTGAAAGCTGTGTAATTTACTCTCCCAGCTGGCCTGGTGTAGACTTTTTGTTCTCTAGTTTTCTTAAGCACAGATGCTGAGGTAAAAATACTGCTGAACATTGTTGAAAGTTATTTTGCTGGAATCGTACCATTTTTAAATGATATTTAAAAACATAAGAAAATTAATCTTAAAAATACATACGGTATGGTAGTCAAACCATTCTGCATCAGGGAAGTATACATCCACAGATCTTGCTCCCTGTAATTGTTATAAAGAGATTAAAAGATTAAAGTCCTTCTTCTTTTTGCATTTCTGATATTAGAGTAGCTTTATTATATTTGTGCATGGAGAGATGTATGCTGAATATTCTAATAACATCAAATCTTGGATATTAGGGCTGAGTTATTGTCATAGCAGTGGACTACTGCTGGCTAATCTATAACACTAAACAGACAAGCTTATCCTATTTGGGGGCTTTTACTGCCAATCCTGTGATGAGTCAATGTTACGTGATTATTTCCTTCTAATACATAGCTCTATGTCTTGCAAACATAGCCAGCCTAGGTGCACTCCTCTAACATCTGAGCAACCCCAGTGAGGTCTATGGCAGCCTTTGCAAGACAGGACTTCTCAGTGAAGTGGGAAGACACACTGCACCGTTCCTGTTGCAGAAACAGGCAGAGAGGAAGCTCTAGCAAAGAGGATACACAGATATTTCTCTTCTTGTAAACAACTTAAGTTGCAGATAAGTAATAATAAATAATAAATGTGCTGCTAATTGCACGATTGCTGTACTTCATTTTGCAGCATGTGTTGTATCATATCGCTGCAGGGATGAAATCACGCTAAAGGCACTTTGAATCAATAACTCCAGGAACAGTTGGAATCAAAACATACTTTCATTTTGGTCACAAGCTGCTTCTTCTTACAAACAGATTAATTTTGACTCTCAAGGTAGATGTCTGTGCCTTTGCAAGATTATGGTTTAGCCCCGAGGACTACCCTGCAGATCATGTGGAGCAAGAAAAGTAAAGGTGGAGAACAGTCAAGGCAAAGTTACCATTTGATATTTTAGGGATTTTATATATATGAAAAACCCTATAAAGTCAAGATGCCTCCCTCTCCATCTTTTCTCTGCATTATTATGACAATCCTGGATATTCTGGTTTGCAGAAAAGTGTGTAACCACCATCTGAATCATGATGATTTCAAGGCCAGGTTGGATGGGGCATTGAGAAACCTGGTCTAGTGGGAGGTGTCACCGCCTATGGCAGTGGGGCTGGGACTAGATGATCTTTAAGGTCCCTTCCAACCCAAACCATTCTATGACTCTGTGATTCTATAACACTTGCCTTCATAACTCCCTAAAAACAAACCAGTGTGTAACGTTCCTCCTTTTAATTTTGATGGATGTCTCACTTGCTCTCACCCTAGGACTCCGGGAATGAAGGGCAAGCCGCCCCGACCCATCTTCTCTACACAGGCAGGTGCCATGCTGCAGTTTGATGCAGTCACTGCTGGCCTGCAATGCCACAGAGAAGGGCTTGCAGCTCCCCTCTGACTGCCCTGCTAGCTGGCACAGCCCTGGCTGCCACCTCTCACACTGCAAGACCCAGCGATGTGTTGCCTTCAGAGTTCTGCTTCCCTCACCAGGTCACAGGCACCCGGCCCTCCTTTTGTGCTGCAGTCCTCCAAAAAACACATTAGGATCTCCTTATCTAGAACCCCTTTCATTTTATGTATCTTTATAATGTTATCTTTCATTCACTTCTTTGCAGGAAGCCTCCCCTGGCTAGTCATTTACTCTTCACAGGAAGGTTTCTCTCACATCCTTCATCATCTTGCTGGTCTGAGACCCTGTGAAATCTCCTTGTTACTCATCAGCTATTAGAAACCTGTGGGAGTCTGAAGATGAAGGACTGATGAATGAAGTGCCTCAGTGGAGTCAGAATAGTTTTAGTTGCAGGAATAAGAATTTCATTTTAAATTCACAGAGGCAAAAGGGTTGGCTACAAAAAGGTGACTGAGAGTGGCCTTTTTATATGTCTGATTGTCAGAAACAGCCAGAAATATATCAGATATTCTTGCAGCATGCTGATTGCAAACAGCTCTAGGATACATCACAGACAAATACTTAGATGTGCTCAGACATACCTTTTTTGTGCTGTCAGCAGTCAGTGGTGGGCAAGGAGAGAAACCCACCCTTACTCCAGCTAAGCAAGGAGAGCCCTCACCCCAGCACAGCAGAGGAAAATGCTGCTTTTTAAAACCTGTCCTATTAGCAGCTAACATTACCATTACTGTTTCTGTAATGACTGCACTTGCCTGTAATGCTGGGGAACTCCTACCACAGCCCTTGAGATGCTGCAGTTCCAAAACACTGTGGGTGAGCAGTAATATGGAAACCAGTTTGCTTTCATATCTGTGTGTTTCTTCCTAGCTCGACGATTACTGCTCTGTGTGTGTCCTTGGGTGCTGCTGCCAGCACAATAACGGGAGCACGTGAGGGGCAGAATTCAACCTCTTTACGTCTGTTTGCCACTTGGAGCAGCACAGAAAGGCTGTGCCCTCACTTTCATCCTCCCACTTCAAGTACTGGGAAACTCTGTAGTGTCTGTGCTGCTCAGAAATGTGTTCTGCAAGCTTTGACAGTGGAGGGAAGAAAGGGATGGATGTGAGCAAACATGCTCTGAATGTCACCCAATGCCCTAAGTGCAATTCATTTCTTTTATTCCAATATGATGGCATTTTTTAATTACAGTACTTGCCTCGTCAAGAACAGGAGCAATCATAAAGGCAGGTCCCCAGAGGAAGGCAGTATCTATTCCATGAGTTTGCTGATCAGAGGTAAATCTATGTTGAAAGTGAAATACATGATGTTAACTCACATTTTGATAGAACTTACTGAATATTTTCATATTACTCACTGTGAAAAGAATTCTGCTTCATCAAGATATTCTTCAACACCACCAAATACTTTTCCTGATTGAGGGAATGCCAAAAGCTGGACAGAAATTCAGAAATTACAGTAGCACCTCTCATCCCAGAGCAAACCAGCACTCTCACAAAATGATGAAGCTGATTTCTTTTCAGAGCAGCAGTAGTGGGTAAATAACTAACTTAATTTCTGTTCAGTGAGCTGAGCCTTCGTTGCAGGAGCCAATGAGCAGGATAGGGGCCAGGACCAGGAGAGGGAACATAGACAAAAACCACTGTGCTCTAGGATCTAAAGCATTTATGAAAATCCCTGGATTTGGCTTTCCACACCTTTCACAGATTTACATTTGAAATCTTTTGCAGACAAACAAAAAGCAACATTCATATATAGTGTGCTTTTTAGCTGCCTCTCCAGAAAGCATGAGAAACCTATGGAATTCAGTCCATTTCATTCAATGCATTGAGATTGTTTTGGATTCTGATCATGTCCTCCAGAGTGCTCACAGGCCTGTTCACCTGGCATCATCTGCATTCCCTTGGGAAGAGACCGCTATTCCACTATACATCAGCTAATGAAAACATTGAAGAGATCCTCCCCATCTCAGGAACCTCCACTCATCCAGCATAAAATCCTTGAGAATTTAAAATGGATTTCAATCATTTGTAAGTCTATCCCTGAGGAAATTCATAATAGATTCTAGTTATCCTATAAGAATGACACATGGAGAGTGTCTCAGATCCTCCTAAAATCAAGGTACCCTGTACCTCCTGGCTTCTGCCACTCCCCTGCCCCGTTTCCCATCCAACAACCTTCTCATAGATGGCAATTAGTCTAATTTTCACGATTTTTGACAAAATCACACTGGCTGGTGCATATTTACATATTATTCTCTAAGGGCATACAAATTCTCTGTTTAACTTTGCAGCTGCCCCTGTCTACAGCCAGGTTTCTGCTGTACTCTGGTCTGAGCAGTCGCTCAGGGTCGGTGCCCTGCTCTGACCCCCTGCCTGGTCAGGGCACAGGCACACACTGCACCCAGCCCAGACTTACAGAAATTCCCCCAAATGAGCAAAGATGGCTTGGCAATAAAAAGACATCTACTGACTGTTCAGATTTCTAAAATATTTCAAGCTTAGGGGAGTACGTGGAACTTAGGAAAAAACGTTTTTGAAGGCATGACTTGGGTTCTGCCTGAAAGAAACCTCAACTTACTCAGAATTTCTTTTTCTGTCCAGAACAGTAGCTCTTTTGAACACCTTAATCTTGGTCATTATTGGATTTTGACATAATGCTTTGTAAATATTTAAAGCAGGTTATGGCTTTTGATGAACTGCCTTGTCTTAAAGATTTTGAAATATAAAATGTGAGTTTTGTTGTCATCTCAATAGCCTCTCTGTATTTTCAATTTCACTGTCATAAAATTGTAATATTAATTCAATATGTTTTGTTGTGGCAGATTTCAGGACAAAAAGTTGATCAAGAAATTATGACAAAAGAGAGGTTGATTGTATTTGTATACGGAGACAAGCATCTCACCATCTCACCACCTAACAGCACTGTTTTCTCTTGCAGTTATCGCCAGCATGATTACAAATTCACAAACAAATGAAGTTTCCCATTTTGAAGCCATTAAACCGTGTCTGTGATCTATGAAAGGTCCTTAATTCCCTCTACATGCTTCCTCTGGTTAGATGATGGATTCTATTCTGTTGTATTTTCCCCCTGCTTAGCTATTAAACATCTTTCCCTTCCACTAATGGATTACGATCTCATGGTCTTTTTGGACAGCTGAGATACCGACGCCTCTATTTCACTGCCTGAGAGACTCAGAGGCACCTGATATTCTTGTAAGAATCTACTGGGATGTTCTTGTTTGTTATTTGAATAAAGCCCCTCCATATTTGAAATGGAATGAAAAATCTGAACTGACCATATGAAACAGCTATTGCTTGGAGCCTCCCTGCCCAGGCACTTTTGTTTTCATGGTGAGAGTTGTGAACTCATAAGAGCTCCACCTGAAAAACTACTGCGGGAGTTTTTTTAGCTCTCCTTTGTACTTTTTACAAGAGGAAGGCTTCATGCAAACTTCCATCATCCATACACCGAAAATTCTGTTTCAGTTCTCACTTTCTCAAAGCCTCACATTTCTTCTCCTGTTAGCATTTGGATCACTTTCTCTACCTCAGTAGACACACTACTAAAACAATATTAAATAGAAATAGTAATAAGTACACTCCTTAAGTAATAATAGTAACCAGAATTAACTAATAATAGTAAGAAACACTTTTAAGCCATTTTAGGATCTGGCTATGGCAACATTAGCAAGTGATGGGACTACTAGGATGGGACCTGAGGAGTGAAAGTTTATGTTGATCTTCTGGTACCTACACTATTTACACGTATTTTAGAGGTTTTATTTCCTAGTACTCCCACTCAGGTCCCACTGACTAACTACCATTAGTGGCTGGAGTCCACCTCTTGGCTCAGTTTCATCCAACACAAACTTCTGCTGGTCCATCTGAGACTGTTCTACAATTCACATCAAAGCAAATTGGGAAATTTGAAACACAGATGTGGCCCAAATAGAGCACAGGTATGCTGGCAGTGGTCAGAAAGGCAGCTTTAATGCCACTAAAGTAATTCTGTATTGGCAGAGATCACCTAATATTAATGCCGAAATTAACTCGGGAATTTCCAATATTAACACAAATCTCATTAAGCAAAAAACCAGAGCTGAATTAAATAACATATAGCCCCCTGTAAGACATGAGTACCTATAAAATTCTCCTTAATGTTCCCTAGTAAAATAATGCTGCAGAGCAGAAAGGGGCAGGATGCTGCTTTTAAAATCTATCAGTTACCATTATGCTGAGTAAGCAAAGCAGGTTTTGTGCAAATCATTTCCACAGTTGAATGATCTGCACTTTAGTGTAATCTCAGTTTAATTTGCAGAAAATGCCTTACTCTTTAACTGGAATGTTTTTAACCTAAAGGGAAAAAGAACATTCAACAGTCCCCAGCGTAGCCTGCACCAATGGAACTAAATTGTGCCAGAACTTTGGGCAGTAGCTTTCATATGTATTATTTGCACTCTTTTTTGTTCAAGTCTTTGCATAAAGCACTCTGAAGTAGAAAACTTACTAAAATCAGGTAAAAAATGTAATTAAAAGATGAGGAACGGGAGACTAAACCCCAGTTGGATTCCTGCTTCTTCCAAACAGAGAAAATGAGTTGTTCCAAATATCTGAGTCTAATTTTCTGAGGGGGTTTTCGGTCTGTATTTATTAATCTCAGTTTTGCACCTGCTTCTACACTCAAACATCTCTATCTCTGTTTTCTCTGTGCAATTTGTGGACACAGATGTGGGTTTCATAGATAGCTTGCAGATGCAAATGCTAAATTGGAAAAAAACAAACACTGTGGATGATTGGACTCTCTGTATGAGGCCTTTTGGCATTCTGCATTAGAATACAGATTTCATCTGTGTCAATGAAATACAGAAAATACAGGTATGTGATTCCTATTTTTAAAATAAAAAATAACTACATATTTGCCTAAGACTAGAAATTTTCAGAATTCCTCTCAGGTTTTCTTTTTTCTCCCACTGGAAACAAATATAGGTCATATTTTCATGGAAATTCATTGCATATATTAAGAGTTACCTTTGTGCACGTAATTTGATTAATCGTACAACTGTTCTTTTAAGAGAGAGCGTGCAATAATAATACTGTTACACTTCTCAGATGTCAACTAGTATATACATATATATATATATATATATATATATATGAAAGCTCAAGTAATTTAGTGGAAAAATTATGATAAAAAAACTCACTCGTGCATCAGTGACCGCACCACCGTGTTTCCGTGGAGGTGGGACTCGAAGAACAAGGTGTACAAGTATGGCAGCAGTGAGTATCTGATCCGAAGCGTAGCACGAGATATCTTGGCAAACTCGTCTCCGAACACAGCTGGGTCTTGGTCCTGTTAAGTAAAAGCTTTGATTTTTACTGAGGGACTTGAAAATTCACCGTAAGGAAAGCTGTGGCTGACATGATGCTAAAAAAAGTGAGTGTTTAAATAAGACAAAGCACTGATTTGCAAACTGGAAGATGGATTAAGAACATCTGTTATTACCAAACTAATATTGTACAACATTTTTCAACTTGAAAAATTCCAGTGAGTTCAAAGAGGTCAGGCCCCATCACAGTGTAAACCCTCTGCAACCACACCTAACCTTGTGATGGGAGGGGAGCTGGAGTTTCATGTCTGCTCTCAGGAACAGATACCCTGTCTCTAGAAATTAATTAATCCTGGAGACGCAAGCCCTCTGGGACAAAGAAGATGAACCACAGGAAAAAGGGAAGACTGATAATCTGCAAATCAAAGTCAAAAGCATAATTGGCCCGGTACATAAAGGCAAATCTATTTAAAAAGTAAACTTGTGGCCCTGCTGAAGCCAACAGGAGCGATCAAAGTCACTGTGTGCAGCGGGGAGAACATTTCATCCATTCAAAGAAACCTGATTTCTCCTCCTGTGCCCACCAGCTCAGGATGACAGGATACCCACACATCCGCAGTGCCCCTTGCCCCCTCGCTGCCAGCGATGCTCTCCTTGTGAGAGAGGGCACACGCTGGGTCCCACCATCAAGGGGGCAGGTTAAAGCAGTCTGGCTCTCTGCCTTGGCTGGTTTTGGTCTTAAGCCAAGGCAACCTTGACCATCCCCAGGATGGGATGCAGAGCGTGCAGCTGATATGGGGAGCAGTTACACCTCCTTTAATTCCTCCTGTCCAGCCTTCTCCAGTGCTAAACAGCCAGCTAATGAGTCACATGGCTCCCTTCCTCCTTCATGACATTCTTCCACAGCACTCAGTTTTCTCATTAAAATTGAAGACTATATGATGAATTCCAAGGATAACGAAACATAAAAGGAACAGAAGTAACAAAACTTTTTATATTATCTGGTGCTTTTCGGACAAGAGAAGTATTAATTAAACTATTTGAAATCCCCAGTGAATTAGGCAAAGTGGATATTTAAGATTTTATTTTAACAATAATTTAATGTTAATTAAACCCAATATTTAAGTAAAATTTCACCATTATTATATTTGCACCAGAATTAGTCACTAATAATGGTCCCTGCTGGCTCTGAGCTCCAGAGCATCTCTCTATTATTTCAAAAATTGCACAATATTTTTACCAGTGTTCTGACACTGTACAAATATTGCCTAATTTCACAAAGAACAGTTGGACTTCTTAGGTGACGCCGAGTGAACCAAAATACCTGCTTATTTCTTTCAGTGAACACACTGCTTTAAATGGATTTAAGTAATCCAATAAAGCCAAATGTATCTCTGAATTGCAGCTCCCATCGTATAGGCCCATTGCTCTCTTCCTGTTTATTAAATTGTGCACATGATTAATACTCACTCACCCAGCTCAGCCCCCCTTTGCATGCTCAAAGGGCCAAGCAACCATGTCTGTTAGGTACCTCTAACTTTAGTGGAGAGGTAAATAGAAAGCACTTAGCAACAGCGTTGGCTAACGCCTTCCAGACGTTTGTTAGTCTACAAAGAAATACCTCAGCGTATCTCAGGGATCTACAGCCTAACTCCTGACCCTCTTACTGATAGTACTATAGCTTATTATTCCTGCATTTGCCCAATTGCTGAGTGTCCATCAGACTTCCATGCAGACGCAAAGGTCTTCCTGGGGGTGTAAATGTTGCAACATTTTGATGATGCAACTCCACAGAAGCTGAAGGTTGGCAAATAACCTGAGCTCCACCATTGCACAGATCAGCTTTAGAGAAGGAAAAAAACCCCAACATTTATTGAACTAGCAGAATCATTTCTTCAGAATATCAGATAAACACAGCATATCTACAAAGGCTGCAAGACCTTCAAGCATCGCTAGAAACAACCTGATACTTCTTTCTGTCTGGGTCAAGTCTTTAAAGGACTCTGTGATGTCGAAGCCAGGGCAAGGGTCTAGACTGAGACTGCGCTTTTTCATCCACCTCATAGGCTCATTGGCCTTTTAGGTCTTGGTTGTCTCTTGACTGATAATGCTGTTGCTATTAGTGCCTCTCCTTGGACTTCTCACATGTCTGTAACTTGCTTTTAAACAGCAAGGATGGTGTATAATGATCTCTCTCCCCTTCCTGCAATACTTACAGAAGTACTGAAAGAAAAACTGAAGCAATTGAAAGAAGTAAGAAGATATGCTGGCAGTCACTGGCTCTTAAATAAAACCCGGGCTTCAGAAGGTAAAAGATGGAGCAGATGAATTTTACCAACAGCATGACGAGACCAGCATTTCTACATTATCTTTACATGATGAATGGGAAAAATTTATACTTCACTGTGTAATTCCTGCTCAGTGCAGTGCCCCTTTTTATGCACTGCTCCAGTTTACTGAAGAATGGCAGGTTAATTTCTAAGAAAGTAATGCAAATCACTGTCACCATAACTGTAATCATAGAATATAGCTTTATGTAACTTCATTTACTTACGCTATTTCCCTCTGCATTGTGATTTCTGGAAAATGGATAGAAAGAGCCAAGTTGCATCCAGCGCAGGCAGAGTTCATAGGTAGTGTTGTAGTTAAACCCACAGATATCAGCACCAATCTAAAGAAAAATAAAATCGTGATTATGATTGTGAGGCCTAAAACTGAGAAACTACAGAAATTTGCTAAAAAAATAATTTACAGCAAGTAATACCTATTTCTATTTACTTGATAAAAGTGCTCCACAATGATGCAAATGTTTCTGTGACTGAGATTGTGCTGGCTTCTAGACCACTAAGATCACTGTGGAAGATCTGACCATATTTCAATAACTCTACAGATTCTCCACCCCAGCTTGCAAAACCAGAAATGTATGAAGAGACCTCAATCACAGAATGTGATAATGACATAATACAAAGGGATCAGTTTTGGATGGCATGTAGTGACTCAGTCTGAATCTTGCAGAGCTATTTTCCTTTCACTTCAGCAGCCAGGACTGATGACATTTAGGCTTTTTTAATCTGCAGTTGCTGCCTGTAGAGGCCAGTACTGCTGGCCACTTCAAGTGGCTCGTTTCAGAAAACCTTTGAGTTAATTTGAAGTGATACTGTGTATGAGCCAGCAGTTGCCTGAAGGACGCCCGACGTACATAGGGAATGCCAAAGAGGTTGAATTCCAGGATTCCAATGATTGACCGGCGCAGGTCCTTCCACTGAGAGAAGTTGTCACCCAGCCAGTGACCCCCATGCTTCCCACTGCCTACGAATGTAGACCGACTCAAGACAAGTGGTCGCTTTCCAGTTGCCTGCCGGACAACACTGCAAAGAAATACAACAAGATCATTAAAAACAAGAATGGTAACCATACGATCAACCTGAGCATTCAGGCACAATCTCAAGGGGTGGGACTCATGAAACAATTACTGTTGCGGCTGCCAAAGTGCAAATAAAGGGAAGTTTTACTCAGTGGCCAAAATAAAAAAAAATAAAATCTATCTGATTCACAAAACAGTTTCTGCCAGGTATTTTTAGTCTTTCTAAATAATAATTTGTGTTTAATTTATTCTCAGCAGTGTCTCAAACTGAAAAAATGAAACATAATTTCCTTTCTGTATAAGTACATTTAATTTAGTGTCCTGTGGGTTCCTAAAAAACAGTACAATATGTATTTTTCTCAATACAGGATTTATTTAGAGATTTTTATTGGCAAGTAAGGTTCTAATATCCTGGAATTAAAAGTAAAAAAAAAAGCACAAAAATTATCAAAATTATATCTAAACATCTTATAAAAAAAGAAATCAATACAGAAAACGAACATGTAATCATTCAAAATGTCACCCCATCCTCTGGTTTCCTGTCATTGTTTGATATATGAGGTTTCATTACAGAATTAGTAGTGCAATGAATTTTTTCTTGCTTTTTGAAAACAATTTTACTGCATCATCAGAAAATCAAGGAAGAGCAATATGTCTTATTAACAAATCTATTACAAAATTCTTCAACATATGGTCATCTTTGTATGTAATTACACGTTGCAATATTATATATTGCAGGAACTCAAATTCAACTCTGCCTTAATGCCATTTGGGCAGCACAGTTTAGATTCTCCGGGAAATCCTAGCATGAAATATTAATCATATTGCTCACCATCCACCTCCTTCCCCCTTTTCTTAAGGAGATTTGATCAGGAGCTCTTTCACCCGAATTCGTAATGACCCAGTATTTGCTATGGGGTCTGTAATGGCACGGGGACTTACAGTGTTTCAGCACTTGTTTCTGAAGCAAAAAACCCAACAGCTTTCATGGAAGACTAAACAGATTAACCTTAGGAGCCATATGCAGCAAGAGGTACAATTCTTGAATCTCACGGCGCCTGCTGGTTCTGGTTTGCAGGCCAAATAACTCCACAAGATTCCATGGGCTTTGTATAAAAGGTATTTTAGAGCCTTTTCATGGATGTCTGGAGTAAGAGTGCTCCTCCTCTGGCTGTCTTTGGCTCCATTTGCAAATACAGGTACTAAAGAGGACAATATCAGATCAACTCGACTATGATCCAGAGCTGCATAAACAATTTGCAACAAGTAATTTATTGAATAATTTCAGTCTTTCACGAACCATTGATGAACAGGTCCTAATGTTGTCAAATGTATTTGCTGATTTAAATTATTTACAGAATATCATGTGCAAATAACTCTTGGCATTAAGCTATGCACAAACTGATTGCTGCTAGTTTATGTATTCAAATTCAAATCATTTGACATGGGGCAGATGACACATTTCCTATTCTCTGTCTGCCTTAGAATAATTCTTAGAATTGTTTTTTATATGGTTATGAAGTTGTCATTCATTTTCAGTGATTATCCTGCAATTGATGCTGGTTGCTAAATATTCCTGTCAGTAATTTAATTTAGTATATTATTTATGATGAGTGAATGCAGAAAGGGTATAAAACCAGCCTTGAAAAGAAATGTATTTGAGAAAACCAAATGAATATGCATGAAAAATACTTCATCAAAGTTTCCCAGCTTTGCAGCCAATCCAACCTCTGCATACGCTTTCGGTGGTGTTCTCCAGCCTTGAAGGACTCTCTACATTTGAGCAAAATGTGTTTCTTTTGTAAGGAGCCTTGAAAGCAAGTGCTGCAGGAAGGGGGAAGGTTCACAGCCTTGGGCAGGCTGTGAGGAGCTCTGCAGCAGTAACTGTCCCAATGGCATTAGTCTGGAATTGCACTGCCAGGGCTGTGTGTGTGCTGAAGGGGCTGGGGCAGGTGTGCCTGCACACGGAGCTTGTCCTGCTCATTTCAAAGGGTTTGTCTCACGCAGTTGCCTTTGCTGGCACAGAGCCTGAATAAATTTTAAAAATAAAAAAAAAAAACAACAGCTCAAGAAGACAGGAAATCCAAAGGCTCTATTCGCAGTGCTACCAAGACAGTGCATGGTTATGTGGACTTCAGTGTGCAGAGAACAAATCCTGATGGAGAGAGCAGTGGTGGGAGGAGCTCTTCTGAGATTGGGGCACAGGGGCCCAAAAACCATGCTAAGAGGTCCAGGGTTTGAAGGCTTTCTGCTCCTTCTCTCAAAAGCTGGACTGTGCTTCAGGCAGGCCCACAAGAGCTGGCAAACCACTTCTGGTTTTACCAGTGCTTCCCTTCCCCGTCTTGGCATATAAAATACCATAATTAGGAATCAACACCATAATTAGGCTCACTTAGCCATATCCTCTGGATGTTATGACAATCCAACTGCTGAAAATGAGTGCTAAATGCTGAAATTGGCCAGCACATCGACCCCTGCTTTGCACTTCCATAGTGGTATTAAATTTCCCCATGTTTTAGCTCAATCCCTGCTGGAAAAGGCACGATTTGCCCGTTTGATTTAACCCAACGAGTAGCTCTCCACTGTCATTCCAGCTTCACAGCAACAGTCTGCCTGCGTAAGCTAGTTTTGAGTGCTTCCCAGCTGCAAAATGAGTTTTACATTAGGTGACAGAAACTGTGCTGCAATGCAGCATTGCCCTCCTGAACCTGCTGAGCCCCAAGACAACTGCAAAACACTGCCTGCCAGGAACCAGAGGCAGCTCCAGAAGCAGCCAAGAGAGCTGCACAGTTCAGATTCTTCACTGACAGTGATAGAAACTCCTCTGCCACAATAATGAAGGGACAGAAAAATTCCCCAGGCATCACACAAGGCTACTTCTGCTGCAGCTGCTCATGGGATGCTCTGACAGAGGGTAGGAACATCTTGCTCTAGATATAATAAAGCAGCAGCTGAAAAGTTAGGCCCTACACATATATACTGATTTAGCTAAAAAAAGTAAAACTGGAAAGATTCTGCTTCTTCCATGATTCCCTTTTCCTCAAACAATGTTTCTTATTAGATACTATTAGAGATTTCCCAGGTAACATCAATGGCTTTTAAAATGTATTTCAATCACGTGAATCTGATCCGAAATACTTAGAAAACTCACTTGAAAGTTGGTTCTGTCTGTGACCAGCCAAAGAGAGAGTGAGTGTTATAAAGCTCTCCGAGGAAAGTCTGGGAGTCAGGACACAATGTCTTTTGTGCCAGGGAACGATCCGAAATGCCTGAGAATGATACAAAACACTGTAAAATCATATTCATCATAATTTAAATCTGTTCACACTTCTACACATTTAGGGGTGAAAACATGAAAGGACTTGGGAAGAGGAAAAGCTGAAGTGCTTGACCTGTGCTGACTTGAGGTTAGCATGTAGCCATGAATATCTGATTGCACACAGGCACATGTGTCCTCAGAGGGGAGGAGGGGACTGATAATTTCTTTTAGGTTCTATGTCCAGTAATTCAAAACATCTGTACAGGTGTCATGTATTTAGTAAGTAATAGAGAAATTCTGTAGTGCTGAATTAAGAATACACCTACATCCTATTTTACACAGTGAATGATTTCACTTAATGGCAAAAATGTTGCAAGAAAAAAAAAAGCCAAAACCAAACAGAAATTCAGACATCCAAGGAAGCTGTACAGTTATGTGAGATCCTAAAGCCCCAGTGTCCATACCACTCAGCTGCAGATGCAAGTAGGCAGCACAGTTCTGCCCTATCACGGCAAAATTCACACCTGAGCTCAGCTCTGGCCCCTCTCTTGCCATGAGACACTTCGGACTAGAAGGCAGCAGAACTAGTGGCACTGCCCCAAGAGCAGAGGTGTGCACGGGAGGAAAAAGGATGAGGTGCAGCAGACTGTGGGCTGTCAGTGGCTGTGTGAGTATATTTACATACGGATGGATTATCCAATAACTCTGTCTATCAGCAGGAGACAGTCAGTAGAGAGTGCAATAACTTTTTGCCTCCAGTACTAGTCAGGGTAGCCCTGATGTCACTGGCACAGCACCAGCTGATTCAAAGGTAAGGAAAATGAGTCACAAGTTGGCTCACAGATGCTGCCTGGTCTCTGATCCCATGTTAAGGAGGTGTTGGCAAAGCCCATTTGGTGCAAAACAATTTTCATCCTCTGCAGGTAACCACCATGAAAATGCCACATGAATTTCAGCAGGAATTGGGCCAGTCAGATTTTTGGTTTATACAGTGTATTTATCTTCAGAGATGGAGCTGAAAATGTTATAAAATTCTCCAAAATAAAAAAGAAAGCAGATTCTCAAATATTCTTCTTTTGCATTCTTAATTAGCTGCATGAACTATTTTAAATATTTCTCCATGAACAAGTAATTTCCCTGCCTAATTGCACTTCCCGTATGTTTGCAGTTCATTACCACAATGTACATTTCTCTGTAGCTGAAACCCCATTGGCCTCTCTGCTCTGCTCTGCCACCACAGCTGGAATCCTTGTGTTTGGATCTGTAGACACCAAGACTGCAGTGTGGCTGATCTACATCAGATATAATTTAATTTATAGGCAATTTTCAAGTAACTTTGACTGACATGTCTTTGAAGAAGACACTAAGGTTCTGAGGAAAGTCACACTTAATGTCCCAGTGGCACTTGATTATTAGCCCCATAAAATTAAGGTGGGATAGGAGAGCAAATGCTGGCACACAAATCATAGCTTCATTCTTCATTCCTATTCTATTTTGCATTCTGCCTCAGTAATACTGATTATTTTACAATTGCTTATTAATCTTCAGTATAAAGTGTTTTATAGAAAATTGATTTGAAGGACATCTGTTTTTAGAAGTTCAAACCACGGTTATGTGTAATCATGGTTACAAAATCTAGATAAGGAGGTGGAAGGCTACATTGACAAAAAGCCCGAAGTGCTGAGACTGCGACTTGCACAGATGAAATCACCTACACAACAGTGAAATAGCAAAACCCTGCTAACTCCAGGAAGGTCCCAGTCTCTTGCTGGACTAAGCAGCTTAGGTCCCATCTCATACCTACACCAGTCAAGGGCTTGGACAGCTCAGAGCATGGACAGTTTTGGCATAAAGTAAAATAAAAAAGAAAGCCCTTAAACACTGTTTCAAATCAAAGGGATAAAAATTTTACAATCTCTTTATAATATTTTGTCATGCTTTTGTTATGTTTATGTTTCTCTTATATTTAAAGTAAAAAGAACTGAGGTTTAACAAAGAAAATGAAGAATCACAGAATCACAGAATATGCTGAGTTGGAAGGGAGCCACAAGGTCATGAAATCCAGCCTTTAGCCCTGCACAGGACCATCCCCAAGGATCACACCATGTGCCTGAGAGTATCATCCAAATGCTTCTTGAACTCTGGCAGGCTTGGTGCTGTGACCACTGCCTTGGGGAGCCTGTTCCAGTGCCCAACCATGACAGTACAAAAGCCTGAAGGGAGAAAGGGAACATTTCCAATAATTCACTGTCAATAACTCATTTATGTATCAACTTCCTGCTGCATATTAACATTGCTCAGGCAGCTGGGCTTTCCTGGGTAAATGTTGGCTGGATTAACTGCCAGGACCACTGGCACTAATTGTGAGTACTCGTGGCTTCCTAAGGAAGAGTGAACATATAGTTCATTCAGCTACTGGAAGAGGTTTTCCCATTCCTATAAGTCTCCCATAGACTTGGACATTTTTAAACTTATTTTTAGCCCATTTCTAGTAATGCAGCGAAAACTTCTTTCCCATGAGAAAGAAAATATATTGAATTAAGGCATCAGGGAGATCCCCTCTTCCTTGTCATGGTTTGTGAAGAAGGCAGAGACTGCCCATCTCTGAGATTAGCAGTGGTGATGGTAAGACAGAAGGGTTACTCCTTCCCTAAGTCTGTAGCTGAGTTACAGTATATAGGTCTCTTGCCCTTTTTTTTGATGCAGACCAGTTGCTCAGAGAATGGCAGGAAAGGTCATTTTTCTAGTCCCGTTACAAGGCAGACCCAGGGAGAGAGGAAAGTGGTTGATTTTTGATATTCCATCACAACCGAACCACTGGAGTCTAGAACTGATGTGTAAGAGGCAGGGAAAGATGAAAAATGAGAGGATGGATTGCTGTCCCCCTCTCTTCACCACAAAAAAAAAAAAAAAAAAAAAAAAAAAGAAGAGCTTGACAAGGAAATTTTACTTACTAGGAATGTAAGGAGGGTTATTGATTTCATTGTCAGCACATCCAGGATACTGGCCTCTTCCAAAATTGGATGGTTCATTCATATCCTTTAATAAAGAGAGTAAGACACATGTTAAAAGCCTCATTTTCTTTTTTTAGAGAAGGGAAGGCAGATATAATGAGACATACAATCCAGATCCCATCATAGTCAAGGACATCCTTAAATTCCAGGCACAACTGGGTCCACCACTCCACCGTCCTGGGGTTGGTGTAGTCAGGAAACACGGAATCTCCAGGGGGCCAGGCCTGAGGGTCAGAGGGGTAAATCCTGGTTATTTTCTCATTTCTGTTGCAGAGCTCCTTTATCATTTTAAAGCAGCACTAGACCAAGTTCATCAGAAAATTAAAAAGCCCACCTTCCCAACAGCAGGAGTTACACCATCAGAGTTGTTCACCCAGACTCCCATTTCCTGGCCGAGATCATAAGGTCTGTAAGTGCCTGGCTCCTCATCCTTGGCAATGAAAGGGTCCTGAAAACAGCAATTACACTTCTGTTATGGAAATCCCAGAGGTCACAATTACTCTTCTATTTGTATATTTTAGAAAAATGTGGACCGTGTTCTTAATGCAGATTGCAAAAATATTGGAAGAGCACATAATAATTTAGAAAAAGAAGTTAAAGATATGTCATGAGTATTTCTTGTATGTGGCAAGAGCAATGTGAAATTATTAAATACCCTCAGGTTTATTTTTTATGATATATTCTATGTTCAAATTAGTTTAGAGGGACACTAGATTTTACAACCCCCACGCCAAGGTCTCTGCTATAGGGCATTCCCACACTTGGACACCTCTGGATTTCCTCCAAGGCAATCCTTATTCCAGCTGCCTCAAAATCAACAGCTCAATGCTGAAATAACTAAAGCTTTTCAAGGGGTTTGATGCATCCAACCTCAAAAAAAAAACCCCTTAGCTCTCCATTCAGAGCTAGTGTTGGACAAGGGTGTTTTATGTCAGTCTGATGCAGAGCGACCCAATTCATGCATGTGCCTCTGCTCTCCCCAGGCATCATGACCACAGCACTTTACACTCCATAGCTCATCCTTGCTGCCCCTTTCACTGCCTGGGGTGGTCACCACCTCCTATTACTGTCAGTGGCATTGACACCAACAACTTCTGCACCTCAGGATGGTCATCGGTAGCCACAAAGCTCATCGCAAGGGAGCGGGATGAGCTCCTGGGGGTGATGGAGGTCCACCATGGTGGTAAGTAATAAAGTTAGGAATACTTTGAGATGCCAGTGAATGAAGAGATGCTATTCAACTCTGCTCAGCAGTCAGCTGCAACTAAAAGGTGATTAATGCATTTTGAAATATGTGCCTAATTGGGAGCAGCTATCTGCTTTTTGTGTTATTTAGAACAGATGAAGATTGAAGCCACTTCAGGAGGGGATTCTTTATTTTTTTTCTTAGAAAATGTTATTCCCTCAGGTTCTGCTTTAGGCAAAACCTTTCAGTTATGAAACACCATAGAGAAAAACACCACTGAAACAACTCTTCCATTCGCTTATAGCTTCTGCAATATTTTAAGTGAACTTTAATTAAGATGTGATAAAAATCTAACTAATAGACTTCTTAGAAAACAAAAAAATATCAGATTCCAAATGGTAAGTTTCTTTAAAGGCATGTTTTAAAGCTCATTTAAACACCTGAATCAATTGCCTGATTTACTTGTAAGCCCTCTGATAACTATAGCCCTGGTGAGGGAATTATATTCTTCCATGCCTCAAAAACAAAAGCTACAGCTAAATCCCTACTTTAAGAGTAAAAATCTGCTTTACTTTAACTATCTAGCTCCAGTTTCACCCCTGTTAGAAGTATAAGCGTCCACTACATTTTTAACTTGTTTAATACTTCAACTATGGAAAAGAGAAAACTGTCCATCTGCAATAATTATCTTATAATTGTGGAAAAGATGTCTCTCAAGGGGCTTGAAGGCTAAAGTCAGCTTAATTAGCTACTCTTAATCCAACCTTCTGGTTTCCTTCAGCTGAAAGGTTATTCCAGTGCATAAATCTAATACATTATGCAGGTTTAGTATTGTCCTAAAGAGAATAAAACCCCTCTATGCATTCAAGGATTGTTTGTGTGGGAGGAGGTTCATGCCGGTTAATTCTTCCCCAATTCATCTCTTTAGCAGCTCTTGGGGAGGAGCTGCTGTGCATCCTTAACTCCAACCGACTGCTCAAAGATCTGGGAGCACCCAGCATTAACCAGTCTGATGCATTTCCACCTATGGTCCCAAACATGTATTTTGATGCACATCCATAAGAACTCATCTCTGGAAATTTTAGCCTCTACAGCTCACAGAGCTTGACTTAAAAATCTTAGAGCTATCAAGCTTTGAATCATGAGCGTGTTGCTGTTGACTTTTAAGTATTTTGTCACTGTTTCTATTTTTAGTGTGATTTAATAGAAGGTATACAAGGTCTTTCAGTAAAGCTCCTATTCAATAATGATTTTCATTTTTCATTGTAGTCATTGTTACTTTTAGAACTTTGTTTCTAAAGAATATATTTGTCCTGACACAGCTAAAACATGCATATTATTTGGAGCAATAATGATGATCAAGTACTGACCCTCTTAGTCAAAATTTCCCTTAAATGGAGATGGCCTCTGAAAGAGGTCAGGGGAGAGAAGTGCTGAAGGGCTGCACTTAGAGGCTCCAGTAATGGAGCCCTGCTACCATCAAGGTGACCACCATCACAGAGGGCTCCTGGCACTGGGGACTGGACCTCCTGATTGCAAGGCACCAGCCACCCCAGTGATGGTGGCACAACTGAGTTCAGGGTCCCAGCCTCAGATGGGTTACCAGTGTTAAGACTGCTGCCTGTCAGGGTCTGCTCTTTGCTTCTGACCATAACAGTCTGAGATGAGGAAGACTGAACCCATCACCACAGATCCATTTAACAGAGGTTTTACATGACACTAAGTGGCTCCAGTCAAAGTCCATTGCCTGAAATCATCATGAGGAAGGCTACAATCTGCTATACTTGGGGAACTCTTTCATTACTGTCACTGCCTAAAGAGAATCTAAACAGAAAATTGTTCTTTCAGTATCAAACTGGATTATGCTTACCTTGATTGCAACTAGCTTGGCTTTGCTATCACTTGGGAATGAAACCTTTCATACTGTTCCAGCTCCTGACTCTACTTATGGGAATGCTTTGCATCACTAAAGAACGCTAACAGAGTTTGACAGGATGTTAGCAACTGTAGCAAAGTGAAAATAGAAAAGTTCAGTACTGGTGTAACCTATACTTCGCATTAACTTTTAAATAATGAAGGACAAACGGGCTCGGCTTTTGTTCTTTCTTCACAAGCTTGATTAAAGAACTAGAGCAGAAGACAGCCCTTGGTTACAGGTTAGTGGAAGATGGAAAGAAGGGTTTCCTATCTGGGTTCCCATTAGCTCATTGCATGAATTAAGAGTTATCATGTTCCTTGCATCTGCCTAAGAGCTGAATTTACAAACCAACACCTCCCTGCCCTGCTGTAGAATGTACCATCTGAGAAACTGAAAGAGCTTTAAAAATGCTGTTGAAGTTAAACTCACAAGTAAGAAAATAATGTAGCTCACCCACTAAATCACAACTGCTTGTCTGTAGCTTCTTACTCAGTAGCAAGTGCAAGACAACTGGAGACATCCTGACATTGATGACAAAGAGTATTTATTAAAAGATAAGACTGCATGGGAAGAGCTACCCCAGATTCCTGGTATTTTGCTCACATATTAATGTTTTGCAAACATTTTGAGGGAAACCAATAAATAGGCAGGTGGTATTTAATGTCACAGCTCTAAGAGATTAGATAATTTTTAGAGCAATATTGAGGATACAAGGATCCTGAAGTCCCTAACAGTTAAAAAGACCACTTAGTCCTGACAGCAGATGTGCTTGCTTATTGCTTATTTACAATGATGTATCCAGTTAATTTGGGACTGTTTTTGTCTTAAAGTTGCTCTCCATCAGAGGGACTTACTAGTCTCTTGCTGTTTAAACTCTGTGCCTTGGATCTCCACTGATGGAAATTGAGTTCTCTGCTGCAACCTGGAGCTTCTCATGATTTGCAGTTGCAGAAGAAATGGGACCTTCAGGGGAATGTATCTTTAAGGACAAATTGCTGTCAAACAGCACTCACTACACAGGCTGCTATTTCCATTATCGATATGTAATTGATGACTTGAGCTGTGTGGTTTTGTTTGAGATTCCTAGCAGCAAATGGAATTATAGTACAATGAAGTGAAGATTAGGCAGATAACAAATACAGAGAAGGTACTTATAAAGAAACTATTAAAGAACTCCCAGTTAAAAAGAAAACTCCCATATAGCTGTCTGTTGTGCAGACTAGTCCATCCTCAGTCGCATGCTAAACTTTACAACAAATTGTGAAGGAACAAATAAGGACAGGGAGGCACTTCTGCCTTAATCTATCTATTTGACATGATAATGTGATTTTTAGATGAGGAAACTGCAGTAGTTCCCACTTATCTTGGCTCCAGATACACCAGTGCAAGTGAAAAATCAATCGTACCACAATTTCAGACTCTGCTGTTCTCTCTCTCCACGAGCCTTTAACAGAACCCCCAAGACAATATTAGAAATGTTACCTTTATTTTAAAAGGACTGGATCAACTTAGGGCCAAACATTAGTGGCCTGTCCATTTATGATTCGTTTGGATTAACTGGCCTCCTTACAAGCACAAGCCACCAATATAATGTAGGCAAATGTGATGCAGGGCTTTGTCATAGGAGACAAATTTTGGGAGAAAGAAGGAAATACTTCTGCTGTTTTCCAAACACCGTTGGGGGCATCATCAGGAACACTGGGAAATCAAGTTATCTGCTGCACAGGCAAATGCATTCAAACTGGGAATGTGTTGGGGGAGAGCTACTACAAGATCTGAAGACCTCACGCAATAAGAAGATCATAATATACTTCAGTTTGTTAAGTCTAGCAAAAAAAAAAAAAAGGCTGAGGGAGAATATGCTTGTTCAAATCAGTGTATCAAGAAAGAAAATAGAAGAGTGAGAGACTGGCAGTTTGAGGTAAATAGGAATAATAGAACCCAAATGAGAGGTGTAAACTGACCATTTAGACAGAAAACAGATGACTACAACCACAGCAGAAAGTCCTGAGAGGGACTGTGTGGGACTGTCTCCTTCTCCTTGCCCTGTGGCTGTTGGTCAGCTCAGCCTGAACCATCCCTGATGCATCAGACCTGTTCACAGCACGTGGGGAGGCACCCTGGCCACAGCAGCCAGCTCCCTGCTCAGCTCACCCTGCAGACAGGCAGCCTCTCCCTAATGTCAGCCCTAAATCTGTCCTGCTGCAATTTAAAGTGCTTTTCTTCTTATCCTCTCCCCAGTGGTTATGGAGAACAAATTGCATCCTGTGCCAGGGAGTGAAGCCTTCCTGCTGCTGCACTGCTGAGGGACCCTGAAGAGCAAGGTCTTGTGAATCTATCAAGGGATTTTATTTAATTTCCTATTTTATTTAAATCTTTATTTAAATTTCAATTTAATTGGTCTCAAATTTCCTTGCCACCGTTGGCACTCACTCAGCTATTGTGATAGAGAGTCATTTTCGCACAAGAACATGTATGGGGATGTGCTGGAGCCAAACAGCAAATTTTGTTGGATAAATTGACTGGGGAAGATGGAAAGCTCCAATTTTCACTTCTGTCCAAATTAATTCATTTGTCCATACGTCAGTTTTGATTAGAGGTTCAACATACATTTTCCACAATTTTTCATGCAAATAAACATCTCTTACATTAATTTAGATAAAATATAGGTACAAGACAACATGAATTGTAGTTACTAGTTTCCAGAGTGATTGGGAACACATTTTTACCCCTATTCAACTCCTTTTTTATGTGTCTTAAATTCATTTACTCATTTTCAGGGAAATAGTTGTATGAAAGCCCTGAACAGAGGCAAAATTTCTCATAAATGAGTAGGGAAAAGTGACAGAAAATTAATGTTTTGGTATAGAGATGGTGCTGGTACACAGATATCCAATAAATGCAACACTTTCAAATACAAAATCTGTGAGAAATTGTTCTTGAGCTTTTGTCAACAAATGACAAAAATGGAAAATCGGCTACATTAGTGTATGTGTGTCAGCACCTAGGTACTGCTGTAAAGACTACGCTGTGAATAGATCTTGTAAGAGGAGAAATAATTAGTAAGATGGTTAATTTACCAGAACCACAACATTGTGCATTCCTTTCTTCTTCAGCTCCTGCATGTACTCTGGCAGACCAGCAAAATTCACTTTATCATAGGTGAAGTCCAGGCGACGTTCCATGTAGTCAATGTCAAAATGTTGGACATCCTAAACATTTTTAGAGCAAACATTAAATAAATACTTCATCCTGCTCTGGAGTTCTCAGCACAGGGAAGACATGGATCTGTTGGACCTCCAGGGGAGTGCCACAAAAATGATCAAGGGCTGGAGCACTTCTCTGATGAGGACAGGCTGAGGGAGCTGGGGTTATTCAGCCTGGAGAAGAGAAGGCTCCAAGGAGACCTTATTGCTCCAAGGAGACTTAAAGGAGGCTTATAAGAAAGACAGGGTCAGACTTTTTATGTAGGGCCTGTTCTCCTGAGAGGAGAAGGGGTGATGGTTTAAGTCTACAAGTGTGTAGATTCAGACTAGGTATAACAAAGAAATCTTTTACAATGAGCATGGTAAAACACTGGATCAGCTTGCCCAGAGAGATGGTAGATATCCCGTACCTGGAAACATTCAAGGTTAAGTTGGATGGGATTCTGAGCAAGCTGATTAAGTTGAACACGTCCCTGCTCACTGCAGGACAGTTGGACTACATGGCCTTTAATGGAAGTATTTGATACAGAAGTCAGAACATATGCAACTCTATTTCTAAAAGGCAACTAAAGTAAGAAAGGAAACCTAAGAGATTTGCTTTAATAATTGTAGTCCTACAAACTTATATGGTAGCAATGGACAAAATGGAAACATAGAAGTCCTAGTTTAGCAACTATTTTGCAGTGATCTGCATCAGAAGTGCCATTATATATATCTTTAAATGCCAGCACCTCATACCACGTAACAGTAAATCCACGCCAAAATCACCTGCTATGCAGCCAAGAGCAGCATATAAACTTCACGTTAAAAGCCTACTTTAAATGTTCTTTTAAGCATTATGAAGATATTACTTGGAAACTACTACATAAGGTTATGAACATCCTTTTATTCTACAATTCTTTTCATAGGATAATTATTTTTCCTCTAATTTCCTTCCCCTCACTTCAGACTTCAAAATTAGCATAGGCAGTGAAAAATGTGTACTTACATATGGGATATCATAGCGGTGCATGCGATCGACAGTTTGCTTTAAGACATCAAGGCTGCCATAACCCCAGCGGGAGAGCTGAAATCCCAGAGACCAGTAGGCTGGCATGTGTGGGCGTCCAATGGCCTACAGCAGGAGAGAGGAACACAGAAATGCAAGAGGTGAGATGAGAAGTGATTCTGAAACACCAGGAGAGGCTTTCAGATCGCTTAAGCCACAAAGGTCAGGGCACAGGCATTACACACCCATTAAATACCCTTTCCTTTCTCTGAGTGGCTCTCAGTACAGTATGCCTGGCTCCAAAAGAGTGCTTCTCCTGGTGGATCTTTGGATCCTTCACAGAGGATCCAAGCAATACCCACATTGAGCATCACTTCTAAGAACACCCCAGTGGAAGACACAGCGTAATGTTAAATGAGGGGTTTGCTGCACAGTAGCACATGCCTTCACTTGCAGGGCACATGCCAGCAGAAATCCTGTGTAGATCCTCACTGACACACTCCAGGTCCAAACACCCCTTGGTCAACAGCAGGCAAATCTCCAACAACACACAGCAACATAAGCTTTGCAAATTTTTCCTGTCACATACAGCTGAACTAACTCATCAAGAGCCTGATATTTACTGGAGCTCTCTGAAGTTTTACTTATATTTACACACCAACTTGATGAAACTCAGTTACTTCTGGCTGACTGCACTTACTGCTGGCCCACAGCCTTGTGTTGCCAGGCATTGACTCTTCAAGGTCAGTTACTGTTTGGTCCTGAATTCTCAACT
Source organism: Sclerurus mexicanus (assembly GCA_013396755.1). Taxonomy (NCBI): domain Eukaryota; kingdom Metazoa; phylum Chordata; class Aves; order Passeriformes; family Furnariidae; genus Sclerurus; species Sclerurus mexicanus. The sequence goes on from VWZF01000795.1 coordinate 247,272, forward strand.
GAAACACAAGGTAATGAGTTAAATATGATTTTATAAATATTTGATTTCCACTGTCTGAACGTAATCCATCTGTAAATGGCATGAGGAAACTCAATTGAGAGCACAGGGGAGCAAGGCATCCTGCTCTGCTTCCCCCAGTGAGAGCTGCTGTGGTAACCTGGGACGAGCAGTGGGCAACCATGATGGCTCTGTCCTACAAACAAACTGAACTCTGGCATTGCCTCATTAGTACACGCTAATGTTTTCTGGGGGGCATCTCTTGAAATCCTTACTTCAGTTAAATCCCATCAAACTAACTGTTGTTTTGCATTTCTGGCACCTTTGAGGACAATACATGAAAATCAAGTAGCTAGGCAGCAGCCATGATTTATTAATCAGTTGCAACTATTGTCCCCCTTTGGCTAAATAATTGTTTCTCCCTTATTTCGTCGTGAATCTCCATAGTTAGGTAATTATACAAAGAAGTGTATTCACATCTATAACAGATCTAAAAACATGTGTATTGGTAGCTAAAATTCATCTACTTTAAATAAATAAAACAAGGCACTTCTGGCACTCTGTATTCATTGCATTACTAAGCTCTCTGAAGACACATTGCATAAAGGCACATCTTCCTCTGGGATTTTCTCCACGAAGAGTCTGACCCAGGAAAGCAATGCTGAACTTGAAATCACTCTAAAATAGATCATGGGTGCTAGAGCTGGTGGGATGTACAAAGTGCACCAGGCAGAAACACAGATGTGGGATACAGGCAGGGAAGAGATGAGGATGGTTTAATGCACCTGAGCTGGGGAACACATGGGATAAATTGCTTCCAAACAAGAAAGGCTTGCAAACACACTTGAACTTAAGCACTAAACATTACAAATTTGGCTACAGTGTGCTTTGGCTTGTTAGGATGCTACTATCTCACCTAAGCAAAAAAAGGAGGAGGCCAGGGCAACTGGTGAGGTTAATGCTTTGAGTCTCTCCAGGAGGGATGCTCAGGCTCAACAGCACAGCTGCCCCATACACCTGCTACTTGTCCCCTTCCACCAGACAACTCTCTTCACCCTCCTGAACACCTACTTCTCCAATTCAGCTGGAGGCTGGGTTCTGCAGAGGAAGCAAGAGCAGCTATCAGCAGCACGTTCCTGCCACAGCAGCACCCAGCCTTCACTTCACGCTGCTGTGCCCTTGCCAGGACAGGCCCTGGACAGACAAAAGTGGTCCCTACCATGTAGGGGGAGGCTGATGGGCAGAGACACACCATTGTTACCCTGGTGCTCTCTTGTCTGCTTGCACGTGTCATTAGTTTTTTTCCATTAGTTCCATTTTTCCATTAGTTTTGTGTGGACACGCCTGATCACCCAGACCATCTTTGGAGCTCTGCTGGGGTTTTCCATGGTGAGCTGAATGGTGCATGATGGCTTAGGGTAATCTCCCAGGCAGCCTGTGAGCTGGAATCAAGGTGTCCAACCTCAGGCAAGCCTCAGGGAAAGAAATCTGGTTCCCTGTCACATCCACATTCACCATGTTAAGGATAAATTCATCTGAGGAGGCAGCAGAGTTTGTTTTAGACCAGCAAAGGCTGCAAGATGAGCTCTGTGAACCCCATCACTTTTTGCTCCTAAAGCAGATGCATATTTTGCCCTTGCTTTTTCCACTGTAACCAGAGAGTCACCCCTACAAACAAGATTAAAAAGAGGGACCAAAACAAAAGAACTCCCTAATGAAATAAAATGCTTTGTGCACAGGCTTCTTGCCTTGAACAAAAGGAAAAGTTGGCTGATAAATATTAATCCTGTGGCTAAATGCAGAGCCCTGTGTCCTGGCAGGATGTTTCAGTGGCATCTGCTGCCTGTCCCCAGACAGGCTGGGAAATGGGAAAGTGGTGACCAGCCCAGGAAGAAGCAGTGGGAACAGCTGGGCAGCCCTGCTCTGGGTCCTGTGATACCCCCAGTCACCCCTGGCTAGGAGGGACAGTCGGAGACATCACCAATACCATGCAGATAAAGAGTTAGATGGGGATTTGCTTCTTCCCTCAACTCCTATCGAATACCCAGGTGGACACCAGCAGGGCTGGTGGAGGAGTTGTGGCCACCAGCATGTCACCAGAGCCCTCCACCAAGGGCACAGCCCCAGCACAGGGGTTTGCTGAGGTTCAGCTGCTCACTGGTGGTGCTGCGTCACTGTGGACCACAGAGCGAGATGGAATTTTGTGACAGCATTGCTTGGGGAGTTTGGGATTACAGCTGAACCAACAGAAAAGTATCCACCTTGCAAGTAAGAGACTAAGTTTTTTAAAGCAATTAATTCTCCAAGTTCACCAGGCTGGTGAATCTATGGTGAGCTTAATTGAAACCAGCAGAACATTTGAAGAGGAAGGATGAAAACAGGGCAGCTGGGAAAACAAATGTTCTTTTTTCTAATTATGCTGTGGACTCTCTCTAATGGATCCCCCTGAAGCTTCCTGATAAAGTAACTGACATATGGTACCTCCTCACAGATGGATCAGCAGAGGCAGGAATGTAATTTTGCAAACCTGAAAACTCAAGCTGGATTTGATATATATTTAGGATCTAGTTAATTCATACAGATTGCATTCTGCATACAAATGATCATAAAGTGCAGCAGGCAGAGAAAGCCTGCTTGGCAGAATTGCCAATTCTACTCCCATAGAATCAGAAAAGGTAAATGGGGTATGGCAGGAGAACTGAGGGAGGAAAAGACAGAAACAGCAAACATATGGGTTATCCAAACTGAGAAAAAAAGCGCAAAGATATGGTAGTGCAGAAGCAGTAAAAAAAGAGAGATCCTTTTTTCTGTTCCAAAATTCCTCTTGCACTTACTTCGTAAATAACTCCTGGTGTTGTTTAATAAATTCACTGTTAGTTTTTCCATGTTTATATAATTTGGCATTATGTGTATTTTTTTTCCACTTTTTTCAGATGTACCTGAGAGCTGATGTATCTAGAAGGTACCCTGGAAGTGTTTTGCAGTAAGAACAAAGTTCAGTGGAAACACATATATCTAACACCTAAAATCTGTGTCTAGGAAGCAGGTGATCTGTATTCACTTTCCCTGTGTTGGGTTGTTGGACAAGTAACATTATAAATATGAGCATCAATGATATGAACTAGGTCATATATTCTATGGAGTAAATCAGGATCCTATTCTGTTAACCCTATGACCAAAGATTTCAACGAGAGACACACGGCTGCAGAGTTATGCTCTATATATCATAGAGGCTGGAGAGAGACAGATACTCTTTTCCAGGCTAACAAAGGAGCTGAGATGTTCAGCAATACAGACACAGAGGCTCAAGATTGTTAATCTTGCACCCTAACTAGCCATACAAAACTACTCTTGAAGCTTGATATTTGCTTAAACTCCCTTTCTTCAAAGAGGAGTTGTAGGAGGAAACTATAAAAACCCAAGTGGGCTAATGCTCTGGATTTAGACACAGAAATAGCATGTTTGGATAGTCACACTATGGCTAAATTTCACAGGTGCTCCTATGGCCCAGCTCATCCCCTATGGCTAAAGTAGGCAGGTGAGTGCTGTGGTCACCTAGTCAGGCAGAGGTCTATGCACAGAAGTTGAGCTTTCTTTTATGAGAGGAAGAAGAAAGGCCCTGCAGCTGCTGAACCATTCAGAAGATGCTCACAACCTCAGGAATCTGAAAGTGTTAAGGATTTTCAATGCCATGGTTTTCAAACCTTGTTCTTTGCTGCATGAAACACTTATGAGCTGCTTATTCTTTCTTGGGGGACTCATGAATTCATCTGTGAGAATCTCACTGAATCATTTGTGATAAACTCCAGGTACAAGAAGGTTTCCCATGTTACCTCTCAAATAGAAGACTGGACTAGAGACCATTCTGAGGTCCCTTATACCCACAACTAGCCTACACTTCTGTAAGGAGGAAGCAAACCAGCAATTATCTCCCAAAACAGCATTAGGAGACATGCAGTATGCTCACTTAAAGCTTGTTATCAGATAATTTGTGATAAAATAACAAATTCATGGCCTTCACTCCATCCAAGAGCTATTAGAATTGTTGAACCTAACTTTCCTGAGTGTCTTGTTATGAAGCTCATACCCTACTGCTGCACACCATTGGTCTGTTCTGAAAGGCCACCAGTGGTCTGAGCAGTGGCAGTCTGGTATTAGGAGTGACTGCAGAGCCTCAGCCAGGCTCAGCTCAATGCCTGAACTCTTTACCTTGTTACTGCTTTTTCCCATCCTCCTGCAAACTTTGCCATTAGAAGTGAGATTTGTGTTATATACCTGTCCTGCACACTGGACCTCTTCTGTAGTAGGAGAAAAATGTGATCATTGTCATATATATTCTGTGCAGGCCCACCTTGGATGTGCCAGGAGCAACGCTCCTCACAGCCAGGCTCAGGGACAGGAGGGAGCAGAAGAACCAGGCTGGAGATTTCCCCTTCCCATGGAACTATATCCAGCACATACCCTATAGCTGCTGTCACTGCTGTATCACTTGGGTGCCACTGGCAGGATGCATCCTACGTAAGACATAACAGAAGGACAGAGCCACCAGCATTTAGCTCTCTGCTCCCTTCCCACACTCTACCTCGCTCTTGGGAGTCCATTTAAAGCAGATTATCCCAGGCCAGGCTGGCACCTGGGGCCACCTGTCCTCACTCCAAGAGAGGTTGGTGGCCCTGGCAGGGTAGCCGCAATCAACCCTGATGGCCACACAGATATTGAAGTGGCACTGAAGGTAACAGCACAGAACTTTGGAGAAAGGTGTGGAGCACTTTGCTCCAGACACAACTCCCTTACTCTCGACAGCCGTGCACCAGCTGGCCACCCTGTCACACCTACCACTGGGGCCATCCTGGACAGGTACAACGGGTGTTCCCTGCAAAAAGCAGCGATTTGGGGCAGACGCTTGCACAGGTGGGATGCAGGTGTCATTTCCCCAGGAAGCTCATTGCAGCAGTGCAGATTAGTCTTGCCAGGGTCCCCGGCAGCCAGGAGGTCCCTAAACACCAATTCCCAGAGGAGCCCCATGCAAACAGCTGAGAGAGCTGGGGCATGCTGCTGAGGGGTGCCTTGCAGACACCAGTCACACTCCTCCTTTTCACCCCTTGTCCTTCCCTGCGGCATGACAACTACTGCACAGGAAAGTCCTCTCAGTGTGACAGGAAATACAATTGAAAAACAAAGTCTTTTCTCTCTCCTTCACCTTCCCACGTATCTTGTACATAAAAGCTAAATCATTACCCTAGAGACTAATACTATGGTAATTGTAACATTTGCGACCTTGGAATTTCAGGATGTTTACTGAAGAAGTTATTATTTCACTGTGAAATTACTAACATGCATTCTTTAGGATTCCCTAGAGAGCTGAGTGCAAGCTCAAAGAATACAGAACGGGATTTTTTTGTCCTGCGTGTGACATGTCTCATTAGGAGACACCCACTGCTCTCCTTTACCTTGTTTTCTTTGCTTCAGCTCCATTTCTAGAGACAGGGGTGGAAAGTGAGCTGCCACTACCCATCAGCTGGGGAGTGAGAACTCCCTCATTTTATTTTCAGCTGCTGACCACCTGCTTAGCCACAGAAATGCTGCCTTCAAAAACTAGCAAAAGACTTTGGAAAAAAACAGGGATGGCTCTAATCTCCATTGCACTGCTGCACTAACTTCTCTGAAATAGGGATCAAAGCTGGAGCCCAGGGAAGAGTAGCTTTACTTTTCTTTTCTTTCCTTTTTTTTTTTTCCCCCTGGTTTTATTAACCGTGTGTAAGATAAAAACCCAATTTACTTGCTGGTCTGTGGCACTGGGATCAGAGATGGTGTGTGCTGGTTTTAGCTGGCATAGCTTTAATTTTCTGCCCAGCAGCTGGTATGGGGTTGTGCTTTGGATCTGTGCTGAAAACAATGCTGATAATTCAGGGATATTTTTGATTTTGCTGAGCAGGACTTACACAGAGTCAAGTCCTTTTCTGCCCCTCACACGAAGCCACCAGTGAGGAAGCTGGGAGTGCACGAGTTGTTGGGAGGGGACAGCTGACCCCAACTGACCCCAGGGATATTCCATACCATACGGCATCACACTCAGCATATAAAGCTGGGGGAAGAAGAAAGGAGAGTAGGAACATTTGGAGTGATGGTGTTTGCCTTTCCCAGTAACAGTTACGTGTTCAGCCATTTCCCTGTTTCATAGGGATGGCTGAACACCTGCCTGTCCATGGCAAGTGGTGAATGAATTCCTTCTTTGCCTTGCCTGCGTGCACAGCTTTTGCTTCACCCATTAAACTGTCTTCATCTCAACCCACGAATTTTCTCACTTTTACCCTTCCAATTCTCTCCCCCATCCCACTGAGGGGGAGTGAGCAAGCAGCTGAGTTGCTGTCCAGGTGACTGGTGGGGATGATGCGCAGAGGGAGCAGAAAATGCCCAACCAACAAAACAGTTGTTCCCGCTCTGGGACGTGGAGGGGCCCCGTCAGCTTCCCACCTTTCTGGGAGGCACCACCTGAACCTCTGCTTCGAAAAGCCCACCACTCTGGGGAGGCTCCAGCCTTCCCAAAACAGCAGCATGAGCAAGTCTTATCCCTTCCATCATCAAACCAGAACCCAGCAATTCTTTCCTTCTCAGCTGAATCCTCTTTTCCCCTCAATTTGAACCACAATATTTCTCTTCCTATTTCAGGCACTTTAAAAGAAGACAAGCGTAGGCTATGGAAGCTTTAAAAAGCCAGGAAAGACAAAATATTTGCTGCAAATGAGAGCTCAGGCCCTTTTGAGGGGTGGTGCAGGGGAAGGCAGAGCACGTGCACATCTCACTGTGATGTCTGAGTGCCCGGCTCTGGGATGCTCTACCAGAGGCTGCTCACCACTTCCAGTTGCAGCCTAATCCTCAGGGCTTGCACACATGACCCTCCCCTTCTCACAGTAATGAGACCCTTCTCAGCTTTGCTCCACGCTCTTTAGGTTTGACACTGATTTCTTTAGGAAAGAGCTTGGGTCTGAGGGGGCAGTTTTCTGTGCAAAGGCCCAGTTAATGCACCATGTGGCATTTGGTGATGAGGAAAAACATGTTATCTGCTACTTTTTTTCTGCACAGTCCTCACTAGCTAAGAATTGTATGTACACTTCCAAAACAGCTATTTGCATGTGTTCTCTCAGTTCTCTGGAAAACATTGGGCAATGGAAAAGAAAGTAGTTACACTCTGTGAGACAGCAGTAAATGTATCGTTTCACATCTATGCTCTCCAATGCAATTACATGGGTTTTCATTAGTAAAAAACAGGCTGATGGCTCCAAAATCAACAGGCAATTCCACTGGCAAATAAAGGCTTGAAGCCTTTAATGTCCATCCAACACCTCTGAAATCCAGCAGATGTAAAGTTCCCAAACATTCCCATGTGTACTCTGCCTAGTTTGTTTTCTGAATCCACAGCGTTAAAATACATTTATGGTCGTATAGCAAAGACTGTAAAATTATGACAGCCCAGAGAAGAGTAAGCTTAGACAGACTTCTTTCTAATCATTGCATCCCTTTAAAGCAGTCCTGCACCCCATTCTGAAATACTGCAGGGCAGGCTGGAGAGGTGCACTGAACACCTGGCCAGCCTGTGACACTCACACTGTTCACAGATGCTCGAGCATACGCCGGTTTGCTCACAGATCTGAAGCTACAGCTTTGTACAAACACACCAGGACAAAGCTCTGGCTGCACTACCTGCTGATACTACCAGATGCTGATGGGACTTTGTTACAAGGCACTGCCCCACGCGCCATATGAACTTTTCTACTAACCTCAGTGTATTGCTGAATTACATTTTCGGGGGTTGGTCCCAGGAAGAGATAGAAGTCGAGGATCCCTCCAATAGTGCGGAAAGTCAAAGATGGGTTTGGAGAGAGAGTAACATCTAAAAGGGAAAAAAAGAGGTTCTCAGTACAAACCAGCTCTGCACTATACACGGGAATGGGTCAACAGTGCACCAGGGGAGGTTAAGACTCAACATTAGGAAGCATTTCTTTGTCAAGAGAGTGGTCAAACACTGGGACAGCCTTCCTAGAGATGTGGCTGATGCTCCAAAACTGTCAGTGTTTAAGAGGTGTTCAGACTGGCATGGTGCAGCAATAAATCACAGAAACCCACACAGAGTAGGTTACATAGATCCATGGCCCAGTTTCATTTATATAAAAAGGATCAACAAGCTTGTGCTTAGGGTTCCTCTATGCTATTTTAATCTTCTTATTGGAAGCCACTGCCTGCCAGGGGAAACTGACTTTATAGACTGAGTGAAGATTCCCCTTTTCTGAAATTATACCACTAGATTAATAAAGTAAGGTGACCATGGCAACATACAAAACTATTTTCCACAGACAGAATATAGGACTAACCTAAATTGATTTGATTGAGTTATGCCAGTCTCAGAGGAAATTTCTGCCACCTTCTTCTTTCCCTCTATGTGTATCTATTTTCAAAAAAAAGTTAAGCATATATTTTTGCTGAAAATAACTCACCTTGTTAAATAGTCATTCTAATGAAATCCTTTCGAAAACTCTATAGTAAGTCCTGGAAGCTTAGTTAGGGAACAGTCACTCGTATTTGTATAACACTGAAAAAGCAATCACTGAAACAGTTTTTTATACTTATTAATCTACCAGCTTTCTATATGCAGTCCATATAGGAAATCCATATATCTTTTTACCTTGTGCATTGGAGTTCAGAAGGAGAACACCGTGGGCGTTGGAGTCAAGTTCCACACACATATAGAAAGGGTGAACTCCATAGAGGTTGGCAAATGACTGAAACATAAACAGCACATGAGGTATAGCTCGACTTTGCTATTTTTCATAGTTTTTGTCAGGTAGCTACATATGCATAGACAAGGAAATTCATTCATAGATACAGACTTGTTTTGAAAGGTTGGGGATTTTTTCATCTTAACTGGTATGAAGTCAAATTGATAGAAAAGAATTATTTTTTTCTACCTCATCACAATGGCACTTTTTAGTCTTTCTCAGTTAAACCTTTCACATCCTGCCAAACCCTGCAAAATGGCATGGGTAAGAATCACTTTGCTAGTTAAAATAGACTCATCAACCACTGTCTTCAGTTTAGCCAAATATGTAATGAGTCCTGCTGAAGTCCAGCTTGTTTGAACAAACAGGGATTGATTCAAGCATGAAATTTAATGCTTTTCTGAACCAGGATCTTGGCACACAAAATACTTTTTTTCTGGAAACTGCACTGTGAGAAATTCCCTGATGAAAGGTTTCGAAGTACCCTCAAAATGACTCATGGTTTTGTCATTTAATTAAAACTGAGGATACCTGCAAAACTTGTGACATTCCACGCTTGCCACCTCTTTTTGGTGATACGAGTCAGGAAAAAGTGTTGCATAAACTGGATTACCGTGGGTGCCTGATCCCTGCTGTACATGCCATAGGTAATGAAGTCCATGCTGTGTTTGAAGGTCGGGTGCTCGTGCTCACCAAACCCATACACAGAAGTGGATGGCACAGTAGTGGTGATCTGAAGGAACTGGTTGGAGAAAAACAGGTCAATCAGGGCACTGTCCCACCTGTGACAAACAGAGAGAAACATGATTAGTTTGCTTATCTTTTGTATGTATGATTTTAATTTCACGTCTGGCTATTTACACTTTTTATGTATTTTGGAGAATAACGATATTAAAAAAAAACACCATTAAATTCTATGCACGCCTCTAACATATTTAACCTAACACACATTAAATTCATCTTGCAATGGCTGCAGATATCTCATCTACTTATAAAAAAAAATGCATCGATACAATTTTGGAAAAGAACAACTAAAATAACAGAAGACACTATGTATAAATCTATTACCAAAATAAGTGGTTGCTTGTGATATTTCTATGACAACCAATGGTAAAGGCTAAAAATTGTTATTACACAGTGGAGTTCAGAATCCTTAATGAGAACAACAGACATTTAGTTTTTATCAGCCTTTAAGTTTTAATGTTATGATGCATCAGGACCTGAATATTCATGTTACCCCCACCTTCATACAGGTGTCTAAGGTAGAAACGTAGCTTTCTCCAGAGTCTGCTTGAACAAGATGTTTTTATTGTGATGACTCGCTCCTGCTTCTCTCACCAGCTTAATGCCTTTATTTCCATTGACTCATCAGTGGACACAGGCTCACATTTTAATTAGGTGTTACATTCTATTTCCCATCTCTAGTGATATAATGAGCTGCAAGCTAGCTGGGGGAGAACATAGTCAAGCTGTGGAGAGGTGTTTTGTTAATGGTCCTGTGTATGCCACAAGTACCGCATTTAAACAGCATCCTCTCAAGCCTTGTTTAACCGTGAATTCGTTACAACTAATTAAAATAAATGAGCCCAAACTGTAGAGCATAGAAGTGGCATAACTCCTTTTAATGGTCTTCTGTCAATGATTTTGACAAAATTAAATGGTTGATCAAATTGCCCAGTGAATCAGAGAAGTGGCAGACGGGCTGTGTCAGTGGGGAGCAGCGCTACCCCCACGTCAGGAGCGTTCCATGGTGAGTGGCCTGCCACCTGTGCCACCAGCACCCCTGCTTGGGGACAGCTCTCTGCTGCTGGGAGGACTGGGAAGGCACCACTGCTCCCACCACACTGGCCTGCTCTCCGCCCGAGGAAGCAAGGACAGCCACTCACAGGAACACTCAAGGCACCCTTATGCCTCTCCATGCAAAAAGCAGGCACAATCTATCCCAAAGTTGTCCCAGACAAATCAGAAGTCAAGCACATGTACTGAAGGGTCTGTGTATTTTTAAACAGTCTATTTGGCCTTTTTTACAAGCAGGAAAAAATAAGAATTTTATTTAACTCTTGATTTGGTACTTTTTTTGCCAGAAGGAAACCCTCTCTCCCTTCTTTCCATCAGCTTCTCTACCCACAAGCAGCACTGAATAAGATTATTTTCTTTTAGGAGGATTATGGACACAAAATATCCCCAAAAATCAGCTCCAGCCCTTGGCAAACAGAGGCCTTTCTGCAAGAGGCTGCTGCCGTGTTGGAACAGGGGTGGGCTCTGGAGCTATATTCCTGTCCAAAGGAGAGCTGTGCCACAGCTCTGCTCTGTGCCAAGGCAGGAATGGTCACTGCGCTGAGCAGACCACAGGGTTATGAAAAAAGCAAAGGATGCCAGAGGGGACGTGCTTCGGGAAGAGCTTAAATATCTGTCCCAACTCATTGAGCACTCTCCATGATGTCTGTTCAGAGGACATGAGGCTTTGTACATCTAGTACCCACATTACAGCACTGACATTTCCCATCATGAGAACAATTAGCGTTACCATGGCATTAAAGTATTCCTTCAGCTCAGCAAGTCCCCTCCCTAACCAGGAGAATCACTGGGGTGGTGCAAACCACAATCCTAAGAACAAACCCTCTGCCCTACCATATCTTTATATGTCACGGAGACACTGTTTTATGACTCATGCATTCCTTCAGGCAACTGTCACGTACCCAACTTCTGCATGACATTGCCAAAGCAGTGCCCTGCTCCGCACCCCTCTGTCACTCAGCTCCCCAGGGGCTGCCACCCCCACCGTGCAGCTCCCCATGCTGTGCCACCATTGCTCCCCATCAGCCTCGTCTTTCCTTAGCCCTCCGCAGGCCAGCAAGGCTACGCACTAAATATAGCATTAACCATGACATAGAAAGACTGGTAATGAGTCTCTCTTTTTTTGGGCATCATTATGTCCTCTCCGTCCAGAGGACAGCACGGATAGTTTTTCCCCTGGCATTTCTTTCTGCCCCGCTCCCAAGCAGCTTCCAGAGTCCCTGTGCTCTGCAGCGCACTGTGGTAGGCTGTTGTGTTACTTTGTTTGCTTGCGTGGTGTTGGCAGAGAGCAATCATTTAAATGAAAAAATTTCGTCTGTCATTCTTTAAACGCTTGAATACAATAAAAGAAAATATTCTATTTCTCCCACCTCCCCTGCTGCTGGTTTAAAGAAGATAGAAGGAATGAAACAGGAGGGAGCATAAAATGACATCATGTGTGCAGGAATTTGCGTGGGTCTCCTCCAGGAGTCCCACGAACTATAACAGCGCTGTGATGGACAACAGAAGTGATTTAAAAACCTAAAAATACAGCTGAGCAGTTGTTCACTGTCAAAACTTCAACCCCTACCAGCAGTTAGACATGGCAAAGCCTGTGAGGACAAGAAGCCCTCTCTTTGCACAAGAGGTAGTAGCTGCACTCACGTTCGCTGCTGAAAGTCTTACCCTGTTAGTGCGTCTGTGGTGGGAACACCGCTGCTTGTGGAAACACAGACCGGCCTCCCCACACATCTGCCTGGTCTGTTGTCTCTGAAGAGTCAGCTACTGCCTGTCCAGGCAGTCTGACTGATAAAAGCTAACATTTTCTTCCAAATGCTGTCACTACACTCACGAGTAATCTTATCTTATCACTAACATCTTATCAGGAAAAAAAAAAGTGATTCAGATTGAAAATATCTGTGTAAAAATTAACATTTTTGGCCAGCAAGGGAACTACTCTCACACCCAGAAGTCAACCCACAGGACACCAGGATCAAACAGAACTGCAGCGGAGCAAGGAAGTAGTATTAAAGGAAGGTGGGTAAGCAGATAGATAAAACATCCTGTTCACGTTGAAGGTGTATTTTATGACTAACATTGTCACAATGTTTGAGGGGCATGACTAAAAGGCAGTACAAAATGGTTTTCAAGAGTGCAACCATCAGTCCTTTGTAATACAAACTGGACATGATGATTTACCTGAACAATTTTGCTTTGCTGAGGTGTCTTGGAGACCAGTAACAGCAGTGTGTACAATGGCTCAAAGCACTGACTCACCTGCCATGAGCAAGCAGCTGGTGGCACTTCTGAGGTGGTCTGACAAAACCTCCAGAACCAGGAGACTTGAGACACTGAATTCTGGTTTTGGCTGGAGTTCATTTTCTTCACAGTAACTGGTATGGGGCTGTGTTTTGGATTTGCGCTGGAAACTGTCGATAATTCAGGGATGTTTTAGTTATTGCTGAGCAGTGTTAAACAGAGTCAGGACCTTTGCTGCCCCTCACACTGCCCTGCCGGTGAATATGCTGCGGCGTGCAAGTAGCTGGGAGGGGGCACAGCTGGGACAGCTGACCCCAACAGACCCAAGGGATACTCCATACCATACGGCTTCATGCTGAGCACTAAAACTAGGAGGAAGGTTGGCTGGCAGACTGCTGCTCGGGGACTGACTGGGCATCAATCTGCTGGTGGTGAGCAACTGTTTTCATTTGCATCACTTTTCTTTCTTGGGTTTTATTTTTCTCTCTGTTATTTTCCTTTTAATTACATTATTATTATTATTATTATTATCATCATCAATGTCATATTTTCTAAGCATTATTGAACTGTTCTCATCTCAACCCACCAGTTTTCGCACTTATACCCTTCAAATTCTCTCCACCTTTTGGAGGGGCAGTTAGCAAGCAGCAACACAGTGCTGAGTTGCCAGATGGAGTCAAACCATAACACACAGTTTCACAACAGCTGTATTCCTTACTAGCTTTAATTCTTGGGACACCACTGGACTGCAGAAGGCACATCAAGAATGAATTTTTATATGCTTATCTTACTTTGAAGGGGATTTATAGAATAGGTGGAGAAAGTCAGCACAAATAACCACAAACATGCCATTTAAAAAAAAAAAAAGAACTGCAGGGTATATTTACAGTTATTGACACAGTTCTGCTCTACTTCTACTGTATTCAGGTGGCTGGATATATAATGTTCTGAAAAACACTTGGATAAGTGATATCCCTACAATACTTCTTGCCTACATAACATAAATCTTAGTGATTAGGTGACTAAAATAATGTCTCTTACAAACTAGGAACAAACCCAAGCTACCCATGATGCATACAACCTGCTTCCGTTGCTTTCAGCAAAACTGCAGTTTAAGACAGTATCTGTATAAATCATTCTAATAGCCTTGCCTATGTAAAAATGTCTTCATGGTAAGTGGCGCCTGTGCTTACTACCCCAATCAATAAAAAAGGCAGCTGAACTCTGCAGCAGCCCTTTTGGAAATTAAGGAAAATCTTGATTAGATTCCGGTTATTTGTGCTGTATATTCCCAAATGATAGCAAACAAGGTATTCCAAACTCTTAATAGAGAGAAAGTGGCCCATATCTGCTTTGGAAAAAAATGTTCTGCCTTCCATTATTTGTATGACATCATGAAGGAAAAGTCAGGATATTAAAGTGGAGAATCAAATCAGTAGTCCATCCCACTGCAGCTGTCTCCAGCAATGGCCCAGGCTTGAAAGGAAGGCATAAGATGTCACTCAGAGTCAGTCTTGCAATAATTTGCTTATGGAGGAAGTTTCTGGCTGTTTTCATAGAATTAACTGATGTTATGAAACACGGGAACAAAAATAGTTTGGGTTGTTTTGTGGTTTTTTCCTACAGATGATTTTTTATTATGTGTGAATGTGTATCCTGCTATGCCTGCCATGTCAGTGCTGCCCTGGGGCAACGAGTCCCACAGAGTAATCACACTGCAAAATGAGTATGTCTTTGTTATTTATCACTGTCTTAGAACAAGCAGTTCCCAGTCTTTTACTGTCTTGAGTAAGTGTATGCTTTCTTGAAGCCTCCTTGCTCACTCTTGATACTACCTCTTCCAGTGGTTGCTATAGTTAGTGTGGCAGGAGCAGGAAGGAGAATAGCACTTAACCTGAGTGCATGTGCCACAAAACAACACAAAAGCTGCTTGGTTCCCTCTCCTGCCTTATTATAACACAGTATTTTCTTTCCTGTTTTTACTACTGTAAACAATAAACCTGGCCGATGATAGGAGAGTTTCCTGTTAGAGGTACAAGATCAACTAGGATACTGTGAGCAAGGATTTACTAAACTAAAGCAATTTCTTGATAAAGAGTTTTGCCACCAAGCATGATGGGAGTGGGAAGAGGCTCCCTGCAGCCTCTGCTGATTTACAAAGATGCTAGTTTGGGAGCCTCACCTCTGAGACAGGAGACCTAGTCCTCAGTTCCTGTCCCTCATGGTTCAGATCTGTGACTTGCAGCCTTAAATCAGATGTAGGTTTCTGGTTTTCCCCAGAAAAACAGAAAACACCTGACATTGGCTGGGAGTGGGAGTTTTGTGTCCCTGGGTCACATCTGACCCCCTTGGCACCTCACCAGTGGATGCATGCCATGGCATCTCTTCACCCCTCTGGTTTTGGAGAGCTGCTGGCACAGAAAAAGATGTTCCCTGGCTCCCAGTGAAGCAGCAGGAGTGTTGGAGAGGGTAAAGAAGAAGAGCAGGAGCAGGCAGGGTGGGGTGGGACAGAGAACAGGACAGCAGTGGGGGAGAAGGAAAAAGGTAAGAGGGAGTAAGCCAAGAGGTGTTACTGGGAGCAGAGAGGGAGGCAGCCCAAAAGATCCTTGTCCTGGAAGCCCCCAGCAGCACCTGGATCATCTCCCTACATGACCCTGCCTAATTTTCACCCCATGCAGGTGAAGCATCGGCTGTCACCTGATTACCTTGGAAAGAGCTGAAAATGTAGCCTGGCCTTTTATTCTTGCTCCTGGCTCTGCATGAGGTTTGCAATCAGCTGTTAATGTCTCTCCCCTCACATAATTTATTCCTCTGCCCTGTTATTTTGATTACATGGAGCCCAGAGTTTGTCCTGCCCTCCTTGGGTAGCTCAGCTATGGCAAAGTCTCCTCTCGCACAGCAAGTGTGAGAAACACCTGTGAAGCACATTCAGGAATACCACAAAGCCTTCTCTGCCCCTCCCCTGTAGCATTTCAATGTGGAATTAAATCGCTCCTCGTGAGGAGGAGGCTTTGCACGCACGAGTGGCAGAGCAGAGATGGGGTTTTCTGTCAAGCAGACAGACAGGAGCTGCCACCATCCACCCCAGTGCTTCAAAGCCTACGGCACTGATGGCAGGACACACTGCACCACGGAAAGGAGGACAAGGAAACACAGGTGTGGACTTTGAAAGAATGGCCCAAACGCACACTGTGTTTCTACCTGGGATAGGCTGCTCCCTCCTCAGGTGGACTGTCAGCTGTCCCAGAGCACACTGGGCATCCTGAGGGAATTTAGGCTTTTTTGGGGGGTGGGTCATCCAGCAGCATGAAGCTGCTAGCAAGGTATACAGAGCATCATGTGAAACAGATATCTGAGGATCTGGGATTGCTTTACCACGGGAAAGCATTCCTCAGAGATGTTAAAATGGTCCAGCAGAGCATCCCTTTCTGGTTTGGTGCAGACACAAGTTATTATCCACCCACACCTGGGGAGTGCAACTGCAGCACCTGTTGAAGAGGCTTTATTTGCCCACATCCACTGTTCTAAGCAGTATTTGTGATCAATATGATCAATTCAGCTGTTCATTGAGACAGCAAGGCCATGGCCATTCACACCTTAAAATAGGACCTGAAGTCCCTCCAGGCGTTAGGCACTTGCCTGTTTCTCAGGGACACTTGCCCGTGCAGCCTGCCCTAGCCTGGTGTGCTTGCAGAGGCCACCAGCTGTGCAGCTTGGTGCCTGGCCCGGGCATGTGGGGTGTCCTGGAGCAGCAGCTCCCACCTCTGGAGGGAGCCCAAAGGAAAAGATATGGGGTTTAGTGTACAAACCTGCCTTTGGGCAGGTTGAACTAACATGGAAATGTACTTAACGTGCCAGCTGGCACCGGTGCTCCCCTGGACCCAGCCAGGCAAGTGCAGCCACTGATGGGGATGCTGCTATAATGCTGCTTGCTGAGGGTTCGTCCTCTGCAGTGAAACAAATGCAGCCAGCCATGGCTTTTAGGCCAGCATATACAACCTGCTTTCCTGTTTTGAAAGGTTTCCATCTGGACAGCTCTTCTGGTGGCTAAGGAGATTGCAAATCCCTCTTAGACAGGCTGTGGAGCTATCCCTGACCACTTGCATTCCCTAACTCTGACAGGATGGAGAGGCAAGCAAACTAAGGGAAAGCAGTTTTTCTCCTCAGACAGGGAATATAACTCTAAATATGATTCAGCTGTGGGGGGAATGGCTCCCTGACAGGATCCTTCAGTCTACAGTGTGCCATTTCACATGAAACAAAAATTCACATAATTTCCCTTTCTATATGCAAAATCCTGTGTTCTCTCCTGAGGAGAATCTTTTGGTAGCAGCTCTGCCATTGTTTGCAGAATAAAGTCCATTAACTGCATTAAATTCATCCGCAGTTTCCTCTTTTTGCTGTCATCTGGGTTCCAGGAGCACTCCTTTACCTGCCTGGAGGCAGTGTATGATTTCCCAAGGGGATGTCTGAGAGCAGAGAATTGCTGCCGAGTGCTGCAGAGATGCTGCCCTCTGCCTCCCTGGGCTCTGCAGCACAGCCTGCTGCACCCAACACCTGTGCCACTGCTGGGCACTGGCTTTGGGGGACAAGGGGTGCCCCACTGCCAGAGGTGTGGAACAAGCTTCCCCAGGCCCATGGCAGGCCAGTGAATGTGCCCTCCTGGAAACCTGTTCAGTAGGGACTAACTTGTGCTCCTCTGCCTCTCACTGGAGTTGTGCCTTTGGTGGCTCAGTGGATCAGACCCTGCATGTACTACATGGCATCTACTTCCTTCCCTTGGCTGGGGCATCTCAAGCTTGAGGATGACCCAGCTGACTTGAGGCTAAACTCTTGGGGTTTGGGTGAAGATGAGGAGGGTTGAATGGGAATGAGGCCACTCATTATGCATTCACCTCTCATATCAGCATTCCAAATAATAAGCCTTTACAGAAACCTCTTATTACAAGAAGAGAATTGGGCCTTTAACATAAGTCCACTGTTTACACAGTGCTATTAAGTCTAATGAGAAATTGAATTATTTTTGTTATTAGAATAACGCATAATACATTCATTTACGAGAGCCTGTAAAAAGAAAACTTTTCAGAATTGACTGTGACACGTATAAGGAGATGCTATGAGTCTGAAAATTAAAAGGATGGTCAGCTCATTAAAAAGCCAGCACTGTGGTTCCATCTGCAGGCCATTCTAGAGGCTGTATTGTCTTATTTGCATCACTCACATTAAGCCATCCTTACATTGCTCATTGTACCATTCCCCAGATCAGCTGACAGGAGTGCACCTTGACTGAGACTCTCTTCCTAAGGAGCTTTGCACACTAGGGATGTGTTGATGGAAGCCAAGAAAAGGGGATATTATGACACTTGCTGACATTTGTTAGTGAGGGGAGCTTTTGCTGAAGTTAAACTTACAGTACCAGTTTGAGAATACAAATGGTACTTTTTCAGAGGGACAAACTAGTCCCACTGATGCCATTCACTGACATCAGTGGAAGTTAGAGGCTTATGGTCTCTGTGGTTTTGGGCTTTAGTTACCTGGACCTGCCTATTGGAGAGTGTCAGGAGATTTGGTGCTCAATTTCTGATACCTCAAATTTCAGAAATCTTAGTTCAGTGCTTTGATGAGTTGAGTCTACCAGCCTCCCAAGCTGTGAAATTGTAGTCTCAAAGGTTATTTGACTTGCTGCGTAACCTTTCATACAGGTATGCAGGTAACTCTCTGTTATAAAGGCACATACTCCTATTAATAATGAATGTCCTTCAGGGACAAGGCATAAATCTGCTTTTATACCACATCCAGTTTGCTTTTGACCCCACTGTCACACAGACCCAAGCAACGGCGTGTGAGGAAACAATGCTCGCCCCATCACACTTAATTTCTACAAAAAGCAACATGAATCACATCTAGTACTCACAGCACGGTGCCAGTGCTTTTCCTCTTGATTGTGAAGTGCGTGGAGTCCTCTGAGAATTCCACTTCATAGTTGGCTTCCTCGGCAGTAACCCCAGGGCCATCGATCTTGAGTGGGACTTCAAAGCGCTGTTTGTTGGGGTCGTAGAGCTAGAGCCAGGTGAGGAAGGGGCAGCTTAGCTCACTGCTTAGTGTGTTTCCATTGCTTGTGTTAGAGGATTCAAATGCTCACCCTGAACCGGAGTCTGTCCCTTGTCTGGAACTCCACTTCCAAGATGACCGGGGAAATGTCATTTCCGAAGAGGGACAAGGACTGGCGCTTGTTCAGTGTGATCCTGCAGTGGCAAACACATTGATCATTGGCTGAAACCACCCTGGGACTGGCTGGGGGAATACCCAGCTACTCTATGTCAGCTCTCCAAATACAAATCATTGATTTATTGAGAGAAAGAATCCCTGAGGTCAGCTGAGGCTCTCCTTGATGCTAATGGATAAAATAGGTGCCACCAAAGCGAAGAGACCTCATGGTCTCCTGGGACACAGCTCCCAGGGTGGGAGGGACCACCCTGTATCCCTGCCTGACTTCCTCACCAGCAGTGTGGTGAAAGCCAGAGCCCCAGTTCCATGGCATACGCACAGGGAAACGTATCCATTACCCTCCTCGTCACAAGCTGAGCAGGAGTATCAGAGCAGCTTGGGGGAAGTCTTCAGCAAGAGCCCTCAGGATGGCAGTCCTGGTTGTGGGGCAGTGCCCGCCTGCAGCACGCAGGGAGCCAACACACTTACCTCCAGCCTTTGTCTGTCTTCTCGGTGTTCCCAGCCCGGGAGTAGCCGTAGGGACTGTCCTCAGGGAAGAAGCACCAGGGAGCGTTGGGCACATCAGTGCTGCACCAGGTGCAGCCCCGCGCCTCGCAGGACTCCTGGGAAGCACCTGGCTGGGGGTGGCAGTCGATGCGCTTCTGCACGGCCACAGTCCCAGGGCACTGCGCATCCTGGCTGGAGCCAAGGCACCCGCCTAGGGCTGGACACAGGGAAAAGCAGTCAGAGCAGCAGAGAACCACATTAAAAGAAAAACCCACAACGTCTTTGGTTCCTCTTTTGCTATGTGCTTTTTTCCCATTTTAGGGCCAACACCCATGGCCCCTTGGACTAAGATGACGGCAGAGCAGCCTGCTCGTGACAGACCAAGAGCAACAACCACTTTCTTTCACAAGCCGAGGCAGTGGGTCTGTGTTATTCAGCTCTCAAAGCTGCTTGTGCTCAGCTAAAGCACGAATTGCTTGAAATACTCATGGAAAGTTAAATAGCAGGGTAATAAAGCTGCTGGTGAGGCGTGAGAGCAGCTCTGCAGCCTGGCTGAACAGGAGGGATGCTTTGATAAGGACTGCTGTTGATATTAAATTGTTACATTTTCTGTGTATTTATTCTTGTGTTGTACACAGAGGTTAGCTATCTGTAGAGATACGAATACGTGATATGATCATGCACTTGTATGATATAAATAGAAAAACACTGCTTATATATATGTTTGTATTTTGTTTCTTTTCTATATTGTATGACTACTATATATACATAGTATTAGTAATTCATGTCAGTACAGGTAGGGTTACAAGTAAAGGAAAGATGCCAGCAGTAAAGGAACATATTAGTCACTTGCAGAATCATCCTGAAAAAAACCTTAGTAAAGTGCTAAATCTTTCCTTTTTTTACAGCTGCAGGTCAAGCCCTGTGCATGTTGTGAGGCTCCCAAGAGCAGAGGGACCACGAGACCAGCTCTCTGCCGTGCTGAAAAACTGCTGTTAGCAAATAATCTCAGAGAGAGCAGGCATACCACAGGCAGCACACTTATTTTGAAACTAATTTATGTCATTTTAGTCATTACAACAATATTCAGAGATTAAATCTACTTGAACGATAATTGCTCTTCTCTGTAAAATGACTAATACCTCTGCTTTAATTTCTTTCTCTTTTTTTTTTTATGTGGACTGTTGTGTGCTTGAAAGCCTAAAACATGATTGCTGGTGCAGTCTGGGCTTCTCCATAGCAAGAACTTTACAGGCAGATGTGCACAAGCAATAATTATATATACTGGCTAAATTTACAGAATAAACCAGTAGATTCTCTAGAGAATGCCATCATGCTGCGAAGCCAGAGTTAATTTCCAAGTGGTGGATGGGAATGCAGAAAAGCAGGAGTTGAGTGCCATTTACATTTTTCTTTTGAGAAAGCTCATCCCTCCTTCTCTATAGGAACGTCTGAGCCTCAGGTCTGATGCTCCAAGCATGCTCAACAGAGCTCGCCACTCGCTGCCACAGCACCTCGTATCATCTTGTAAAGGCAGGAATTCACTGGAATGATCTGGCTGTTAACCTTTGCCAGCTGCTGGGCAGGTGGGATTGGCTTCCAGCTCTGTTTTCTGGGGCACAGAGTTATGTCCCACAGGCTGACTACTCTCTGTCCAGTATTCACCCCTCGCGATGTCACATAGGAAAGCTCTAAATGCAGATCCTCTTTTTCACCTAAAGCACAATAGGACTACGAGCATCCTTCTGCAATCCCTACATTATGTCTTCTTGGACCACAAAATAAACTAAACCCATCACATTTCATTTTGCTTTGGGGTGTGTTTTCCAATGGGAGTCAAACAAGCATCATCATTTTCATTGCTGAAATCAAAGAGTATGGCTGAACATGCTACAGCAGATTATAAAATGTGGCATCACTTTACATAGCATATGAAGGATAATGTGAATGAAAAAGCTAGTTGAAGGAAAAAAATATTGCCACAGCAGGAGCCAAGGAATCTTTTTTCCCTCCCATTACTGTAAAGCTTACATTTTCCGGCAAATTTTAAAAACAAACATTTGCAGGTGTAAGCAGCTGAACAAGGCTGCAATCTCATTCATTCCTTATTCCTGGATTTGCTTCTACTGCAGTACAAACATGATAGTAGCAAGTGGGAAGATACCATTTTCCTTCTCTACTTTTCAAAATAAATTAAAAATCTCTGCATCATTTTCACTGTATTTATGGCCCAAGTCTGTAAACCTACGTAGAAGATGAAATCCAAACAAGCAGTTGAATATATAGAAACAGCTACGGCTACTTGCTGCTTTTCCACAACAATTTCCATGGGAACGGAAGCTAAAGCAAGGTAGTTGGAAAGATATACATGAAAAACTACCCTCGTTGATTTTTAAAAACCTTGACTTCAATTTCTGCAAAATTAAAATTAAGGTATAAGGAAGGAATTCAAGTATTACCACATGGTTTTTAATTTAATAATACTGTCTTTACATTTTGGGTTCATCCATATATTTCAAAGGCATTTGCTGCAGAGGTTCCCTCCTCTAGCAACATAATAATACGTATTCTCCCTTTATTAGACTCTGGACCAATTAACCTCAGATACGCTGTGGTAAAAATCACAGAAAACACACTAGCAAAGCACTGGGTCACTTTCTGGAGCTGAATAATCCTGTTGATTCCCACGTGCCTGTGCTGGTGCCCAAGAGCTGAATACACTGTAGGACTGCGGTGTATTTCTAAACAAGCCATCTCTATTGCCCTTCCACAGTCACCTCAGGCAGAGTCATGCCTGTTCTCTCATTTTGTGTAGAAAACAACTGCCTCCTCTAATAGCTCTCTTGTCATTACCACATTTATATTCTGCTTCTGAAGCCTATGACAAAATACAAACGCTGCATATTTACCTGCTAGTGCAACAGCCAAGAAACACAGGCTCCTCATCCTTGCCATGATTGAGGGAGGACTTCTGTAGGCAACCTGGAGCCTTTTATAGAAGGCAGGGGGACAATAAGCACTTTTTCCCACATACAATCAGAAGCATTGCAAATATTTTCTCAACATTCGTAACTTTCATGAGATTAATTGTAACACATGACCTTGCCTGTATTTAAGGTTTCTAAACAGATAAGATGTAGCCAGTAATTTGTCCACAAAGTTTGCTCAACTTCTGAATTCCAGCTTTGAGAACATGATTTTTCCATGACTTCTTTGAGAATTAATTTTTCAGAGACCGCCTTCATTTTTTTCGAAACAAACATCTTCAGACAGTAGGAATCCAGTGCTTACCTTTTTCTGATTTCGTATTATCTTTTGTCACATGTGGTTTTACAGCACTAATGACGTTTGAAGAAAAACAGTCAAAGAATTCTCCATTAAAACAAGACACTTGATAGTGTGACCTTTACAAAATGACATTTTCCTTCCAATTACTTGGTGGCAAGAGCTTTCAGAGTCAAGTTGTGCTCTATGGTAAGACCTGGTTTATATGGAATGTCTTTCTGGAAGAAAAAAAAGAAAATCTTCCTATAAACGCATTAGCCAAGTTATATTGGTGCCTGTAAGAAGATGGTTTTGCGAAACAAAACAGCTGTGCTGTCAAGCACCACCAAAGAGAAACATCTGCAGTTCAGGCTGCCACGCAGCCCCTGGCAGTACAGTCCATCAGAGCTCAGCAGCCAGAGGGCAGGGAGGCACTTCCCAGCTTTGAAGGACTTCCACAAGATTCATATCAATCTCACACACACACTAAAAAAGCTCACAAGCACCCAGAGTTTCCAGATGACAGCCATGAGTGCTCAGCCCCAAAACCAGGGGTCACCACGCTGTTGCCATCATTGTGTAGCTTGGCACAACACAACGGGTGGGTTTACCCACTGGGCCAAGGGGAATAGGGACCCTCCACCAGGCACAAAAAGCCTGTCTCATGAGTCCTGTCTGTTGTAAATTCACTCTCCATTGGGACTTTTGCTCAAAATTTTGATACAAACCCAAACCATTTGTGTGTACATCCTTTGAGTGGCCAAAAAGCATCAGACAAACACTAACTGGTATTGCTACAGTCTATTTTAACTAACTTGTACATTGTTCCTTAATATATATCATTCATTACGCATTTCTGACAAAACTTGGAATAAATCGGTAACCTCAAATCACAAGCAGTATTTTCATCTCATTTTCATTTCAAGCTGAGCAGAGAAGGAAATAATTCATCCAAGATCATTAAGAGGCATCAGAACCTTTCTTTGTTTGACAGACCACATGTAGTAAGGGAAGAAGTGCCACCTCGCAGGAACAGGAGCTCCTTCGTTTTAAGTTTGTACAGTACTTTGTGCAAGGGAATCCCCTTAGGGCTCCTAAGGACTATCAGAACACAAATGGCCAAGGAGAACACAGACGTGGGATACCAGAACAACCTATGGGCTGTATCACTCAGCAACCTACTCTACTGCATTTGTGCTTTTTATTTCAAGACCTTTGAAAGGGAAGTGATTTTTTTATAAGGAAGTATGATAAAAAAGGCAAAAACGTAGTTCACGTTCACATCTTTATTTAAGTGTTACTTTCACAAGCTATAATTTACAGACTGGTATTTTCTGAAAAATAAAAACAAAACAACCAAAAAACCTCAATATCCAAACACTTTATCTGAATCTACATAAAAGTTTTAAATTTGCAGAATTTACAAATCAATATTCAGAGCAGTTGGGTAAATTATACATCCTCCCTCAATATCCACGCTCCAAGAGCTGTAAAAGTCATACAGGCACAAGATATTTTCTTTATACAACCATCTATTTACATAGCTTTTTCCAATACACGTGGTTCAGTTCTCAAAGTAACTGCCAAGGTTTGCAAAACAGTGTATTTAAAATACATTTAGCAGCATATAAAATTAGATAAAAAGGAAAGACAATTTGCTTTAAGAAAAGAAAATGTGAGATGATAGAAACAAATCCATAAGAAAAATAGATTAAGATATATTTGCCATGACATTAAGAACACCTAGTCATTGCAGAATGTAGGCAAAACACAAATAAAACATACGAATTTGTGAGCATTTGAGTCCTAGTCCTGAGCATAGAGTATACACAGCTGCACAACTTTGGTCAACACAGATTATAGGCTAACATTACACAAATCATATGGCATTTGCTGTTAGCAGGATACGGCCGTGTCAGATAGATGTACCATTAACAGCTTCTTCCCATCTATTATTCACTCCACTTTCAAAACAACAGTGTCAGTGACCTTTAGAATCTTGAAACGGCCTCTCATAATCAAAGGCTTATTACTGGGACACCATCCTTCCCCCGCTACCCTAAAATGCAAAACAGCTGATCATACTTGTGAGTGAAATACAGCAGAGCACTTTTGTTATATATTCCAGGTTATAATCTTGAGATGGTCATTAGAGAAGACTGAATTCCAGTTAATTTAAACTGCAAGTATTACATATGCACACAAATTCAGCCATAATAGAGATACATATGTGACTGTTGAGACACAAGCATGTTACCAAGAGGTTATTAAATACAGTACATATTTTAAGGACAGCAGGTCTAGTAGAAGAGTTCACACATTGTCAGTTTATTCCAATCATCAGTGTTTACCTAATAAACATGCAGCAAACTGCATAGAGTGCACCTCAAATTGATCAATATACTCATTTTTCCCCATAATTTCAGTTACTGGCAAGATCTTCACTTGCATCTCCTGTATCTGAGATCTGTCCATCTATTGTATTTCGAGCTTTCCAGATCCTCACAGACCGGTCACTGAAAGCCAAAACAAAGCAGTATTAGAGCTGGTTAATTAAACTGGGAAAGGAGAGAGATTGGGGAGGGAGGTGCAGGGGGAAGCTTCCTTAAGAGCTTGAGTGTCTTATTCAGAAAGGTATTGCTGGCAAAATAACATTTTTTTAATGGATATTCCACCTCCAGGAGACTTTATAATCTAAGGTGTACAACATTTAAGACTTGTAACCCCCTCAAAAGAAGCCAGCAGGCAGACTTTGTGACAGTTGTGTTTTCTGACTTGTGCCTTCATTTCACTGTAAATTGCCAGAAATAGTCAAAGTTCTGTAGAGCTTAAGTACATTGCTAGAAGTGCCAAAAGGCTGTATTTTATGGTAAAAAAAAAAAAAAGAAAAAATTTCTGATGCATGTATGTTCTAAACTTATTAATAATCTTCAGGCAAACAGAGACGTGAGCTTTGACATCTCTATCCCTATTAGTGCTTAAACATAAACACTGACCACTGAACATGAAAACTTGGCAACTTTAAAATCCTGTTATGATTCCAAAAGCTCTGCTTTTAATTCAGACTACACGACAAAGCAGGTTCTGCTGCTGTCTCCTGCACTTTCTCCACAATGAGGTATTTTTCTTGGTGAAGTCCCCTGAGGTTTCAGGTCCTCAATTTGCTCACTTTTACTGAGAAAACAAATATTCAAATCAAGGTGTTCAAAGGACAGCAGGATGGCTTGCAAAGCTTCTGCTATATGCCAGCACTTAAAAACAAATCAATCAACCAACCAAAAAACAACCACGTACCATGGCTTCTAGAAAAAGTCACACAGGTAAGGAATGAGCCCTAGCAGGAAATAGTCCAACTGTAGAAACAAGCTGATGAAGTTCCCAACTACTGTCATATTCCCCCGCCATCCTGTATATTAGTGGCCTCCAAACGTTTTTGATCATGCACCTCTATCCCTAAAAGTTTTCTGAGCCCACATTGTCATGGGTATTTATTAATTTATAAATTATATACATGTACTACTGAATTCTAATAACTTCTTCCAGCACTCCACTGGATCATGTTGTGCACCCCCTGGGGTGCATACAGCCCACTTTGGAGATGGCTGTGATAGAGTACTAGTTTTGAGGGGCATGGACTGGACCAGCTCTCCTGATCCTTGCTACGAAGTGACTTACACAACCGAAAACGTCTTAAATGCATCTGCGTGTACAGAATTCTGGCAGGGATGACAGAAAAGAAAGATTCTTGGGGAAGAACTCACTCTGCTGCTGTGAAAATCTGGCTGGAGTTGGTGCAGATGGCATTTATGGGGCTTTCATGTCCCTTCATCTCCGCAATTGGTGCAAAGGTATCCACGTTCCAGAGCTTGAGGATGCCTCCTCTGCAGCCGCTGAGCAGAACTGGAGCACCAGGTACGAGGCCAAGAGCACACACCCAGTCCTTATGAGCATTAGGAACTTGCTGAAAGAGAGAAGGCAGGCAGGTCTCACAAGGCTGCAAAAACTTCTGGAAGAAGAAACAGAAAAGTGGAAAAATCCCAAGTTGTAAGCCCAATTCCTGTCCTGCAGCAGTTTTGCTGCACAACTCTGGGTGTATCCCAGCCCTGTGGCTTCTCCATCTTTAGAGCAAGGAGGGTGCTAACTTGCATGAGGCTACTTCTATACCATGAGTTTGTTACTTTTTTGTGAAATAGTACTGCAAAACCAGAAAAAAATCCAATATGTACAACTGACCTAACGTGGAACAGAAATCAGTTTAGGATAATGATAAATCTGCATATTTTAAAATGCATATTTGAATGCATTTTTGAACATACGGTCTCTGTACGTATTCCAAGTCTGTCTGTAAAACTGCTATAAACCGCATAAAAAGAAAATCCAAAATACTGCTCAAATTATACCCGGAAGACAAACTGTTCCTGTATTTGCCTTCTTTCTTCCTTATTCTCCCATTACACATTATAAATTGATTTTGTGATGTTGCTCTTAACAAAACACATTAATTCTTTATTGAGGAAGGGTATTTTACTTCCAATTCAGAAAGCAAAATGCTGCACAGACCAACTGAGAGCAACATCCTTTTGGTATCAACAGTGGGGAAATAATAGCCCATGTCCTATGTCTTTTAGGGGGACCAAGAGTGAGTCTTCTCCAGTTCAGTTTGGTAGGAGCTGCTTTACTTTACTGCATTTCTCATATTATGGAGCTTTCTAGGATCATCTGTAATATACACTGCTACCACAACACTGGTAGTTCTGGTTCTGCAGTACTTCATGAAACTGGGAGGGGGAGTGATCCTTACAAATCTCAATTTTGCCACAGCAGGGTTTTGTGGTTTGGGATGTATAAGACCAAGTGAAGTAAATGATCTCCAAATTCTTTTGAATAGCATGCTTGGTAAGTGATTTTCATCAGTTATAGAGGATCAGACCTGTTTAACATGTATATGCCAAACCAGGACCCCTGATGCAACTTGGCATTTATATTGTAAAGCAACTCAGCTCTGTTTCAGGTTTTGGTTGCTCAGTAGATTAAGGAGAGCAGCTGTTCAATCTATGACCTTGGAGATTTTGAAAACTCAGCTGGACAAGGCCTTGAGAAAACAGATCTAATTACAAAGTTGGCCTTCTTGGACGAGCAGGCCAACTTCACACTGTGTGACCTCCAGTGGGCCCTGAATTCCACTCTGAATTACCACAGGATTAATAAAAGTAACAGCACTTCTCTTCATTCCCTAAAAAAGACAGCAAATTAAAATTATTTATATTTTGTCAAACACTTTGGTTTCACCTCCTTGAAACACATACAGCATTTTACAGAAAGGAAGAAGGAAGTGTGAGATAATTTTTATCAAGTTCTACTCTTAAAACCAATAGAACAAACATGGGGACACAAAGTATATAAATTACGAAATGCACATATACCAAAAGGAAAATAACTAGACCAATTTACAGACTGCGTGGTCCTGTATTCTTTCTGATGTTAAATTAATTACAACAGCAAAAATGCATATTGCATAATATTTTAATGAGCCTAAAATGCAAGAGTGAAGACACTTCTTGCAACTTTAATGAAGTCATTCTGACAATACAAAATCTTCCCTGTTCCTGTGGTTGTGGGACAAGCTGCTTAGTACATTTCTCTGGGCAGACAGATAGGAGGGCAGATGTCTCAACATGGCCAAGTGAAGATTTTCTGTAAAAAGCTGCATTTATGAATCCTTATTTTAACGGTGAATTCTTCATAGTATTCTGAAAAGCAACTGGCACCCAACTGGACAATTTTGAAAGAAGATCAAGAAAGTTTCTGTAATTATGGAATACTAAGTATGCCCATATTGAAATTTTCTCCTTAAGGTGACCAGTCCATTATTTTATCACGCACTTTAAATTTCTATTTGTTTCCTTGCTATCAGTCTGCACATTAAATGCAGACAAACGACATGTTCCTCCTCTCCCCCCAAATTATTAAATGATTGGTATCTAACCCAATTTTGCAAAACCAGTACTCTCTTCTGGCGTGTTTTTCTGCCTTCCAGTTCTCACAGTCTCAAGTTAAATAATTGTATCTGTACCTCAACAGCCTCTCATAAGAACTAAAAGAACAGCTCATATCAAGTAGCCAAAAAAATCAAAGTTCTCCATCATGCCAAACAAATTGTAAATTCCCTGGATTTGAAGTCCTCTTTCACCCCACTCCCCTCCCTTTTTTTTCACATAAGGAAAAGATACAGCAAAGGCGTTCTATCAGCAAACGTTATTACAAGTGCTGTTGTAAACATTAGGTAACATAAGCACTGTATAACAAGATGAATGGAGATCTAAGGAGTAAGACTGGATGGAGTGAGGTAGATTGTAAACCCTCTTCACAAGAAAATAGCCTCTAGCCTGATCTGAAGCGCTGTTTCTCATTAATGAGTTTCATTAATGAGTTTCCAGTCCAAAATTTACTGACTTGTCAGTGCCAAGGATTATATCCAATGGTTCCAGTTGCAGATGAGGCAAGTGTTGCCTTCATTCTGAAGCAGAAAAACAAACCCCACATACTCAGAGCTAAAATAGAAGAACAACCACTTCATCAGAATTTCCTGACGCTACATACACAGAAGAGAAAAGCAACTGCATTCCTAGTGTAAAGATCAAGTACTTTATTGATTTCTTTCTTAGTCAGTGCTCTGTGCCTTCCCCGTTAAAAACATCAGTGTCTATGTGAATAGTCATTGTATCAACCCGAACACTTGAAAACAGTTCTACAGCATGACTGTCACATCAACTGCAGGGTTTTTTCCATTACCTGAAGAAGGTCTTTTTGAGACAAATCCCATTTCTTAATTCCGTTATCTCTGGATCCACTAAAAAGGTTGTCTCCCATAATAGCAAGTGCTTCAATGCCATCATAATGAGGAGGTTCAAAATTGTGTGTGGGACTTACACTTCCAAGAGCCCCTTCAGTCACATCAAACATCTGAAATAAATAACATCATATGTGAAATGTTCTGCCATCTAACCTGCTTGAAAGTCACGCAGTAAATAACTTCAGGGAAAAAACTTGGAAGTCTTATTATAAACCACTGTATCGTGATGTATATTTGACAGAATTTATCTACCAGAACCACTCCTTTCTCCTCTCATCTGAAGAAGGAATGCTTCACTGACTTCAGAGAAGACTGCTCTGGGAAGAAGTACTACTACTTGAATCAGGTATACATAGTAGCTTCACAGAAAGGGCCTATATGCACACTGTGTGATGGACTAGAGAAACGAAGTTCATGAGTGATTTTGGGAAACATCACTCACGCTAGGAGAATTGCACAGGCAGCTTCAGGGAGAGGCATTAATATATTTTTCTGGATAAGCTGCTTTGGTAAGGGTTACATTCCATTACATGCTGATGCTTTTCATACACTAAACACACCCCTCTCCTTTGTCTGTGCCCAAGAATGGGGGTCTTAGATTCTGTAAGTGAGGTTGTTTTAACCATTTAAGGCATAATCAATCCCAACAGGTCTTTGCCCCTAGAGCAGCAGTGTAAGCAATCCTGTTTCATTTCGCATTGTAGGGAGCCAGAACTCATCCAGTGAGACTGAGATGAAGAGGAACAGATGAGCTGTAACTTTTTAAACCACTACCTCTGTTTCACAAGCAAATGTCAGACTTCATCCCCTGTTATTTGCTCTTTATTGGCCTTTTAGAATGAATAAGCTTGACAGTAAAAAAGGGGGAGCTTGGTAGTGTAAAATAATACCTTATGAGTTAAAGGTATTAAAGGTATTTTAAAAGTTACTGCGTTCAATTAATATGCATCAGTTCCAATTGTAACAAAAAAATTCACTGATAAACCAGAAAAATCAGGCATTTAGACAGCGGTGACTAATATTACTGAGTCAGTAGACACTAGAGTAGTTTCTGTGGCAGGGAATGGCAGTATCTGTGACCAGACCTACTATCCCCAGGGGACATACCCATGCAGAGAATCATAGAATCATAGCATGTTAAGGGGTTGGAATGCACCTTAAAGGTCACTTAGTTCTGACCCCCCTGCCATGGGCAGGGTCACCTTCCACTATACCAAGTTGCTCAAGGCCTTATCCCACCTGGCTTTGAACCCTGCCAGGGCTGGGGCATCTGCAACCTATTCCAGTGTCTCACCCCCTTCACAGTGAAAAATTGCTTCTTTATATCTAACCCAAATTTCCCCTCTTTCAATGTGTACCCATTACTCCTTGTTCTATGAGCACAGTTCCTGACAGAGTCCCTCTCTGGCTTCGCTGTAGGCCTCTTTCAGATGCTGGAAGGTTGTTATGAGGTCTCCACACAACTTTCTCTCCTCAAGGCTGAACAGAAGCATCAAGAATTCCCACACTACTGTAATGACCATTTATAACTAAGTGGCTTGACAATTCTGGAGGCATTTACCTTGCAGAACACCCACTATTCTGCAGCACACAGACACGTCTGAAATATCCCTGGATATTCTAGAGGTTTAAGTCAAGAGGCAGGCAGACTTAGAAGGATTTATGTAGCCTGCCCACAGCAAAGACAAACTTCTCTTACTGTTGACAGCTTTGTTTTCCAAAAGCCCTCCCACCTCCTTGCTTGTCACGTGAGCTGGCAGCATGACAAACTTGAATTACATGGTGACATTGCATGGGACCTGTTGTCCCCACCAAGGCCCTACACTCATTACTGTGCCAGGATGGTAGCTCATAACTAACCCTATACTCTGAACTGTGCAGAGAAGTAATTCTCAGAGTGCCTGCCTCTGTCGCCCTGTTGCCTGAGAATCCTCTGGCCTCTAACCATAGGGAACACTGCTGATAGGATTCGAATCCACAGCCCAAACTGTCAAGCTATGCACCCACCTCTCAGGTAGTTCTCTGCATCTGCCAAGCATCCAAGAATTGTAAGATAATATAAAAAAAAAGAAAGCTCAGCTCAGTGAGAGCTCATGCAGGTTCTGGCTTCACCTTCAGCTGTGTTCACACACTTTTTCCAATGTGTGAGAAGTATAAAAGCAGAGTGAAGGGTAGACCCTTGTAACAAGCTAGGGTTTCTTGCGCATTCTCTCTCTGGCCTCATGCATCACACTTCCTTTGCAGTGTGAGGGTCAGCTTTATGGGAAGATGATCTATAGTTCCCACAGTCTGGTGGTTTGGGCGTAGCCCTGAGAAACTGGAGCTTGTGGGTTTAAACATCCCGCAGCTGAGGTGGGCCAAAAAAAAAAAAAAAGAGGAAATAAAAAACCAAACCTCCAGAAAACCCCCAAAAAATCTCCTTCCACCAAAAAACAAATTCCCTATCCTCAAATGAAATAAAGCCAAGAAGCATAAAAGTATCACTGGCCATGCTTTGAGCAACCTGTGTGCTAATGGCAACACCAAACAGACTGGCCATGTTGGCTGAGATGTGCTGACCTCTCTCTCCTTCCCCACTTCAGAACTTGGGTAACACTTCAGAAAGAGCCTGGCTAGACTCCAGACTCTCTTCTGTGGGGAACACACAGGGTGTCTCTGCTGAAGCACTTCGGTCTGCACTCTGAGACAGAGGCACTGACTTAAGACACTTTCAAGTGCAAAATGTTACTTACAAGTAGGTGTTAGGACTATTTCTCCAAGACTTCATACACCTGACGTCCAGCTTAACAGGGATTAAGAAAAAGCTTAACTAGAGACAACCATCCACCCACATTTATAAAACAAGAAGAGCACTGAAGTGATGTTTATTAAGACTGAACATTATTCATGATCCATGACTGGTGAAATAATTTCCATCATGGCTATTACATTTCAAGTATGAAGATGTAAGTCACTTCTGTTGACGCCTCTATCACATGCTGATGTGAAGTGTTAAAATAAATAAGCAAATACTAGCAATTTACCTTTATATAATGATCCTTTGAACCAGTGACAATAAGATCTTGTCCATTGGAAATTCGATCGACAGTAAGGCACATAACAGGACCCTGGTGACCAGTGAGCTTTCCTGTAGACTGAAATCTGCAAGGATAAGGGAAGAAATTAGGATTTTCTCATATATCCAATACAGTCTGTAGCACAGTTTCTGACAGATCTTTTTATTTTTCCCTGTGTCTTCACTACTCCTCCTATGTTTTACACGTACTCTATTGTTCATACCCATGGGTAAATGTCAAATCTAAGTTAAATGCAACAAAAACTTCTATTTTTGTAAAATAAGAATTAAAAAAATTAAAAGTAAAGACAAGTCATTCCCCTCATAAGTTTTTTTTGTATTTTGAATGCACTCTTTGGGTGCAGCCTCTGTTTGGAAAAAGGCTATTACACTGTGGCCAGCATAGTCACACATTGCATTACATTATATCTACTGGCTTTCATCATCCTGTCACCAATTACTAGTCAGGATTCACACATTCACCTTGCAAGAGTGTGTTTTACAGTGCCCGTCAAACAAAACCTTGTGTTTTTCCAGTCATTTTTACTGAAATGATTCACCACAACCTTAACACGTGAGAAAATCGCTGTCTCAGTGCTATCACCACAGCATGGATTAGTTCATCCATAACTTGACTATATTTTGCCCAGTTTATGGACACCACCATAAAGAAGAAACACTTCACTGACTGTTTCATAGGCATGACTTTGCACATGTAACCACTTAAAGAACATTCTCTTCTGCTGGTGGTCAGTACCTTTTCAGGTCCCACATCCTCACTGAGTTTCCAGCAGCTGCATAGAGGAACGTGCCAGTCGGATTTAGTGCAATTTGATTGATCTGGTTCTCTCCAGCTGGGATAGCAACTGTTCTGTTAGTACTTCCTGAACACACATCAGCAGGCATTGCTTGGCCTGAAGACCTGAGTATAGAGAAAAAGGAGAAAAAAAATTAAAGAAACCCAAAATACTACATTTTGCTCTCCACACTTTGTATACTGTTTAAAAACATACCTATTTCACTGAGCAAGAAAGGCTATAAGCCAATTATGAATACTGAACACTTGATAAAACACTACAGCCATGAATACAAATTGCTTTGTGTTTCCATGTATTACTCGTGCCCCACTAATATAGCCTGAACATGTAGCAAAAGCTTCCATCCCCAGCAGACAGTGTACTTAAATTACACTATACTGCACTATTGAATTAAATATATTAAAAGGTATCTAAAATTAATACTTGTTGGAACTCTTGGCATCCAACTCTCGTTGAAAGGTTTAGCATACTTACGTCAATGTCCGAATACACTTAGCAGAATCTCTGATGTCCCACACCTTGATATAGGAGGTTGAGACTGTGAAGACCAGGCTAGTGTAGTTGCAGTATTTAATAGAAACAACATTATTTGGATGACCCCCTAGAGACATAATCTCTTGTCCAGTTACCAGATTCCAGACTTTACAGGTACGATCTAAATAAAGACAAAAAAAAAAATCTCACATTTTTCCCTAGACAGTTATTTTTTTAAAAAGTACCTGCATTCATTTGCAGTTCATTTTCCTCCGTGTATGTAGACATTGAAGAAAAACAGTTAAGTTAAATAGGTCTTAAAGAATACACATGGGCATCATCTATCATCATCAAAACTACACAAGGTTAATCATTAAATGTGCATTCAAGATCTGCATATTAGATCCCATAGCATTTTAAAAGGATAAAAATCTCAAGAGAAGTGAAAATACAGACAGTTTACAGGCTGTAAAGTGTGTTTGATTATAGATGAAGAGAAGAATTCAAGAATTCATCTTAAAAAAATAGTTCAGGAAAAGTTTTGAGGTTTAGTATGACAGAGTTCTGCCACAGCAAAACTAGAGGCGAGAAGTGATCCAAATTCTTCAGTGTTTGAGGGACCTCTAAAAATTTCAGTGTAAGTGCTTCTGTCACTCTTTTCATTCAGCAGCAAAGGAATTTAAATGCTGTGACCTTTCACATGCTAAAATCCCAGATGAATAGCAGCTTTCAAGAAGTCTGCAACACTGATCCCAAGCACAGAAAACTCTCCTTGTTGCGCCATGTCTGCATCACTCCATATATTGCAGACATACATTTATACTGAAATAAGTACTGGAAGAAAGGAGAGAAAGCTTCACGTATAGATGTTAGAAAAGCATGGAGGAGATAGGTACACCAAGACTTGTCAGCCACTTAAAAAATACCAAATATCAAGACCCAAGCCAAATACCTGCAATGCATACAACAGCTTATTGGCATTTCTGAATTTGGCACTGGCTGCAAGTATTATCTGATGTCAGTGAACTGAGACTTTCTGCTTCAGCAACAATTTCCAAAATATTTAACTTTAATTGAACAGCTGTCTACACTCTTGAGTAGGAGTGTACTTTATAAACTCCCCTCCAAAAATATATACAGGAAAAATTCTTCCATAAGTATGGGAAGCTAGAACGTGACTTGAAAAAACCAAATATTTGCAACATCTGCAAGCATCCATATATTCCAATAAAATACCAAACTCAAAACTTTAGAATTAAAATCTAGATAAAAATAAAAATCTCCCCACATAGCCACTAAATTCAAAATCTCCACAGAAATCAACTATGCAACATTTAAAAAAACTAAATAAAAGCCCTTTTTTGCATTTGTATACACCTGCACAAATGTTAGAATGTTGGTTTAAAACTTACAAGACCAAAAGTTTGCCAGGTTACTCAAACCGTGTGTCTTGGTTGTTTTAACAGCCAGCAAACAATAGCCACAGAAACCACACCTGAACATTAGCAGAAGAAGACCTGCCTCTGATGGGGTCGTCTACTATGCTAATACAAGGACACAAGGGATGTCCTGAAATTTCAGTGTTTATTCATGAACTAGTGAAAAGGAGACTCTCCCTGTGAATAGGTATTGACTTCTTCCCAGCCATTCAGTTCACCTTAGCTTTGATACTTTCAGAAAAATAATAATAATTAAAGAAGTATAATAATATACTATCACATATTATGACACAGGTTCTATTTGGGAAAGTCTGCTGTAATTTCAGCTGCAGAACTAAGGATACAACAAGCCCTTTACCATAAGTGCTTTACATGAAAAGGTCCGGAGAAAAAGAAGAACATGCAAAAATCACTGTCTGAGGAATATTAAAAAGGGTGTTTGTGAAAACTAATCACTGAGGTCTAGCTATGTTATCTTCAAGCCAAACTGAGTGATGACAATAGAAATTCACTAAAGACAGGAGGAAAATGTTTTCTTCAAAACACAGCTTCTACCAGTTTGAAAAGTTCATAGACTGACTGCACCAGTCTGCATCCAGTAGGGAATTTAGTGACTACTAAAAATCCAGGCCCTCTCACAACAGCCATACAGCTCTTAAAATCACAAAGGAGAGGCAAGAAGATGCAGAGAGGAAGCAGAAAATACCTTTAGATGAAAGATGGCTCAAAGAACCAACTATGGCAGGAAGACTCTATTCAACCTCTGTGCAGTACAGGGAACACTGCTAACTCCCACCTCTACCCCTACCCTGAAGCTATTGCTTTGCATTGCACATCATGTGTACACATGTTAACCTGATTGGTTCCATCATATTGCTCAACAAATGTTAATGTTACTGCTTTTTGTGGTTTTCCACTACAAATAAACAGTCAAATACTATACACTGGATATAATTAGATAATTACTGTAATGTTAAATAATTACTGTAGATAATTACTGTATGCCCTTCTTCAGCTTATGTTGAGAAATGGACCCTTACAATTTTCCACTGTGTTTACAGCACTAAGCACAAACTGAGAATTTCACAACCCTCCAAGTCTGTCCAAGCATCCTCTGTAGGCAGAAGAGGTGCACAGAGCTTGCCCAACCTTTAGATCCAGTGAAGAGAAGATCATCAGTTGCATCAACACAAAGCACAGCCTTCGTATGTCCTTCAGCTGTATAGACACACTGAAGCGGGGATGATCGGATGCATTTTGAAGCAGGGAATGGGCTAATTATCCCCCTAAGGAAAAAAAAGACAATGAGTTTGGCATAGCAATAGACACAGATAAAACAATTTATTTGCATGTAGAGAAAAAAAATTAATCTAGTTTTCTTACATGTGAGGGCAGAACAGCTGAAAGCCTTTCATAAACTATGCAAGGATTTTTACTACTTAGCTTCAACACCTGTCAACTCTGGACCATCACTTAAAGGAAATCACATACAAAAACAAACAAATGAAAAGACAACAAGATGCTGGACGTTGGGTACATGGGAAATTCTGCGTAATGCAGACAAAAATAGGACGTTTAAAGCTCTGGGTTCCTAAGATCAACCATAAGACATCTTAGGCTAGACAGCACATCTGAAAAATGGAGCAAATGCAATGTTCCAAACTCAGCACGCATTTCACATCATCTGCCTTCTACGTGCAGACCTGGAGAGCTGCTGTAAACTTCTGTGTCTGAAGGAGGGTTCTCCTGCACCCCGTACCCAACAACACAGTCCGACTCAAATGGCCAAAAGGGAATATGACTGGAGTGCTGACACCCCAGAGGAATCTCCCTGGGGATTTGTAGCTAGTTCTGTGGTGATGCCAAAAAGACTAACTCAGCCTGGAAAAAAAACCCCTC
The DNA here is from genome assembly GCA_013396755.1 of Sclerurus mexicanus. Lineage (NCBI taxonomy): Eukaryota > Metazoa > Chordata > Aves > Passeriformes > Furnariidae > Sclerurus > Sclerurus mexicanus. The sequence goes on from VWZF01000795.1 coordinate 284,594, forward strand.
TCAGTTCAACAGCAAACAAAAATTATTAGCAGTCTAAAATCCCATGCACACAACTGCACACACACAGACCCCATTAATTTATGTAAAGAGCAGAAAAACCTCAAGGAAATCCCCAAAACATGCAACACAATGCTGTGACCCAGCCAGCTTGCACTTAACACTCGCTGTCCTGCCCTTCTGGGGATTACACACAATGCTGTGAGGAAAAGGAACTAAGCCATAGCCCTGTCTCACCAAAAACAAGTGTCAGGTGCTTTAGGAAAATGTAAAAATTCCATAATATTGCCCAGAAGTTTGCTATAGAAAGGGAAACGTCCTTCATTATATAGGCTAACTTTGTGACCACTTGCTAGTTTATCTAGTATGGTCTTAGGAATTATTATTTTATACATTTTTACGTCTCAAGACTTCTTCATTCATATAATTCATTACTCCTCAACAATACTTTTCTAGATTTAACTAATATCAACACTGCTTTAAATTGTGAGACATTAACTTCCTCATTTTGGAAAGGCATTCATTCACCCTTCAATCTTCACCTTTTTATGTTTTCAGGAAAACAAGAACAATTTCCTTAGGTCTCTATGCTTTTGTTTCCTAGCATCACACAAAACTAACATAGTTTTTCTCTGTAATATTCTTTAGTGGATCATGCCACCTCTAAACTGAGTTATTCCTAGGGCTGTTCTCACCCAAACACTTCCATGACAAGCCATGTAAAATACATGTCCTGGAGCTATTTATCTGCCTATAAGAGTGTTCTAAAACCTACAGACAAAAAAAATGCTACAACTGCTACAATGACAAGACAAAGCCACCACCAAATTATTAGCAGTCCTTTGACTGCCCTTCTCTTGATAAACTTATTTTTCACTAAGTACCTAAGTCACAGGAACACGAGTGGGGGCATTGTTTTTATCTCTTAAACCACTGTGCATTCTGTCAGAAAGGCATTATTAAAAAACCTACTCATTTTTATTTGCACTGGGATTTAATTTTTAGTGATCAAAGCACAGAATGGAAAAAGAAAAACAAAAAGAAAGAGAGAAGCAAATAAAACAAGCAAATGTCTGCTTCTCTTTTTTTGAAGATCACAAAGAGAGAAGGAGTATGTCTAAGGAAAGGTTTACACCATACTTCACCTAAAATTAAAAAACCTGACATGCTCAACAATGATAAAACACCCTAAAAAGGAGAGGGGGAGACATGCTTGACCAAAATCTCAGATTTTTAATGTTCTGATAAAAGCAAAGAGAAACAATGCACAAGTAACAGGAAAAATCATGCAGCAAAATGAAATTTCTTAAGAACTGGAATAACTTCAGTGAGAGATGCCAAGAAAACAGAAAAGAGAAAGAGAGAGTACCTGTGTACCTCCGACAGAGAGGAATCACTTTCATCAGACCTACAATCAACAGTGGTGGAATTGTGAGGAGAAAGAATATAGGTATCAGCAAAGTAATGCCTCCATATGAGAAGAACAAACAACAGCATGGCCAACTCAGAAAAGCAATGCGAATTCACATACAGTATGCAGCATTGCTCAGGGTGTATCTTATATCAGGGTAGGGGGACAGAATAATTATCTTAAAATATCACTCTCAGCAGTAAGTTACACTGGCAGACTGTCTCAGCTCCAGAAGCTGAGTAACACCAGCTGGGTCATTTCTTATTTCCCCAACATTTCTTTTACAGAAGTAAAGGCAAAAAGTAAAAGGAGAAGGTGGATGCGTAATTTAACCTCCATAGGATATTGCTTGTTGAAATTATCAAAAGGAAAAAAAATTCAGAACATCAATGCCTGTTAAGTGTAGAAGAAACATGTAAAATGTTAGTCATAGAGATACAAATATTAAACATGATAGCCCACTCAAATAAAACCAGCAATTTGCAAACAATCCTAAGTTCAAAATCCTCCACCTCTCAGTTTCAAAAATGTTTAAGGATAAAAACCAAAGAAAACATACAACAAGACAACAATTCCCCAAGACATGAACACTTGCAGTATGTCTTAAGACATCCTTCATTTCCAACTCCAATCAAAGAGATTCAGAAGTTTCAATTTGACTTCAAAGTCAGTTCAGAGAAAATGAAAAAGGTTAGGTGGGAGTTAGCAATAAGATAAAGGTAACATAGCTCAGATAAGGAAATTACAAGCATAGTTACTGAAAGCCTCGCAAGCCACTGCTTGGTATGTGGTGGTTGTAGACCTCTGAAAAAACCCAAAGTTTTATAAAAAAACCCCAATAATGTAAATAGACAAGAGCAATTTCTTATCTGGCTACAGTTAGAACTAAAGGTTTATTTTAAATTTGAGTTGTAGTTCATAAACACTGCATGACACTTGTATCCATACTGAAACCTGCAGTAAAGATTCTAGTCGAGTCCACTGCCATTTGGAGTAGGGCTCCTAACAGATGCCTAACATGAGGAAAACGAGTTCTACTTCTAAACATGATAGGAGTATCTTCTGAACAAGATATGAGTGTCATCTACTCCTGCAGATCACCTCCTAAAGTCAGTCTGTTCAATAACTTGCAAAATCTCTAAACAACTGTGTTCTAGCCATTTCAACATCCCATCCTCCACGGTGCTATTGCGACAGCACTCCAAGCAACGCTGGAGGAACCGAGTAACTGTCCAAGGCACTGTTTCCTAAATTATCACCTAAAACCTACTTTCAAGTGTAAACACGCACACAAATACACATGCATCTAGGAATTCTACTGTTCTTTTCTATTTTGGGTTTAAAACTACAAATACCAGACATGGCCTAGGAAACAGGAAACAAGGTTCAGCAGGAAATTTCTTTTCTTGAATTTTTACAGTTGTTCCATGGTAGTTTAAAGTATTTTCTTTGAAAACTACCCAAAAACACGAGAAGTATCTCCTCCTGTCTTGCAGAAGGGCAAAATTTCTACCACACACTACACTAATAACTTGAGCACACTTTGCATTTCCCTGGTTGGGGGCTGAGGCTTCCCTTTGTGACTTACTTATCCTGCTGAACTGCTGTGTTTCCCTGAGAAACAGTAAGACGACTAAAAACATTCATTTCATTACGGGGCCGGCTTGGTGGGGAAGTAGGAGGTGACAGACTAGCCTCTGGGGCTCCAGAATCTGAGCTACAAAAAAAAAAGAACATCTTCTTTAAGAGGTTATGAATGGTTAGAGAAGTTAAATGCAACATGCCTCAAATGTTAGATGCTCTTTTCTTAAGCAAATAAATAAAATTACAATACTAGCTACAGATATTTCCCAGAGAAGGCAATAAGATTAAGACTGCAGAGTGCAAGGTGGCACAATGTTCAAAGTTTAAGTGCTAAAAGTGAGAGCTTCAGGCAGAAAACATACACATGTAAAATGAAGACATTCTTATAAAACTGCAGAGTCTTAGAGAAATTGATGACTTTGATTAAAAAAGAAAAAAACAAAACCCAAACAAACAAAAAAACCCTCAAAACATTTGCAAACACTCCAAAGCACATTTTCTCAGGGCTCGGCTCCTGAGTTATTTTGTTCAGAAAAATAATCTGGAAAGAAACCAAATATAAGTTGAGCAATGAATGCCAACACTGCCAACAATAAAAAACTGTCCTAGAATTAAAGAAATAGAAAAATACAGATTTATTTTTCAAGAAAATTCAAGGTTTGAAATACATCAGAAGAGATAAATTTAAAAGAATCTTACTGTTTTTGTTCTTTTGTCTTCGTTTTGTCCATTGTTTTCTCATAGGCTTTTCTCTTTGCTAAAGGTGAAGGCTCAGGTATTCTCTTCTCTGGTAGAGATGGCTGTCTGGAACTAAAGCAAGAGCAATCATTAACTTTCTTTAAGGCCTTCATGAAACCTGCTTTTCTTATATCACCTGTCATTCTCCCGGTAAGATTTCAAATTTTAGAACATGCTTAATCTATTGTGTCTTGAATTTAAGGATTATAAACTTGTTCTCACACTTTAATACAAAAATATACCAAGTTTATTAACTTCTACTGTTCGTCAACATATAGAGTCAGATACTGAAAAGGATATTTACTAATTCAATTATAAAAGAGACTGACTAAAAGAAATACTGTGGAGTATGCATCTGAAATTAAGCTCACAGAAATTCTGAAAATTCAGATTCCACATTTTCATCTACAATAGACTGATTACAGACACAAAGAACAGAGAAATCACAATGATTCTTATACATGAATGAAACTTTGCTTTCATGTTGCAATATAAAATTCAAAATTAAGAAGTGAAAAAAGGTACTTCCCACTGACAACCTGACTATTGTAACATTGCTTCTCTTTGTTCCCCACTTCCCTTCTCTCTTGTTTTCCATCTCTCCTTTGTCTCTCTAGTTCTTACTCTAAAATAATTCCAATTCACAGTCACTGTGGTCTTTTTCCCAACCTTTTATTCCCCACCAAAATGAGCAAAAATATCAAGGGGACAATATTAAAAGCTGACACTCAAATGTCATCATTTCACCACAGCTGGACACAAAAAAAAGGAATCTGAATGGTTTCCATTCTTCTGAACTTCCATTTCTCACTAGCTGAGCAATCGCAAAAACAGTATTTGCTTTGGTTTATCCTATTTTTGTGTGTTTCGAAGTGTTTTCCATGAACATGAGACCAGAAACACTCATTAGAAGACAAAGCAGATTCTGAAAGTGCTTTTGTTCCACACAACTTCATTAAGCAGATAGCGTTCAGCTGGGAGGCCACCTGCCTGACATGTTTACTACCATCTGGTCTCAGAGCTCTACAGGTTCTGGATATGCATAGCTGCAACTTTTCTACATGAGAAAAGTCGTATCAGTTTCCCTTGAGAAGAACTTTGTGCTGTATGAAATCCAGCTGGGAACTGGAATACATGATTTAACAAGGACAGCACAACCAAGAACAGCTACTTGACTCAGGCAGATCAGACTGTCTCCAGTGATGACAAACCCTAACTAGAATGTGAAGGACCTGTAGGACCTAGCACCAAGAATGGTATGTCAACCCTAGAGCTCCCCAGGGGTCTTCAAGAGACAGAAAACGGAGGGTAAGTGATAACCTGCTTGATTTTGCACAAAAGCCTAGCAGTTAAGTTACAAAAAGGGGGAAAGGTGGGTTCAATTCCCTTCTCAAGGCCAGAACACCCATTTCTGTCTATGGCTCTCTTACCTCTAGGCATACTCTACAAGGACAAAAAAGGCAGAACGGGACATGCTCCCCTTCTCTCTTTATGCTGGACCAGTATGCATTTAGGAACGCAAAAATCCTGAGGTCACAAGGTAAATCCTATGAATCAGGCTGCTTCGAGGTCTTTCAGCAAGGATGACAAGTGGGGTATAGTGTCTACTGCCAGGGTTGCCTTTGTGTCCACTGGGCAGCTACTAGACTTCTGCGATTCCAATAAACCAAACCAGAAACTGGAACCCAACCTCCTCTTCCTCTTCCACACTGGCATCCTGCATACTCAGACACGAAGCCAGCTTTCACTTGCTCACTACTTGCCCCTTGAGTCTTCCATTTTATGAATTCTTTTTAAAAGCTTGGAAATGCAGGTTTTATAAAAATTATTATAAAATATAAATATTTTTGTAAAATAGAAGTATTCTACAAAATAACAATTATAATTAAAAAGTTATAAAAATAAAAGTTACACAGCTGTCTTTCTGGAATGAACTTCCTAAGCATAGGTGTAAAGAACAGGTGTATGATGTCAATGACCTGATGAAAAAAGAGCAAGACACACCTTCTTACAGGTTTCCAGTGCCCTTTTACAATTTCCCATGACATCAGACACCTAAACAGAGCTGGCACAAGACCTACAAGAGACCACTACACTCTGAAGACAGCAAGTTGAACATGAGTCAGCAGTGCCCTGGCAGCCAGGAGGGCCAACCCTGTCCTGGGGGACATCGGGCACAGCATCGCCAGCTGGGCGAGAGAGGGGATTGTCCCGCTCTGCTCTGAGCTGGGGCGGCCTCAGCTTGGATATTGTGGGCAGTTTGGGGCACCACAGTATAGGAAAGATATTAAGCTGCTAGAGGGTGTCCAAAGGAGGGCAATGAAGATGGTGAAGGGCCTTGAGGGGAAGCTAAATGAGGAGCGGCTGAGGGCACTTGATCTGTTCAGCCTGGAGAAGAGGAGACTGAGGGCAGACCTCACTGCAGTTACAACATCATTGTGAGGGGAAGGGGAGGGGCAGACACTGATCTCTTCTCTGTGGTGAGCAGTGATAGGACCTCAGGGAATGGCCTGGAGTTGTGTCAGGGGAGGTTTAGGTTGGACATTAGAAAAAGGTTCTTCACCCAGAGGGTGGATGGGCACTGAAGAGACTCCCCAGGGCAGTGGCCACAGCACCAAGCCTGACAGAGTTCGAGAAGCATTTGGATGATACCCTCAGGGCACATGGTGTGACTCTTGGGGATGGTCCTGTGTAGGGCCAGAAGATGGACTCTGTGATCCCTGTGGGTTCCTTCCAACCCAGAATATTCTGTGATTCCATGATTCTGTGAAGAAGTTGCTGTAGATGAGTTGAGCGTATCAAAAGACAACAGCACTAAACCATGCTTGTAAACAGAATTCCAACCAAATTAACTGTTGGCCATGTGCATTTAGGTGCCTCTCTAAATAACAGAATCACATAATGGTTGGTCTAGTTTGGAAAGGACCTTAAAGATCATCTAGTCCCAAACTCCCTGCCACGGGCAGGGATCCCTTCCACTAGAGCAGGTTGCTCAAAGCCACATCCAACCTAGCCTTGAACACTTCCAGGGATGGAACATCCACAGCTTCTCTGGGTAACGTGTCCCAGTGTTTCACCTCCCTCACAGTAAAGAACTGCTTCCCATTATCTCATCTAAACCTACAATGTTTCGGTCTGAAGCTACCATCCCTTATACTATCAATGCACACCATTGCAAAAAGTCCCTCTCCAAGGAGTGTAGAATCACCACGGATCTGAGAAAAATCAAGGGGTTTCCAGAGGGGAGTACTTTGTACATATGCAGACACCTAGATTTGCACCTAAACACATAATTAATTTCTGTCCCTTTGAGAATGAGCACTTAGGATCACTGTTACTGCTTCTACCTCCACAAATGTTGTTTAAGTAAGGGGCACAAGGGAGACCGCAATAGGCTCCAGAATAATGTATTTTATTACAAAAGATATGATGGCACCACAAGTCCATATTCAAAGACCAGATGACTCACAAAGACAAGCTTTCTTCAACTACAAGCAGTGGCCAGCAAACCCAGTACACTTTAGGCAGTATTGCTGATTTCTTGTTTTGAAAAAGCATTTACATTGCAGTGACAAAGTCACTGCAGATTGATTGTGGGACTTTTCGATCACTTATCTACTAAAACATGTCTAATAAGAAATCAAAATGTATGCAAGACCTCCTGCCAATTGAATTGATTTATTGACAGCATCTAACTCTCAAATGCTTGCAGAACAGAGTTTTGGGAAAATCCTGTTTTGCCTCATTGCTGGCTCACTTTCATAAATGGATTCATTCTAGAAGATGGAGTGAGGCAAAAGTTTGTATTACCTGAAGCTTGGATGCCAGGTCATAACACTTGACGTTTTAGATGTTGAAGCTTCAAAAGTCTCTACTCATCTCACACCAATGGCTGAAACAAGTGGGTTTTTTCCACCTATCCTCACCACCAAGAGCATTCTTTCAAGCGGATTCTACTTGTAAAGTGCACTGAAGCCATCAGCATGGGTTAATAATTGCTGTCAGCAGTGTTTTACTGTTCATGATTGCCACCTCAAGCACATGCCAGAAATACATAGTAAAAATAAAACAAATTGCAAATGTACATTAGATGGAGACTGCTGTAAAAATATTATGCAAATAGGACAGATGAATGTTGAAAGATGTCTAATTCCAGAACCTGTAATATGAAGATAGCTATGGACACAGATTTCCATATCACTGAATGTGGCAAGCACATTCCATTTACGTGAGTTTGGGCTATACAGGAGCTAGTACCTAAAAAGCCAAGAAAAGGGTCTCTAACAGTGAATGGCTAATAATCAGCAGTGATATTGGTAGATAAAAAAAGAACAGCAAGAGCAAGTGAGACAAAAAGTGCATGTGAAAGACACTTGCTGGCACCAAAGTAAAAAGATAAAAGTAATATTTTTAGTTCCATTTAGAATCAAGTGATACTTTCAACTAGTAAAACTGTTCTGCAGGTAAGTGCAACCTGCAATCAGAAAGTATTTTTGAGGATTCATAATATCTAATATGTTCCTTTCAACTTTTCACTTGCATATTCTACTGTTGCATAGACTTCCTGGTTTTAGGCATGGTCCACACAAGACTCACAGATGGATTTTTCCTAATAGTTAGGACCATATACAAATACTATGTTATATAAAGTGTTTGGTTTGGGTTTTGGGGGGTGGGATTTTTTTTTTTTTAATCTCTCTGCTGTTTTAAGCAGATTCTCACTACCTTTCTGGAATGTGCATTTCTCATAGCACTAATATAGTAAAGTATTCAAGGTATCAGATGGGTTTTTCCCCCCTATGTAGAACAAAGTTACAATAATTTTACAAAGGAACTTAACAGAACTTATATCGTCAGTAAGAACCACAGTACTTACAACACTGCACTTATACCTTCTGGAGTGGTGATGGTAGAAAAGAAGCAGTTTTGTCAGTATTATTTAGTAAGTTTCAAGTATATCAACCTCCTTTGCAAAGTTAAAAACAATAGACAAGAAATTGGCAACATGCATTTTTTAAAAGCAAAGGATAATTAGTACAGCATGGCCAAACTTACATGCTGCCTATCTTAGAAGGTAAGCCAGATGGTGGGGGCATAAACTCTCTGTCCCTAGCAGAAGTATCATTTGTGTCAGCAGCCATCCCACTTTCTTGGGTTTCTGCAACTGATGCAAGAGAGCCAGCCGAAGTGGAGTCTGCAGCACCGCTGTCAGAGACTAAATCACTGTTGGCTGCATACAGCAATTCCATCTGGGTAGTGGTCCTCCGGCGGGCCTGGAGACAAAGGAAAACCGAACTGCCACTGAAACAGGTAATGGTACATGTCCAGAGCGTTACATTTAAGCTTAACATTAGCTGGCAATTAGCATCCCGCTCAATCACTTGCCAACTGCCTTTGGAAACTAAATCTAGAAGCTCACCTCTACTCTTGGGCAATGATTTCAGAGGAGGCAAATCAAATTCAATGGCATAAAACACTGATTTGACAACTGGTTTCCAAGGATATCCTTTTAACCAGCTGCCTGCCAATGCTACAGGAGAACAGTATTACTCACCTAAGGTTTATCCAAATGAAATGTTATAAAGCAGAGAGGAATAAAGCAAAGCATAAATTTAAATAGCTACAATTATACTGGTGTGACTTCTAACATCAGTGCTTCTTCTACTATATAAACTCTGCTTCTTACTTAGTTTATGTCACTTCAAAAGCAGTCTAAGCCAACACAAATTAAGATTCACTCAACACTTTAACAATTTGAAAAGAACAGAAAACTTCATAAAGGTTGCACTGTTTTGTGCAACACAGTAATTTGTAAAAAATTGGTGAAAAATGGACTGTACGTGTGAGGTGTGAATTTACTGTGAAATTAATGTCTGTGCATCAGGGAATGGCAGGCCAGTGGGAAAGACAAAGATCCAATCTGAAGAGCCATTACAATTATGACATTTTTATTTTATGGCATTTTCAAATCAAACTCAGTTTAACTGTCCAAATAGCTGCACAGCAATGAATGCTACCAATAATGCAACAGCCAATACAGATACTTTCCTTCAAAGCCAACTGCAGTTAGAAAAGCAGAGGCTAAGCTTCTATTTACTTTGCTAACTTGGTTTATGCTCCTGTGAGCACAGAAGCAAAATTATAATCAGTGCATATTTCCAGTTCCCAGTACCATTAATATTAAACTGCAGCCAGTGTACATATATTCCTCCAATGTCAACTGTAATTAAAAGCCCAGAGGTTAAACTTTTATTTGTTTGATAAACAGAAGCAAAATGCAAACAATAAGCATGTTCACAGTTCCCATTGGCATTAACATTGAATTGTGGCCTATCTAATACTAATCTGCAAAACTACATCAGTGTGGAGTGCAAGTAACTGGAAGACCACATCTCTTTCTGAAATTCTAAAAGTTTAACCCCAAAATATTGAAAAAGTTATTTTTGTCACTGCTTCTCCGAGAGGAGTGTCACACAAAATCATACTGCACACGAATCAAATGAAGAGTATGTCAGTTCACCTTCTGCATGTCTTTGCTCATTAATGCCTCTAGGGCAAAGCAAAAGTGTTCTCTAGAAGGTAATTATTAGTTATTACAGAATCACAGAATCACTTAAAAATCATGTTGATGGATGAACTACGATCATCATTGTACAACCTACCTTGCTTTTGGGTTTGACTTCACCACAAAACTTCAAAAGATCTGAAGATAATGAACTAAAAGAAAAATTGCATCACAGTTAGAAAAAGTCATATTTTTGCAGAATGTCTATTTTTATTCTTCTTTCTACTTAAATTGTGAACAAAGTATAATGAAACAATGTCAGAGATATTTTCTAACAGATGCATGATGTATTACAAAAGGAGGAAGTGACAGTGATTTTTCTAGAATCAGATCCAGTTACCTGATGATAAAGATTTGCTCACCTTCCTTCTGTCCCAGGACTATGCAATGGGGCATCCTCATCAGTACTATCTTCCAAATTTTCTAGAAAATTTCCAAAAGAATAATGTTAGTCTGTCCATCTACAACAGGACATGAAGACTTGTTGTACTATACAAAATGGCTCAGTCTATGTTGAATGTAGATGAAGAGAGTACAAAAGACAGGGATTTTCAAAATACCTTGACTATGTTCTATTCAGTCCCCACTGATTTTCCTGGCATCTAAACTAATTTTTTTCACACAATCTAAATAAATCATACAGCTAGGCATACTGTGCCAAATGTGGTCCTCCATCTATTGCAGCAGAGCAACAGACATGGTAGAAAAACAGAACTTCTAGAAGAAAATCTGTAAGAAAGCAGATAAAGCAGAGAAAACAAACTGCAAGACTTGGAAGAGATGGGACATAAATCAATGGACAGCAAGGATGTCTTTTCCTCCTTTTTCTCTTTTTTTTTTTTTTTAATTTAAGTTAATCTTCTTGCTCCAAGACAGAATCAGCCTGGTTATAATGAAAAAGAAAATTGTATTTTTAACTAGCTAGCGAGCTGAGGCTCAGCCTCAGTTTGTACAGAATTTACACCATTTAAGCAGACAAGAAGCACTTTATTAGTATACACACATTCATGTTTCAAAAGAGGATGATGCTACCACTTAGTACTATACAACTGCTTCCTTAAAAGAGATTAATCGTAAAAGGAAGCCATTCAGTAGAAATGTTCCTGAAATAAAAATGGGTACACAAACCTGTCACAAAAGACAAAACCAGCATGCATGTCACACACTAACGCTGTCAACATCCGATTAACATGTCTGCATGCAAACAGTGCAAAACACTAAGCTGAGATGATGAGTCAAGGGCACATGTACAATCAGTTCCAAACTGCTGGGAAAGCAAATCCCCTAACTTGCATATTATTCTAACAATGCCTTTTAAGCACAGATTAAGGACATTGCTTGCAGAAATGTGTTACCTATGTCCCTTATTTTCAAACATACTCAAGAAATTTTAAGGATTAAATAACCTTCTAATGACATTCCATTACATCTCTTTACTATTAGAGATGCTTTAAGTTTCTTTACATAATTTCTGCCAGAAAGCAGATACCATTTACAGTGCATAGAACTAATATAGGCATAACCCGTATTAAAGAATGTTTATCCATGTATGTGTTTTAAGTGCAAGTTCATGTTTCAGAGAAAGGGAGAAAGATATGCAGTTTTCAGCTGAATTCTGAGAAGGAATGAAGAAAAGAGAAGGGAAATACTGCCTCTTTGTGTATGCTGCATTTAAACATGCTTCCTGAAAAAGTCAAAACTATACATCAATCTAGAACCAACACCAACAATGCACTTCAGAGGCACTCAATTGCTGTATTGATCTTAACAATATAACCTTAATTATCAGAAATACAATATTGTAAAGAAAGCAGGGTCACAGGAATAGCACTCAATTATTTTTTTTGTTGTTTTACCCTAGATATAAGCCCCAAGTAAACCTTTTCAATACTATTACTTCTTCTAATTATTATTATTATTACTTCTGCAGAAGAGAGGATCTGGAGTACTGCTCCTTCTAGGAAGACAAAAGGAGCATCCATAAAATAAATGCATTTTAAAAAAATATAGGATTTCTATTAGAATTACATTCCTTCATCTCCTTGTCATAAAGAACTTGTGATCCCTTTTTACAGGTAACTAAGGAGAAAGCGTGCAACCTGACACATTTCTTCAGTCTGCAACTCAGCAAAGAAGACTGCCCAGAGGCCCAAGATAAAAACCAGCGTACAGAATCAACAAAAAGGTAAAAGCAAGATTCTGCAAGAAGTCCTTAGTGAGAAGAGATGAAAGGAGCAACAGTTAGTAAAGGCAATACTGCTTGCAAGGAGCAGCAGGGATGACTGCTAGTAAACCAAGGATTGCAGAACAGTGGAGAACTTTCCTGATGATTTGTCTCCATACTCATGGAGTGGCAACTGGACACTACCGACACAATGTCATACCCCAGCGCAGTTCACCCAGAGGAAATGCCATTTGACCAGCCCTCTCAAGATGTGCACATAGATGGTTGTGAGTCACATCCACGAATGTTCACATGTCAGAGGTGGGAAGGAAAAGCGGCTCTCACAACTCTTCAGAAAGGAGTCATTTCAGCAACACTCAAAACTCCATTTCATGGTCATTTTAACTCTTTGCGAGAGTAGATGGGATAGTGAATGGCAGCTAGTTCATCCACAGACAAGGCAGGTGTGCACTGAAAACCCATTCAGGTCAAAATCTGAATCTGGGATGTACTTTCCTGCAGACTGAACCCCTTTCTTAAGTTTACACTTAAGTGCAAGTGCACAACTACACTAGGGAATGTTCAAATTTTTTCAAGCCAAGTGTATTCAAATGGCTAAGAACTTCTGAAGGTATCAGATTTGAATGCAGGCATCAAGAGAGCAATTGACAAACACCCTGGAAGTCCAACCCCTCTGCTTGGGATGAGGTTGGCTGTGTACTACCACGGAGACGTTAGGCATCCTAGTGAAGTGGGTCTCAGGATCTGCTGCCACTACCACTTCTACCTGTGGGAACTGTGTCAGGTTAACAGGCAGCCCCTGCAACAGAGTTCCTGCTAACCAGTTGGCAATCCCAGCAACAAGGTGTCTGAACTCCCTGCATCTCAAAAGGTTTGGTCATTAATGACCTACAAAACACAGAACTATCAACAGCTGGAATTTCAACTTGGACCGAGGTTAGTACGCCACATTCAGCCAAGATACACCCATGGTGAGGTTTCCTTCCTATCAAGTGTTAGCACAATCCTGAGCAGCTTGGATATTTTAAAAGCCTCAGTTCATGCTTGCAAAGCGTTAAAAAGTTTCTTTAATGAGATATATTCTACACAAAATTTGATAATAGAGCTACTGTTTCGATGCATTTATTAAGTGTCTTTTCACTGCTTCAAATGTTGTTAATAAGTAAATGGCTGTCCAGAGCTAAAGAAAATGCAGTGCTGCCTGGAGAAACATTGCTCCCACAGAGGTGAACATGCAGACACACTGAAGGTCTATTCTAGATGCAATGTGATATTACAAAGCACTGAGGTTCCTGAATAAGTAACTGGCTGCATGCAGCAAGATCCTCTGACACAGATCTTCAGGTGTTACCTGACAGGGAGCTGACAAAGTTCCCACCATCTCTAGATGATAAGCTATACACCTTCGGGTGGTTTTGAGCTTTTGAAATGTTTCAGATGCCTATGCAAATTAGCACAGGACAGCATAATGTGACTAAAAGTCGCACAAGACAATATAAAAGGAGTTGACATTGGTATCAGGAATATTTTTTCCAAGTTTCAAACAAAGCCAATTCTGTGGAGGGGAGAAAATAAACATAATTCATTTGGGAAAAATTTTAAAGCAACAATAACAAAAGATATCTCAAAATCAGTGAAGTCAGTAATTTAAACTCAATTGAACAAGTAAGATATAATCCTGCATTCTGTACAGTATTTACATTACAGAATGAGCTATCTGCAAAAGGTTAAATGACCTGCACATTACGAGTTGCCTTTTTCTTTCAGACCTAAAAAGAGGAGCAGAATTTGTCACAACTACAGCAGTAGCATATCACGAAATAGCTTTATGTAGTCTGAACATACCTTAAGTTTGTAAGCAGCAAGTTATAAATTTGAAATACAGCTCTGCTTACTGTCTTCACTTCTTACATGACAAATCTAACTACCACAAGAGCTACTACCGTGAGTGCTAGTGGTTTCAGAACGGAAGAAATGCTCTATAAGCTCATGATAATGAGTACATTTACAGAACAGTTCATGCAAACTTCACACACTCACAAACTATAAGATGCACCGGTTAGTGAACATGAATGCATTAGTACCTCATGCAGCTGTACAGTACACAGAAAGCTAAACATACTTACCCAGTGGTATGCTATCTAGGTCTGTGTAAATACAGCAACAAGGAGAAAAAAGCAACATTCCAATCAAAACATATCCATTTATAAAAAGAAATAAAACAAAAGTACCCAAATGTATTCTAAGTTTTTCTTAGTATCATCTCATGAGAAGTAGAATAGATGCCGTAACAGACATGAAATGCCATGTTCAAAATCACTACCATATGATGATTGAACAGGATTAGATATTTAGAACTTCACAGTCAGAAGTTAAAACAATTCCAAATTGTAGATGCATTCGTTTGTAAAAATAACAAGCAGATTATTTGAATTTTTAAAAATCTCAATAATAAAAAAACCCCTTCATTTCCTACATTTCATTGCTGAAAGGATATACTTAAAAATGTCATACATGCACATCAATTGTGAAGCATAAGGTGCTACAGTACAGCATCTATTCAGAGAGGAAATAGTCTAGAATGCCCAGTACAGCATGCATTAAAGGCAGACATGACATGCAGCTGACTATTCAGAAAACAAGACGACAAAATTACCTTGCAAAGCATGACCCAGAAAAGCATCAAGCTCAGGATTTAACTCAGCTTTTTCTTTTAGCATATGAAACAGCAGTTGGTTTTGAGTAGCACTAGTAATTTCTGTCTGTTTAAGGCGTCCCTCAAGAACTTTGATCTGAGCTTCTTTTTGAGCTGCTTGGAGACCCTAGGAGAGAGAGAAGGATGACAAATGTTTTATCACAACCCTTTTTTTAACAAAATGAGAATTCTCAAAACTTTTTAAAAACTACAATCACAAACCATGTGTACATTGTAACATTCTTTTCTCATCCTAAAGATCAAGTATCAACTAAAGGTGTTTTTCTTTCTTTCTTGTTTTAAAGACACTCATTAACCATTTAGTTAACTTGTATTCCTCAGATTGCCTTGCAAATCTGCATCTAGTGGCTAAATTGGACAGGATTCCCAAGTGCAATTCATAGGCTTTTCATTTATTTAAGAGTAGCAAGCATCTCAAAAATCAATACCATTGCTGTTCTGAACTGAGTACTTTTTAAAAAAATTATTACCTATGATATTCTATGACAAAGAATGGGAGGGTAGATGGAGGTGAGATGGGGTGGGACCCAGAACTGTAACCTTTCCTGCACAGTCACTCAGTGAACTTTCAGCTTCTGATCAAAGATCTCATAGCCTAACTTACGACAGAATCCATTCTAAGGAAACTTCCCTAAACCCATGAAGTAGTGGGAATTTCTTAGTTGTACAAAATACAGGCAAAGAAATTTACAAAGAATGGCTTCCAAATAGATTTCCAAATTTCATAAGAAACAGAGAAAAATGAAGGTACAGCACATCATCTCAAAGACTTGTAGGGCAACAGAGGGCTTTAAATGCTAGTGCTTGAGAAACAAGTGCAGCCCTATGAGCTTACACATTACATTCTGATTCAACTAAAACTGTGTATCAATAGACACATTTTGTGTGTGAAAACGAAAAAAAAGAATGGACAGCAGGCATAACCAGTTTTGCAAAAAAAAAAATATACCTTCAGTAAGTCTACATGACAATTACTTCTCAAAAAGATGACAGACACCTTCATGTGATGAAGTTTTTTATTGTGATAAGGAGAAATTGTTAACAAAGTAAGTCAGAAGCACTTCTATTAACTCTGTTGTAAGACTCATTCAAACCCACCCAAGGGCTGAAAACATAGTAAGACTGAAATTTGCAGAAGCCAATGTGATTGTGGCAGGTTTTTTAACCTTTTTTTTTTGCCCTCCACAAACATTTGTGATTACCTGCAGAGTCATGAATCAAGAATGCAAAAAAACCCCAGAGAATTGGTCAGTGGGAGTGACCCAAAGACCATTTCAATACCCTTGAAATCTCTCATTTGATTCAATGACACTGAGTACCATCCTCTAGGGAGAAAGAAAAGCAGCACCAGGAGTGTATGATATATGTGTGCGTAGGGCTGTAAGCTGCCAAATACTCACTTTGAAAATATTACTGCCCAAGTCTTTCAGAAAAAGTCCCTATTGCTCTACTCAAAATTAGAAGTTTGACTAAAGTATGCCATGCATCAAAATATAACTAGTTTTTAAAGGCTCATATTTTTACAAAGGTGACTAAGCCAGCCTTTTTTTAAAAGATTCTGAGCATTCTTTAAGAGTTTGTTGACAAACATAAAAAGAGATTTATTTGATTACAAAAAGCTAGTGCTCTTACAGGAACAACATGAGGTAATTAGCACAGTGAAGTAGGCTCTACGGGGGGCTGAAAATCAGGCAACAAGTTGGAGGGGATGATAGGGCTCAAGGGTCTTTACAAGGAGAACCAGCATGACTGAGTAGTGCTGACCAGCTTTTCTTTGTCTAATGCACAACAGTCAGTCTTTATGCCAGCACAACTCTGCTCACGGCACATTCCATAGTCCTGGCACACACATCCTTCACTTAACGCCTTACCTTATTGATACCCATTGTGAGGAAGTGATCAAGCAAGTATCGAGCTTCTGTCAAAGTGCAAGCATTAATCACTGCTGTCACATCCAAGGTCTCTCCTTCTTCCTATTGTGCAGCAATAAAAACAGTCAGATTGTTAGGAAGTCCCAAGAATTATATTAATTTAATGTCAGCAGACTAGAAAGCATCACCTTTGACATTTCAATGCTTTGCAATCTTAACCTGCATGACACTACTGACACTAGAACTCAGATATGAAAGCTCAATTGTATAAACAGTCTTGATTTCAAACTTCACGCAAAAGTTTTCACCAGTTTGCACTTCCTGGTTCAAAAATTATATTGACAAACCAAAATTAATTTTAAAATGAGAACATTACAAGACTAACACAGTTGTGTTTCTTGTCTCCATCTTACTGTTTTTGCATTAATATTTGACCTACCTTTGCTTCCTCCATTTGCATAATGTTTGCTTGGCAGTCAGAAATGCTGTCGTTAATGTAGTCTATATTCGCAGTTACTGATTCCATCTCTTCATTTATGTTTTGGACATTTCTATCTGCTTCACTGCCACCATCTTTGATGAGTTTCTCCCTTTTCTTTGAAAGCTTTTCTCTTCTTTTTGTAAGTTCTTCACGTTGCTATTTAGAGACATAATATTACATAAAAAGGAATTAATAACACCTTAGGGTATTTAAGTGCCTTTTTGCTTTGTTTCCCTTTTCTTGTTCCATTTTAACTAACACATCATGATTTCTATGGGAAGAAATGACACAGGTAAATCTAGTAATGTGTTTGCACGTGATCACATTAATGTGCTTTTGATTTCTTACTAGGCATAGCAATCCCATGCTTCAAAATGCTTACTGGAGTCAAGAATGTCTTCATTGACTGTAATGGGTTCCACGCCACTTTACCAATGCCACCATAACAACAATTCACTTACAGCAAACACGCTTGCGCTGCTCTCTACTTAACACAATGACAGAGCCAAGAGTGCACACCAGATCACCCACCGTAAGTAACCTGTTCATGTCTGCCTCCATATTGGAAATAGTCATCCTCTGCATAATAATATCAGTCACTCTGCGTTCCAGTAACTGCCACTTCATCCTGGCTGCCTTGGAGGAGTAAACTCTGCTTGTCACTGCCTTCCGCTGGTATTTCCTCCTGTGATAAATTCAAGAGAAACACTGCTAAATCTAAAGTTGTCCAGTTATAAATTTGAATGTGGAAATTATCAGGCCACAGTATTTTTCACAGACAAATTTAAAATTTCACAGAGAATTTCCTGTTTTTCACTGCACCAGACAGCTACCTTCACCCAGCCCTGAACTGTACTGCACCCTCGTATGTGGCACTTGAAAAAACAGGTACAATACACCATAGCATCTTTTAGGACACACTATTGGATTCAAATGCCACCTAGGAGTTGTTCCCTATTTAAAAAGGAGATCTACTTCAAACCACAGTGGAAGAGCACAAATAAACCTAATACATTAAACTGCAGTTTCCAACAAGTTTTGATTTGTACTTAAGAACACTGCTGGTACTGGACAACCAAGGGCATTTTTCTTGAAGTAGATTAAGAAACCTCAAACTTTCAAAATCCAGTTTACGTAGCTTGTCCTTTAATGCCATTTTATATTATTCCACTGTCTTAAACCCAGAAAAGTGAAATTGCATTTGAAAATGGTAAAATGCCCATTTTACGAGCTCGACATGACAACAATTTGATACATAACAACTGCTACAACATGTATCATCACAACATTATCTGCTAGAAAGTCCATGCAATTTTCAGTTCTCATAAGAGAGTACTAAAGAGTTTTAATCCTTACGCTGTTCCATTTGTTGCAGCTACAGGTAATGCTTGAACCCTTGCAACAGGAATTCTCATCTTCTGCTGTGCTGCTGTTCTGGAGCCATCGTGCTCCACTGATAAGCTGGAACTTGCCTCCTGTGTAGAATGCTCAGGCAGACTCAGCTTTCGACTTACTTTCCCCGCCACTTTATCAGACAGAGGCCTCACTTGCCGACGAAGGGCTGTGACCTGAAGCAGCATGCAAAGACATGACTAACTCTCCCCAAAGCTGTGTTCTAAGTTACAGCAATACAATATCATTCTATTTTCAAAGATTCATTGCTGTTTTACTACAATACCTCTTCAGTTTTGCGACGCAAGATAACTTCTTGATTTCTTTTCTGAGCTTCCAAAAGCTTGAGTTGATGCTGTGAAAAAACATAAGCAGCACATGATACTTCTTCCACTATCTGGCAGAAGGACCGCATTGTATAAAAAAAAGACATTTACACACTAATGCAAATCTGCAGAATTGCTGTGACAAGTGGTCAAGTCACAACTGTTTCTTGCTCTTTCTACTGCAGAATGAAAGTTATGTCAGTTCTCTACCAAAATAATATATATGCATGCAAGCAAGATGGAAGGAACACTTCTGTGAAAACTCACTAATAAAATAACATTGATATATATTCAAAAAGCACAGCAGAAAATAGAAGGCTTATCACCTGAAGCAAGTAACTGAGTTATCATGGAAGTCAACTAGTTTGTGCATTTTGACTGGTGAAAATACACAGGTACATGCCTGCCTCAGTGAATACATATACACAGGGTGTGTGCATGCAAGCAGATGCACACCATAACAATAGATGCTTATTCCAAATGAAAGTTCTGCCAAATCACCTCTCGTTTGCGTTGCTCCTTTTTAAGCTGTGCAATCTCTCTGTTTCTTCTAGATTCAGTCATTCTTGCTTTCTCCTGCTCTTCTTTCATTTGTTTCATCAAGCGAACCTGTAAAGAGATCATCACTTAGAAAAGCTGTTCACATTGAAGTGCTGCTCCATGCCCCCACTCATATAGAGTTTCTTTTTCAAATTGTCATTTTCCAGTATATTACATGCTTTTAGCAATCTATCCCCTCCATCTAATGTGTCTTCTTCACTCAGCCTGGAATAACAGCTAACAAGCTTCTGCCTGCTTGAAATGGAAATTTCTGTTCATTAAACCCAAAAACTACCCCTCTCCCCCAAGAACAGCCTAGTCCTCATATCTTTTCTATTTTCAGCCTTTCAAGCAGCTAAGAGCAGGAACAGAGTTATGTGGGAGATAGATGCACAGGAGATTTAAACCCAATTTTCAGCAAACGCTCATCGTACACTTCACTTTACTGAAATATACCTTCGTTTTCTTCATCTCTGTCACCTCCTGCTGCAGTTTCTTCAGTTGCTTTTCATATTGAGACTGATTTTTAAGCAATCGTGCATGTTCCTTTTGTGCTGTTTGAAGTCTCTGCAGTTCTTTATTCATGGCTTGGAGTTTCTTTTCATATTCAGACTTGATTTTTTTTGCCTTTTCTTCTGAATAGGTCTCCACAGAACCTAGAAGAAAAAGGAATTCTTAATCTGCTTTTGTTCAGGATATTTTCACTTTGCCAGCCACAGCAGATGACTGCTTCCTCTGCTTTATCATTATCCATAACACCTTTAGAAAAACCTAATTCGTCTCTAGTTTCTGGCCCCTGCACTGCTTTGAACTTTCCACCTTGTATGTATTCTGGGATAAGAGATCAAGTAGTAACACTTGCCTCACATTTCTTTGCACTGGACAACAAATCTAAGCACCTAAAAACACAAATACACACGCTTGTTCTCACATGTGCACCAGAGTATAACAACAGTCCTAAAAACCATCAAGCCAAGTATTCCTCTTCTGACACTGATCAAAAGGGAAGGTTTAAGGAACAATATAAGCTTTTGCTGTTCCCTTAAAGTATATAACTATAAAGCATATATATTTTTTTTAAAAAGAAAAACAAAATACTTTCCCCATTACTCTCCCAAAGTTCAGTTATTTGTGACTTAGGATTCCTGAGTCATAGGTGGTTTTTAATCTAAATACTATTACATATTCAGAAAGTTTTGTTGAGTAGAATACCTATGAAAAATCACTGTTCCTTGTCTTTATTTTTATGCATATAAAAGGAGAGTGGGGAGGAAAGACCAGAAAAAACCCTTGTAATTCAGGAACTATCTCAAGGATTATGTTAAAACAAGAGCTTCTAAGAAATTAAAAATACTTATTCAACCAAAACAAATACCTATCAGTAGCAGTATATTTCTAAAAATATTTTCTCTCAATTCTAGTAGAAACTAGAAGGAGTAAAGAATTATACACTGGCATTATGGGTACAAACCTATTTCTCTTTTCTGCAATTTCTCATCACATTTGAAAAACAAAGTAGCAAACAACTCAATTTGAATAGCTTATACAAGATCAGTGATTTTGTACTTCTTACCCAAGTTTTGAAGAACTTGATCTCTTTCAAGCTGAGTGTCTCGGATTTTATGTTGTAGCATCATTAGTTTCTCTTCATACTGTTTTTTCAGTGTTTGCAACCTGCGCTGGCTGTTCTCTAGCTCATCTATCAGTTTCTGCTTAATGGCTATTTCACAGGTGATATTTGCCAAGTCAGCTTGATAATTTTCTGAAATAAAAAGACTTCTGTTAAGGTAACAGCAAGGACCACAAGAATATAGATACTCCTTGCAATCTTAGAGTAATTTGCCACCATGTAAATTGTGCGTAGGAGAATTCTACACAAACCACAATGCAGCAACAAAAACTCTCATCTGCAACTCACGTTAAAGTCTCTTTCTTATACACTCTCAGTCCTAGAACTGAGAAACAGGTAGGGGAAGATATCTCACACTGGATCACAGTTGCCCCTATGTTGTAATTACTCACACTTAAATTGCAATATCAGCAGTCTGTCCTTCCCCATACAAAAGGCTGCAAGACTTCAGCCATACCTCAGGGCTGGAGAATAACTGCCATTCATAAACCCAGAAGATTACAAAAGGAAAATCTGACTTCTGGCAGACTCTAAAGGGAGACTTTCCCTTCTCTAGCTCTTAGAAAGATGCAGCCAGGATTCTGGGAGGAGCCGTCTCAATCACGGAAGCGGAATGGTGAAGGAAATGAGAAAAGTAGGAGACAAAAGCAAGGAAAAAGGACTAAAACACATGATAAATTCATAAAAGTTTAATTTCTTTAGCCAATGAGGTCCTTTTTTTCTTAATATTATGTGCACTAGAATAAAGACATGAGTTGAGGATCATTCTTTCTCAGGTTCCTGATAATGGTTTGCGTGACAAGAAGAAACCAACATTGGTTTGCCCATTTGGCCTAACTCACATGAAAGAATTGCTGATGATGCTGTTTTTGACTCGTTACACAAAAATGAGGAAGGCTGATGGACTTACACCCTTTCAAATAAAATTCTACCATTTTCAAATTATCTGATAGGAGCTATCACCTCGGTGATTAGTCCTGAGACATAAAAATAATCTAGTACTTAGACCTTATACTTTGGATATTTTAACCAAGGAAGAAATATATTATCAAATACCTGATGGCCTCTGGTCAATTTTAAAGCCAATACAGAGACACTTGATCAGTTGTCTATTCCATGTTTTAGCACCATAACCAAAAAAATAATTCACTGGACATACAGTTCACAGAGAATTATGGGCAGTGCGTTGACTTGCCTACCAAAACCTGAGGTATGACAGATATGACCTGCAAAATTCGACAGAATATTGCTCTGACATCACCTTTTTCATCAGAGTCAGAATCTGATTCATCTGAGCTTTCTACAACTTCCATGTCATCTTCATCGTCATCATCCTCCTCTTCTTCATCCTCATGATCACTTACTTCCTGAATTTCCTCCTAAAAAAACATACAAAGACATTGAAGCACACCTGTACTTTGCCATCTCTCAATAACTTGCGACTATCACTGCGAAGCTGCAGTATTCACTTGACCCACTGCTAATTTCCTTTCTATAACCTTGTAAATCTTTAAACAGACAATAAACAAATAAATCACCCCCTTCCAAATACTTACTGCCTCCAATTCATTATTCTCTCTCTCTGAAGTACCTTTTTCATCTCTCTTCTCCTGCTCATTGTCTGTGTTATCCTCTTTAACACTAACAGAAGAGGAAGACACAAGATGTTCACAAACTAAAATGACATATGCTTCCCATCCCCCAAACCAAGAAGTTGTAATTCCAAATAAAGATGAAAACAAAAGTGTAGTTAGAAAAACATACAGGTGTTGGGCATGGGTAAAATACAACTTCCAAACTTCTGCAGATAATAAAATAATGTCCAATTACTCTTGGTTTGCAAAGTAATAGCAACAATTATCACACTGGACAGCATACTGCCCATCCAGGACAATTGGAATACCCATCTCCATGCACCACAGCAGTACTCATTTTGCATGGAAGTTGCAGTGTACCCAGAGCAGCTTTTACAAAACAAAGAAAGAACATTATGTGCAAGCACAACATACATTACAGGTATCACTACACTCTCAAGTTAATAACAGAGCCTACTGTGCTTAGAATAGCCTGAAATTTTATGTATAAACCTTAAATAATATCCTAATGTATCACACTATAATTAACTACTCTTTTGATCAGTTCTCTACTTTGACACCAGGGGAATGCTCAAAATAGGCATTGACACGACAACAAAAAGTGTTTACAGAAGTTGTTGTTTTGGGTTTGTTTTAAACCATTTTAAAGGTTTGGTGTATTACCCATTAGGGCAAGTTTTAACATTCTTAAGTGCACACTTAAGGCATCACATGCAAATATAAAACAAAAAAAACAATGTCTGCAAATTATCACAGACCAGCTGTCAGTCACTCTAGTGATACATGTACAAAACCCAAAGCTCTAATGGATGGGAAATTGTGATAGAATAAGGCTAGACATCATAAGGGGTAATAATGAAAAAATGTGGTTAGGATTGTGTAATGTGGAATCCACCTCAACTAACTTCAGTTGCATAAATGTTTGCCAAGTCATGTGCTGTCACTGATCTGGTATGGTAACTAGAAATGTACATCTTTCTCCACTGACACCAAAAGGAGCTCAGACTTGAGGTCTAACTCTTGGACAAATCCAATACTCCATGCAGTGACAAAAAATATTCAGTAGATCTGAGACACTACAATTTGTCAAGTGACACTTTTAAAACCACAGCTTGAATTCAAAAGGTGCCACTTAAGTAACAGTTCTGTGTACACAGAAGAATTTTTGTTATATTACTTTTTAACCTGCTCAGTGTTAACAGATTCCTTCTGCCCCCATTACTACAGTGATGAGCTGACCATGCACAAGGCAGAAAGCTCTTGCTTGGACACCAGAAAGCTGGGGACACTGGAATTAAAAAGCCTAACAAGATTTGTACACAAAAAACATGCCAAACAGGGAACACTGAGCTAGTCAATCTCATTTCCACAGATTCTCATTTCCCTCAGCCCAGATCATGTTCTGTTTTATGCTGATTATTAAGACTAAATCATAGTGGATCTTAGCTGCAATCCTAGTGCAGATTGAGGTAAACCCCCAGCTTCCCTTCCCCTGGCAGACAGCACAGAGATCACTACAGAGAATTGGTGCTCTGCCTAAGAAAGGGGAGAGACAGAAGAAAGGAGAGCCAGCAGCTCTCCCAGACAGAACTGCACTGCTTCATGTGTATGCTACTGATCTGTGGATTCTCAATGTCTGAATGAATTCAGTGGGGGAATTTTGGCTCAAAGCAGACAGTAGAAAAATAAAAATTCCTTTAGTTTCACTTTTAATCATGATATATTCCTCTTTATAGAGCCCTCAACTATTCTCTATGAGTAACTACTTTATCTACTGGTCTGGCTGAAACCGAATGGATGGAATGATGAAGACTTTAGTCACATGCTTTCAGAAATAAAAGAAGCAGACTTAACTGAGGTGTGAAGGTCCAAGATGTTCTTGCTAAAATTATCATTATTGTCATATACTGGCTGCTAGACATTTCATACCATATGTGCTACTGCACCTTCCTCCTGCCTTTCATTCCATACAGGCCATGCAAGAAAGAAATCTACTTAATTCTATAGGAATTCCCAAAGGCACCACCTCCCCCCAAAACCTCGCTCAACACTGTGCAATCCCAGAGTCAACCTCAATTCCTCAACAGAGGCTTCTTCCAGTTAAAACACTTGTTGGGAAGTTGAAACACAAGAAAGAATTTTGAAATGCCAAATGAACCACTCCTGAAGTACCTATGAATCTGCCCAACTTCTTTTCATGTATGACAACCAGTTAATTGAAATGACAGGTAATTAAAAACCTGGGAAATATTCCAACCTTCTTTCTTCTTGACTGCTTTCCTCAAGTTTCTGTAGCCTTCAAAAGCACGAGGTACAGTATTGGAAGGCCAAGCCAATGAAGGACAAATCAGACAGTGAAAAGCAAAAGTGATAAGAAAGTAACAAAATTATATATATGAGCTTGTGGAATTTAAAATGAAATTTTAAAAGATACCATCTAGAGACAACAAGTAGTAAAAAGGCAATACATCTTGCACAGTTGGAAAGTAAACAGAAAACAAAGATGCATTTGTAGGTTAACTAATCTGCCACTGTCGATAACTGTAAATTCAAGTTATACTAAGGAAGAAGTTTTAGACAACATATTTCACTTTGAGAATTATTTCTAATAATGAATTAAAAAAAAAATCTCTTCATTTCAGAAAAAGCTTTCTCCTCTTTTGCCACTTAAAACTGGCAGTTAGGTAAAATACTGAAAATTGCAAATACTGCCATTGACCCAAAGAGATATATCCTCAGGAATATATCAGGAAAAAAACCAATGCACTACTTTTATGTATGCTGATAACATATTGTAACATAACATAGAAATAAGAAAATTTTAGTATTAATATTCTAAATAATATATTCTGAATATAATTCATACAAAAAGCTTCAAACTGCATTATTTCTTTGTTTGGGGTTTTGTTGTTTGTTTTTAAATAAAAAGTAGAAAACTGCAGTTTATTTTTCTGGGGGTTGAAAAAGTACATGCCGATCATTGCTTGTTATTTTTTAATAAATTAATAAAAAACATGCACCAGAAGCAATGAGATGGATAAAATGTTAGTATTTCTCCCTGTACTTCTTCCTCTTGAACAAATGTGGCTGTATCAGTAAAAAAACACCTGCATGACTTATGTAAGCACAGAGATGGCTTAAAATTAATCAACTACTGAAATTCCTCATGTTCCCATTATGAGAAAGTTTTGAGCATAAGTTTTTGCTTCCTTTCCACCTTATACTGCCTGCCATTTTTCTGCAGTATCAGCTAGGAGCTAACATGCTGAACCTCATGTAATTTTAGCACTCATTTAGTTTAATAAAGGTTAGGGAAGTCCAAAGGAAACAGTCAAAAATGGTTAGCAGGTATGTAAGGCTGACCAACAACTGAAAGAAGTGTGGAAGGTTTGCTCTGGGGCTTCTGATGAGTAGGTTACAGTGTGGGACACTCCAATCATATCAATTTTTCAATAGCCAAAACGTTACTGCCATGGAAACTGTTTCTGGTAACCTTTATGGCAGATGCTTATTAAAGGCTACAGATGTGGAGCAGTACACACCCGCTGCTCATTCAGAAACTGGCTCTTAGATCTTCAGGCTACCTCAGAGCAATTTAGATAAGTTACAAGTACTTAAAATTATGCACCTTTTATTGTACTGACCCACAACCAGGAAACAAAACATCACGAAAGATGGCAGATGGAGCAGAACTACTAGCAAGGCTTACCAATCCCATTTTAATAGAAAAATGCTAGTTAGGCAACTTTCAAAGAACAGCAACCCTAAAAAGAAATAATACAGTAAAAGCAACTAAATGCCTGTAGAAGACAGAAGTAGATCAAAGAATCCCTACCAAACTGCAAGCTAAATTGTCTCTGTCAGATACATTAACACACCCATTGCCAATTCCTGACATTGCAACAGAATAAAAATTCACAGTGATATAACCCAAACATAGACTTTGTATTTCACTAATTGGATAGAAGCTCTGTGCAGGTAACAAGCATGACAACACATAATCTAAGGAATTTTCCTCCCAACATATGCGCCTCAGAAATGTATAATTATTTATTACAAAGAAGTCTGCAGATAGGCCAATAGATGTATTCAAACCTTTGCATTTTGAAGACTATGATCCTATTCCACAGAACACAAGACCCACTTTAAGATGGAGGCTGGACCATCAAGATATCTCTTCCAAGTTGATTTTTTCTATAGTTCTCTAATTCTATACTGCCAGCACAGAAAACTGATTGCAAAATTAGTTTATGGTAATTAGCCAATACTTCTGGGTCAGACTACTTGGCTATCCCATCTCATGATTACCATCCTGGTGTGAGCAAGTATGACCAGGCGCAGAAACTTTTTTCAGTAAAAACCCAAAAGAACAAACAAAATGAACAACCTTTTTTCTTAATACTGCATGTATAGTAAAACATTCAAGTGTCTTTGGGGTTTTTATTAAATCATGATCTCCTACAGTAAGAGGTATTACTCAAGGTATCTAGTAACCTTTATCTAGACACAATCCTGTTTTCTGCCTAATATTCAGGCCCCAAACTAATAACGCTCTAAGCATGTAGTTAAATACATGATTGATTTTAGAATCTGTTAAAACATACAAAATCAAATCTCTTTGTTCCCGCATTTATAGATAAAGGTCATACTGAAGTGCTTGGCTGAAGAGAGACCAGAACATTCTGCAGATCTTATTTAATACTTCCCTCTTGCCCTCAAGTTCCTACAAGCTTGAGACAAAATTTATCAAAATCCCCATAAAAGAACTTCCTGAAAAATGGTACGCAAAGGAAGAATCTAATTGTTATTAAAATGAGTCTTCTCTACAAGTATCAGACATCTGTGTGGTGAATGGATTTATAGATATAGGACTTCAAATCACAGATATCACTAATTCAAATCTACTTTATACTCGGACTGTATCTCCAGCTTATAATGTTTTACTCTGAACTTGTACAAGTCTGCAGGACCATTACTAGAAAGAGTAATAGATTAGAAACATGGAAAATTTCAATTAAAGGGATGAAATTTCTAATGAAATCAAAGTCTCTGAGTACACCAACAAAGCCTTGTTGCATTAACTGCTGTCTGAACAGGCATTTATGTCAATGTCTATGAGGATTTTAGTAGATGAGAAGCTGGACAGCAAAAAACAGAAGCATGATGTTGCAGAGCACTAGGAAAACTCAAAAACATTCATAGAAGCAGAAGACAAAGCAAAAGAAGCCATTCCAAGAGCCACCAAAGAATTCGCAGCTATTCAGAATATCTTTTCTTCAGAAAGCTGTTTGAGCTTTAAAAAGAGTTGAAAAAGTTCATGATTTTTTTTAAACTTCTATTGAAGTTCAAATGAATTTAAAAAAATTTTAAAATATCAAAATTTATGGAGAGCACCTGTGCTTTACCATTGTAGATAATTATACATAAAAATTCATTACAATAGAGACATTCATTCTACAAATACTGCATACTTCACTGGAAGGAAAGATGAGAAAGAAAATCATCTACAACTTCAATGTGCAAAAGGGTTTGCAGGAACAGCATTTTATGGTCCAAACCCAGACAACAGTAAGTAAATTTTTAAATCTCAGTGGACAAAAAAATACACCTCTTCACTAATAAACAGAAAACAAATAGCATTATAATTTGTACACCACCTCTTTTTCTTTTTCCTTTCTTTTTTTTTCAGCTTTTCTAGATCTTTCTTGGCCATATCTAGAATTTCCATTGTCTCTTTCTCTGAAGAAAGCATAGAAGCAGAAAATGCTGATGGTCCACCAAAATATGTGGCTCTTGATGAAGCTCTTGACAAGTTGCGCCGAAGATTTTCATTCACTGCTTCACTTTCTAATAATTTTGCTCTTAATAAAAAAAAAAAATGACCATGAATTACAAATATTGCCAATACATGAGATACTCTTTAGCATCTGTAACTTCAACGCATTTCCTTCAGAATACATGAAAATATGTCTGCATGAACATAAACACAGATATATGTGCAGATACATACCTGCATATGCTATATGTTATATGAAAGCCACACAAAAGCTCTAACACTAACTGGGGATAGGCCAGATGATTTTAGTTCATGATACACATCCAAGAAATACATAAATAAAAATAACCAAAATATTTAAGAGGACTTTTTAATTTAAAGTAAGGGGGGTTTAACATTAAATTACAACAAGTTATTTCTCAATACTATCATTTATACACAAAGTTATAAAGTGACAAAAGAATTGTTTCAAGTTTTACTGTTCTTTGTGCAACAATATCAAGCCATCATCGTTATTTAGGTAACATCTTCGCTTTATTTCTATTGTCAGTTTCATCTTCATCATTTTACATTTATGTGGCCAAAAGCAACACCAGATGGTCTTATGAGCTGAAGGACCACCCTCCTAAAGTAATCCCCACACAGGAAAACAGCTGAGGCATTTACTTGCTAACATTTCTAGTGGGTTTTTTTGGCAGGTGGGTAATAAAAATTGTTCAAACACGTATTATGCAAATACCTGAGATCTTCAATTTCCTTGATGTAATTATGAATCATGTTGCTAATTTCTTCATTTCCTTCTCCTTTGAAAGGACAGAGAGAAAGAGGTAATGAAGTGAAGAGCAAAATTAAGGAGGGACAGTGACAGTATAAATATCTAAATACAGCTACAAGGCACAAGGTACCAGCAAAGAGAAACAGTCACATGGGTTGCACATTTAGATCTTATCTGATTTGCAAAATATCTTTCCTGCTTAAACTGAATTAAGTCTTTGGTTGCTCTGTCATATGATCACCATATGATTACCAGTAACATTTTCTGTTTCATTTGTTTGCTACATTAGCACATTTTAATAGGGCATAAATCAAAAGCAACCTGACAAACACTGCACTAAAAGAACAATGCAGTCATGGCAGGTCAATTGGTTGATTATTCTATGAGGTGAAAAGCAAGCCAGAATTCACCCATCTTTGTCCAGGTCCCCATCCAAAGCAAAACATGTAAGTTCATATGAGGCTAAGCAGGTCCTACACTACTGATACAAAGGCATCACTTCATTCCAAGGGATCCACGAAGCAAGAATATATAATGGATTGAAGTCCCTGAACTTATGAAGCAGTTTACAGACATCAAACCCACAGCATACCTGTTCTGGCCAGCACTTGGTTGGCCTGATCACTCATAAGCTGCGTTATTCTGGCTCTGAGTGCATCAATAGTCTCTTGCATTGCTTTAATTCTAACACGCAGGTTGTTGTTCTCTGTTTGCAGCATTGCATTTTCATGAAACATGTCATTGATGCTTTCAACACCTTCTTCATCTATAATCCTTTTACCCTTTAAGAAAATAAAAGTATTTTATTATCAGTAAAGGCTGACCTACATGTGACAAAATTTTAACTTAGTAAAGGCAATCCACAGACTATTTGAAACTCCAAACAGATGATCATAGCAAAAAATAATCTTCTCTCATAAAATTTAAAACACTGATAAACAAATCATTTTCAAAACATTGGTGCCTGGCCAACACCTTAGCATTTGGGCCCTGTGTAACTCCATCTCAGTCTGAAATACAAGTTCTTGAAGAGGTTAAGAAATGAAAAGACAAATCTATCAAATCAGGATACTATCTCAAGAACAAAAAGGAGTATGACACTTTTTGGTAACATTTATTGCAGAAAACATTATTTGTTTAAAATTTCAGGAAGAAATGAACATTGTGTAGCATGAGCATTTTCCTTATATAATTTAAGCTTCATTTTTAAAACAAATGGTTTTAGATGTCTAGTAAAATACAGAACAACTGTACATATTCACTTAACAAATCCATCTAAGTTGTGGCCTTTTTTGCTTTGGAAGTGATTGCTTCTCATTGTTGAGCTTGACAAGGTCAGTTTTTGCCTTTCAAAATGCAAATAGCAGGCAGCATCTGTTAACATCATTGGCATTTGTTGATGTAT
This sequence comes from Sclerurus mexicanus, assembly GCA_013396755.1. NCBI lineage: Eukaryota > Metazoa > Chordata > Aves > Passeriformes > Furnariidae > Sclerurus > Sclerurus mexicanus. Next base: position 315,581 of record VWZF01000795.1, read on the forward strand.
CTTTGGGGACATGATCTAAGTTTTCTAAAAATATCTGGTAATCACTGGAATTAGAAGTGTTGTTCACATGAAGGTTGTTTTTAGTGTATGAAGTGGAAGTAGCCAACAGAAAAACAAGCTGTGAAATTATAAGCATTTGAAAGCAGAAGAAATTGTAAGAGGGTAAACTTACTGTTTTGTACTCCATGAGTTCCATCTGTAGCCGTGCGATCTCACTGCGCAAAGCATTTATTTGTTGACTAGCCCTGTCCTGATTAACCATCACCTTGTTCTTGATGTTCCGTGCCCGATTGGCATACTTCAACGTGTTCAAAGTTTCCATGAAGTCTCGATCTGAAGGGCTCACACATGCTATCATGAGGGTTTGACTGGAAGTTAAGAAACTCAGGTCAGCATTCCACATCAAGAACAAAGAGAGTGGAGAGAAGCTAACAGTCTTGACGTGGAAGGTGAAACAAGAATAGCAGCTTCATAACATTTGTGAAAATACTTCTTGATCTAACTCATAGCAGACTGTGAACCACAAAGGTCAGCACTGTTACATCTTGTATGACTCTAGCGTAGTGTAAGAGATACTAGATCATTAATTGTTCCACACATTTAACATCACACAGAAAGAGAAAGAAAAAAAATACATATAGGTATCATTGAAAATGTTCTGGGGTAGCACTTGCTATCTGTACATTTGTGTTGGTTTTGGATAGGATAGAGTATTTTCTCAATAGTAGCTGGTATGGGTTATTGTGTTGGATTTGTGCTGAAAACACGCAGTATGTGTCCTTAACACAGATATGTTTTAGTTACTGTTGAGCCGTTTCCAGAAATGTTTTTCAAATCACATTAACTTTGCCTGATCATATATAAACTGATATTTAGGTACTTAAGATCAACTTAAATTCCTAGACAGTGATTTGGACCACGCAGCCATCAAGAATGCCTACTGTAATTTCTGAGGTGCCTACTACTTCATCTGAAAGTTGCCCAAACACTCATGATAGTTGTCCATGCATGCATGCAACTGTTGTCTGCCTCAGGTGGGACAAAAGCAGGAAAAAAAGCAAAACAGTTTTTCATTCCCACCAATTGGTTTCAGTATTCAATAGGTCCCTCCTCTCACTCCCTGGAGCATACAAACTTCACATCAAATGAGAACAGCCTAGAGGGGTCAGAACCAGAATTCCAGCTGCAGATCACTCTGAAGGTGCATACATGGCCCAAATTCTCAAATGACAGGGCAAAACATCCACATTTGATAGACTGAGTACATCCCTTCAGGCTTTAATTGTATGTCACAGCTTAGGTGGCTGCATTAGGAAGAGTACACTGTCTTCAGGGAAAAGCAGCACTATCTACATCAGGCAGACTGGATTTTGATCTTCACTTTCTTTAACTTTAGACTGTGACAAACAAATGAATTCCTGCAACCCTCTGTGAGGCAAACAATTACCTTCACCACACACACTGGGAAACTAAACTAGAGTAACTAGCCTGGGGCTAAAAACAGCGTTCAGTTTCTGCAATTCTTTCTCAGCCCCCATGAATATCTTTGTGTCAGTTCTCCAAACTTTGAGTTTAGTCCTCAAAATAAGAATATGCAAGATTAAGAACAAATTTTTAATTCTGACCTGAGGAATAGTTCTCTTTGAGAATGCACTTACTTTCCTAAGCCTCAGAGGACTGGTTCTGCTATATGTCCATCTTGAAAACTGAACAACTTGAACTCCACTTTCCTATTTGAATTGTATAACTGATTAGTATTTTTAAAACTGTTCCACTCCCTTTATTTCACCACATCTTTAATCTGCTCCCCCTGCTCCTGAAGTTATGAAAGTTTTCATTTTTCATATTATACATTATCAAATCGCCTTTGAAACATCAGTGCTCTATATTATTATTTGAATAATTCAATAAACATATTTAAATGCTGCTTCAGAACTGGTACAGCATTATACTTAAAATGAGGATGATAGTGAGAATAGTACATCATTGTTCACTCAGGACTTAGTACAATCTAATCCAAATCACTACTAGTACTCCTTTGTTAAGAGAGAAACAATAATGTGGACTGTAATACCTAGGGTGGAATTTGGAAGACTGCAGAACAGGCTAAAAGAAATCTGATTCCCCAGAAGAAAAGCTGCATATTTGTTAAAAATTTAGCTTTCCCACATATTTTGGTTGTCAAAGCACAGATAAGAAACCACTCAAAATCTGTTTATATATACACATAACTCTTCCTTCACATCAAAGTGCTGATTGGAGATGTCTCAGCATGTATGTCACATACATAAAAATGGGGGGGGCCGGAAGAGGTGGGCATTCAAACATTTAATGTCAGAAAAAGACAGAAAGAATAGATACAAGCATTACTGAAAATATTCTGGGGTAGCATTTGCTATCTGTACATTTGTGTTGTGTTTTGCCTGGGATAGAGTTGATTTTCTTCACAGTAGCTGGTATGGGCTATTTTGGATTTGTGCTGAAAACACGTAATATGTGTCCATAATGCAGATAGGTTTTAGTTACTGCTGAGCCATGCTTACAGTTTCCACCAGTGAGGAGGTTGCGGACGCACAAGGAGTTGGAAGGGATCCAGCCAGTACAGCTGACCCCAAGTGACCCAAGGGTTATTCAGACCATACAGCAACATGCTCAGCATATAAAGCTGGGGGAAGGAGGGGCAAGAGGGGGACATTCAGAGTGATGCCATGTGTCTTTCCAAGCCACCATTACACAGGCTTGGGGCTCTGATTGCCTGGGGATGGTTGAACACCCGCATGCCCGCGGGAAGGGGTGAGTGATTTTCTTATTCCGCTTTGCTTGCACACGTGACTTTTGCTTTACCTACTAAACTGCCTTGATCTCAAACCCTGACTTTTCTCACTTTTACCCTTCCAATTCCCTTCCCCACCCCACCGCGGACAGCAAGGCAGCGCCTGTGCGGTGCTCGGCTGGCGGCCGGGGTTACACACCCGTCACCGCGGTACGCCAAACTCTGCGATTCCCCCTAAACAACAGCAGAGGGAGCAGCGGAGCCGTAAGATGCCACAATATTTTAAAGTAAAATAATACTTCCACAAAAGTGGTTCGAAAAAACGCTCAGTAGGCTGGTGTATTTGATATAAAGTGATAGTGAAGCAGAAGAGCTGTGCTCCTGCCTTCTTCTGATTTTTTCATAATTCTTGAGTTTCTCCCTCCCTTATGAACTTCTGAAAATTCTAGCCTTTATTTAACTTATTTTTGTAATTTACTCTGCTTTTCCTCACACTGAAGCGCTTCACGATGTTACTAAAGTTCTCTCTCTGATGGCCAGAGCAACGATTTAAGAACTTTCTTCCACTTCTCCCTATTCCTTTGTGAAATGCCTAGAAAACTTCCCCCCCTTCTAAACATAGGAGCCTGGCACATTGAATCACATAAGAGTACCACCCCACTAAAATATATTCTGCTATGCTCACTCTCGTATTTGTACATGTTAACATTACAAATACAAAATTTGTATTATTTTAATAAATTTGTTCGTGTTTTCTTAGATAAAGCCTTCAGAGACCAAAGCTTCTCTTCATTGTATACACAGAACATAGACAGACAAGTTAATACCAACAACCCTGGCGATACACTAGTTTGTTTTCACTTGGCCACAAACCAACATAAGGTAACTGGACAGATGCACCATAGCTTGAGATATATAACCTTTAAAAAGATGGCAGTGCCAGTGGCAAGCTGACTCCAAGCTCCTGTGCACGGCAGTCAGAGCAAACAATTCACTGACATTTAAAAAATACACACACAAAGCTCTGAGAAACTTGTCACAGCTTTAAAACATGCTATAAACAAAATCTACCATTTATACTATCTACAATCTAAAGATGTCTTCATAGAAAGAACTGTCTGGAAATGCTAACTTCTAAGTACGTTGAAGCTTCATATCTACTAAAATTATAACAGCACTGAAAAGAACAAAGCAAAAATCCTCTTTAAAATTCTTTTCCCTGATTGACAGCATTTTTGTCATGACACTAATTTATCTTCAGAACCTTCCACCAACAAAAACAGTGGCTATTTTTATTGCTTGATGTTTATTTTACTTTATGAACATTTTATACTCATTCATGTTCATTCACAATAAAATACATAGAATGTTGCAGTTTTCATACCTGTTTCCCCCAAGAGAGTCTTGAAGTAGCCTTGTAAGCTTTGAATCTCTGTATGGTACGTGAGTTGCCTTCTTACTTTTATCTCCCAGTGCACTTATTACATTGCCAAGTGCCAGCTATAAAACACCAAATCATGTAATGTGGAAGTCAGAACCACTTCCTGAGTAGTTTTATTTTAAAAACAATATAAACAGGAGTCAGTATATTGTGATAAACTGAATATACTCATGAAAGTTAACAAAAAAGTATTTCTGAAGATTTTTACATTTTACAGTAGACATCTAGAAACTTTTGTGTTACAAACAGTGCATCAGATGACTTGGTACCTGCAAGTTCTAAGTGCTTAGCATGATTTGCATGCACTGTCTATTGATAACTCATGTCAGTCACAAAGTTAGAAAGACTTAATTTAACATTTACTTTTGATGATTATTAAAATTGATCTCTACTTCTAGCAGGGGCTATATGCTCTTTAAAATTAATTTTATCTATCTGCTTTATGCCACATTTAGAATATAGGGCATTTATATGACAAAAAAACAAACAGCATTTACTACCTCTACACATACTAAATAAAAAATGCCTTATGAAGATCTGAGCATTTAAGGCTTGAAATTATATAGTCCATGGTCACCCTGTTTCATTGCTAAAAGAGTCTAATTCATGTTTACAAACAAACTAACATTTGGCTGCAGTTGTTTTTCATGTGCAAGTGCATGCACTGCAGTCATTCGCTAAACTGAAGAACATTGCTCCAGGTGGCGCCCCGTACTGCCAGTTCTTGGACTGGGAAAGGTGTGGCTGTGCCCAGCAGCTGGAGAACTGCACACACACACTATGCTGTGGCTGCCTGCTTTTAAGGACATAAAGCACTCTCAGGCTGTATCACAAACATGAGGGCTGCACTTCACTGTACATTAAAGGTTTCTGGTCATATATTAGTTTTATCACGCTGATTTTCGCCTTCATGCATTTTGTATCCTATTGATCAAGGATACCTCTGTCATCTAAATGCCCAAATTCCTGTTGGCTTTGTGCTTATGCTAATGATGAAATTGAACTGAATTCTCTTTCTCTTATGTATAACATATATAATATTTTCTCTCTCTTCCATATAATAAGCAGAATAACTACAGAAAACGAACATTGCTGTGATGTCAAGAGAATCACTAAAAGTCCTAGCCAAAGAATATCTCACTGGTACCGCACACTAGCTCAGAAAAAAAAGACATGTTTTCACATATAAAATAGACACATTTTTGTGTCCTTAAAAGAGAATTGCACAGAGCCTCCACACAGCCAAGGAGCTGAAAAAAAAAGCATAAAACTACAATCTTCACGGATAGTCATCAGCTCTACTTTTCAGTGCAGTTTAGTAAAACATTTATTACATTTAATAAAAAACCTATAGAGAGCCAGTAAAAGACAAAAAAAGGGATGCTATAAATTACAAGTTTTAATTTCTACGTCAAAGTTTTTGCCTAGGGTTGTTTAACGCTATGTTGTATATTTGTATAGTCTTACTAGTCCACAGTTGATGGAAATGCCTTCTTTTGCCCTTTCTCCTGTAGCTCCTGTTCGCTTCAACCTTTCAGATCCTGCCAGATCAACAAAATGAAACTTGGCAGTAAGAGTTTCGTATTCATTCATCTCAGAAGATTCAGATATAATCCGGTTATCAGTGGCATTATCCTGAAGTAAAGAAGAACCCATACGGCTTGGTAAGATCTTTCATATTAATATTTGCAAAGTTCAGTCAACAATTAATTACAAGACTACCTCTTTGCCATGACCCTCTCCTTACTCACTCTCTTATAAGAAAAACTAACTTACCACAGTGTCATGTAGAAAGCATATAATGAGTGTATGCTGGATTTATAACATTCTCACAGCCCAAGCAACAAGCTTTATTAGGAATTTCTATCACAATAAGCCAGATTGTTCTGGGTTTTCTTTTTTTAAAATAAAAACAAAACAAAAAAGCCTAACCAACCAACAACAACACAAAAAAAATAAATGCCCAAACACAAACCCTCAGGTATTGCGTGGCAATGACCTTTATGTCCTTGGTCAGCTAGCCCATAGCTCCCTTTGTTACTGCAAAGGGTAATGCAGGTGTCTGCAGACCAAACCATTCTTATGGTAGTTAAATATTTCATGCTCCTAAAGTGGCCTCCTTTTGTAGCCATTATAGAAGAGAACAGGAATTGTACCACTTCTATAGGACCAGAATTCATCATTTCTGTTATTCTGACGTTCACACTGCTGGGACTACAATCTCATTCCCAGCCCTCAAAGTAAGGATTAATGCACCCTGTCACTCTCATTTACTTAGCAAGTGAAATGTACATCCAGAAACGTCCAAGAAGCACGGATGGTGTGAACAGAGCCAAGGAGCAGCGTGCCTGTGCACTGCAGCCCTGGCTGCCTGCCAGCACTGGGCACCAGGACCCTGCAGAGGGGACACAGCCAAGGCTGTCATCCGAGAGGGAGAAACTGCGTTGCCCTAGTAACAAAGGTCTCCCAAAACTCTTGTCTACAGAAACTTGAGCTACATCTCCCCTGGCCACCCAATAATAGCTTGTATTAATTTAAATTCTAGGAGCGTTCAGAGGCCAACATCAGGTCTATCCTCTACTCTCCTAAACTCTACAGGGAAAGAAGAGGGTGCTATCTTCGCAGATTAAGAATATATCTAAGCTGGTGTGCAGCTCCACACAGTCAAATTATCTTGTACGAATCTTCCAAGAAGAAAACAAAACAGTTTGACATAAGGCAGAAAGTGGCTACCTCCTCCTCTAACACAAGCCTCTATATGAAAAAGGACAGAGCCAGGCAACAGTCCTGCAGGCAGCTCAGCTGGTGGGGAAGGCTGCAAGTGCACCAGCAAAAGAGGACTGCTGTGCCAACAGCCTGTGAGAATGAGGCTCCCAGATGACTTATCTCACTCTCCAGTAGATAGTTTTCAACAAAACCTCCAAGCAGTGTCACCACAAAGTGACTGAGGTGCCCTGTCTGGGCTCTGAGTGTGATGCCAGTCCCTCCAGAGTGAAAGCAGCTGACCACACCACCAGATCCACAGTGCCAGCATGGAAAGCAGGAAGAAGTGTTTTTAACAGGTGTATAAAGCAGGTCTACATACCACAAAGGACCAGGAAGGGACCCGTATTTTGCCTGCAAATGATTGTTTGCAGTATTAAGAAAAAAAAAAAAAAGGCAACCCCACCAAGAACCTCTGAAAATCCAACTCACTGTTCCACGTACCCAACAATTTGATACCTATGGGTAAAACACTAGCCAGACATTATTTAATATTTAAAAATTTTGTTACCTTTAAAACAATAATGTTAAGTCTATATTGACTATTTACAATAACACTACACTAAGCCTTGGAATATAATGCTTTTCTACTTGTGCCTTATTGGATGTAATTAAAAAAATTAATCTGAAATATCCAAGCAGTTTCAGTTAGCTGACTGCAAGTTTAAACCCACTAACGGCAAAGACACTTAAAAGACCTTTCCCAATTAAAGACAAATTACATTTTAACTTTCTCACTTGTGTATGTCGCAACAAAATACTGAAGAAAACGCTAGAGAAGAATAGGCAGGTTCATGTAAGAGGCTGCAGTTTATGGTTGCCTCTGGCTAGAGGATGGTTACATATGCACAGATTAAATCAAATTATTATAATGCTTAGCAAATTCATCAAGCATTATGATGACTACAGCATCCTTACTAAGCACAATTCGAATAGCAGTGGCTGCCAGAATTATCCCCATTTTGAAAAATAGCTCCTAAAGAGAAGTTTAATAATAGGAAAAATACATACAGCATTAAATGCAGGACAGACTCTGGTTTGGCATAAGTGTATAGTAAAGATAGCATGTGACCGTGAGCTCTGAACATTCATCTGAGTGCTGGCAGTGGTTCGAGACAAAGCTCCCAACTTCAAGCACTGCATCATCTAGAAAACAGACAAGAAGTGCATTGCATTGCTTGCTGGTTAAAGCAAAAGTGTTCCTCTAATTATATATCTAAAACAGTAAGTGTTCAACATTTTCTCTTTGCTATGAATTCAATTCCTACATGCCAAAAAAAAGCAAAAAGATTCTTAAATAAGCAAGCTAAAAGTATTTTCTGTGATTTCAGAAAGAATATCTTTAAATCTTTGTATGCCTCTTTTTACTGTCCCCTGATAGTAACACAGCTATCTTCACTCACCTGTAGCAAAAAATGTATGATTTCTGTACCTCTTGTATAAAAACATAGAGCACAGTAACATCTGTATTAAGATTCGCAATGCATACAAACAGCAGTTTGTTTCACATCAGTCATATTGCAAACTTTTTCTCTCAATGAAAAAGTAACATATGTAAGATTTGGGAGATCAGATTTACACACACGATCAAAATTCTCTCTCCCAGCAGAACTGTATGATTAACAAAAACCTATTCCTAGCTTTAAATGAAAGTGGCATGCACTTTATATCAAACATTTATGACATTTACGACTACAGAAATCAGGAAAATAGGACATTTAGCTAGGTTTCACACTTAAATTGTCCAAGAGGTAGACACTAGCAAGCATGACCTACATTTTTAACTGCTCATCAAAACATACAGACAACATTTTTTAAATGTACTTGGTATGCTACAGAGTAATTTATTTTCAATTATCACCTCTGATTCTCCATTCACAGTTCGGGTTGTAACACCCACTGTATAAATTCCTCCTGCTGAATCTTCATGTATTTTAATATTTGATTTTTTATTCTTTGCATCAATGTCTCGTGTGGTATCAAACAGGTCAAGAATTTCTTCATTGTAAAGCTGAGGAGAAGAAAAAGGCAAAGAAAACAAATCATTTTAGGAAGGAATTCCTCCAAAGACTAACAAACCCGTGCATGGCACATACTGAAAGTCATAAAAATCCAAATGATTCTGCTTCCAAAAAAAGGATGCTGTGAAACACCCAAACTTACAAGAGCAACACATAACACAGTAGCTGCAAATGAAGTGACCTGCACAACTTTCTCTTGTGCCACCCACAGAAGATTGCCAGATCTGAGAGAAAATACTTCGTTGGGACGAGGGAAGGGAAGGCGTTCAAAGCCAGCAGAACAAGAGCGGCAGTAGTTTCTGCAGTAGGCACCTGCTGGCTTCAGATCTGACCTTGGGCTTTTCTTTTGTTGATTCAGTTGACTGCACCCTCCTTCAAACACTTCCAACTCACGCCACTTGCTCTCCCCACCATCACACCTTAATAATTCTATGTCTCTCTTCCATTTAGATAAACTCTTCCTGCCCTGGAAGGAATTTGATGTATAATAGTTTTCGTGCAAACTGCTTCTTAAACAACCAAGCAGCAGTCCAAAAATACCATGGCACGCCTTTTTGAGCAGGGCCTTTGTGCTTCATAAGAATGTTCTGAGTTTTATAAAAGCTGTTTAGATCCAATTGAAGATATCAGGGAAAAAACAAAGCACTATCCAACTGGGAATCTCATGGCTCAGATCTCTGCTGATGTATACTGGAATATTTCCAGTGTCTTTAGTTATAACAATTCACTTCAGCAGGGTCCAGGCCAGACTCATTCAATTCCTGATCAAAAACCCCAGGTAAAAGTCAAAGAAACGCCACAATAGATCTGCATTCACCCAAGGTACTTTCTCATACACTGAAAGTGACTTTCTCCTCTCACAAGGAAAAAGTCATCCCTGAGAAGAAAAGGCTCAGCATTTGTGAATGTGATGTTTTTAATCCTTTACATATTAAAAAAAGAATTGTATTTAATTATTAGGCATAAATATTCTAAGCAGGAACCTTCTTACTAATGTTTTATCTTTATAAGTGCAAAATAATGCCACAATTTAGAGGAGATCCTGATAATGCACCTGCAATTAGATGGGACTGCATATGCTGTCTTTTGAAAAAGCAGGAAAGCAAAGAGTTAAGGAAGGCTGACTGCAGCAAACTAAAGTAAGGCAAGAAAGGAGCAAACAGAAGTCACTGTTCCCAAGAGTTATCCAACTGTAGGACTTTTAAGTTATGCCAAAATACAATCTTGCTTCAACTTGTTCAGTCACTAAATTATAGTTTATTCAATCTAGCTCTAAGGGTAGATAGGATGGGAGGACGATACTTTCTGATACAAGACTAGTGTATAATACATAACTATTCAGAAAGAGCTGGTTTTGGAAAAGCTCTAATTTAATCTCAGTAAAACAAAAAAAATCTACTAACAAAAATGGCATTTTGTTAAGGGAGAAAATATTTTTTATATATATATCATTTAACCTTTCTCTAAATTAGATAAAGAAGATAGGTTTCAGTATGCACATTTCATCTGAAATGCATGGTAACGGCCGCAGTGCTTCACACCATTCTCCCTGTAACATTTAATTACTGCTCTGTATTTTGGGACTCAGTCATATTCGTAATGTTATGTCAAAGATCACAATAAATTCAGAAGCCACACTGGTTACTTACACTACTAATGTTGCAGCTGCCCAAGCAGAAGCAAAGCTGTGGCTCCCCAGTGCACAAACAGAGAGGACAGAAGAGTAGAGCGTTCCCACAGCACGTGGTCAGCCCGACTCTCTCTAGGCAAACATTAGCCAGAGCAACAAAGAGTTTTGCTTAAGGCTAGCAGCGACAAACCTGTTCCAGTGCAAAACTAATGCCAGCTTGTTAATCTTTAAAACAGTTATAGGAGCATATGACTAAAGAACTTAGTTTACTCCAGCAGTAATAAAACCAATAGCTTTTCTCTTGGGTAATATAAAAATGAGGGGTTTACACCCCCAAAGTAGATAAAGTTGTAAATACTGAACTAAGCAATACAAATATACATCTGCTCTTCCTTAATTTGATTCTTCCTGTGCATGTGCCTCAAGTATCAGATTTTGCAGCTTGGTAGTGAATGTAAATACATTACACCCAAATCAATCAATTTAAAAAGTAGTTCCACAGTTAGGAGACACAGCATAAAAACTGCAACACTTAAACCAACAGCTGCTGCAGGTTGGAAAGACCACAGGTGTTATGGCCTCTCTACCAGTAACTGTGTCTACAAGAAAACATAAGGGGAAGAGTTTTGCCACAGCATTGACAAGGGTTTCTCTGGGTCTAAAGAAAAAGGGAACATTGACACAGAAGCCCGATCCTAAAACAATGGGAATTACAGAAAGAAGTATTTTCATGCTAGGTTTCTTCTCAAGTGAAAAAAATACAAGTCTCCTGAACAGATTATCAAAGCTAAAGAAATCTATGGCAAAGCAACAAAAGCATGCAAGGTATGGTCACTATTCAAAGCCACAAAGTACAATTGAGGGGTTGTATATAGTTTCTTGCTTTAAGATTTTGTAAAGAACTACATACAAACAAGAGCAACAAGCCCTACGAACAAATGCACATGCTACAGAAAAAGATAAATTATGACTAACAAAACTATTTCTGTGCTTCAAATAATGCTCTAAAGGGAAGTACTAAAACAATTGGAATAAGATAAAAAGGCTCTTTTTCATAAACCGAAGAGTTGAAGCAAATCCCATAAAATTTCCTTTTGAAATCTTGAAGATTAATTCAAAACATCTGGTGAGAAAAAAAATGTGAAAGAAAAAACCCAGAAAAAATATTTAACTGGTTTTCTAAAAAAGCCACATAAAGTTACACCCACATACACAGATCATATTTACCTCTAAGAACTGTGCATTCACTTTAAAATCTGGAGGTGGAAGTCCTTGTTTAATAGCACCTTGCTTTTTTTCTTCAATACACCTGAAAAGGTGTTTAACAGCACGTGATATAATGCCTTGTTCCTCTTCTGTTATGTTAACATCAAATCCAGTGCCCATGGTGTATGTTTTGCCAGCACCTGTCTAATTTGAAAAAGCAGTAGTCACTAGAACACTTCAATAGTATCAAATCATCACAGAAATGCAGTTTGTGAACCCTATTGCTAGATCAGTCTGTCATCTTTACAATATTAACACACACAACAACAGGTAATTTTGAAAAACAGATTAACAGTAGAATTTGGACAAACTGCTGTTTATCCACAGATCACATACAAGAACGCAGAGACCAGTTCAATCTTTCATAACCTTTCCCCTGGAAACTTCCCGTAAGCAGCTTTCATTTGCCTTGAGCTATCGTCTCTGAAGTCAAAAGATGAGTTAATGTTTTCAACCGGGGCTGTTAATTAAAGTATGCATTTTAGAGGTAGAAGCAATATTTGCAACTCTTTACTGAAGTAGATCAAATTACTCCCTTAATTATGATGTCTGAACATCTCAGGTATTATATTCCCATTGTTCTCACTTTATGCTGAAGAATCTTCACTAGGAAAATAATTTAATTAACTGTGAAGTCCTACAGAAGACAAGGCAGTGCTGTGTTTTCACTTAAGTAGTGGGTCAAGTCTAAGACAAAGGTAGGATCACATAGCTGAACATAATCTGCTAAACTGGATCTGCAAACTGCTTTGTTTCACTAGGATTAGACTTTGCTTAGCTAACTTGACATGCAACATTTAGCAGTGGTGAAATTCAGCATGCAAGACCAAATTTCATACAACTAATTCCTAAAGGAATATTCAAAAGATAGTAACACATTCTCTACATTGTGCTCAGCTTTGAGAAGTAAAATGCGTGCCCAGTGTACTGAGAGGGTGTGTTCTCCATGCAAAGGTCTGACTGTGGAATCTGATCTCTACATTTTGCCCACAAACAAACAATGTGGCCCAAAGTTCCCCAGGATCTATTTTTAAAAAGCTCCTACTCCCAAAAATGCTTGAAAATGAAGAGGGTTGGAAAGTTGCTCAGAAAAGAATCTCAATACAACTCACCTCTTTATGTCAACTGATTAAGTCAATAATTTGTATTCCAGCATTGAGGTGAATGGAGGAATTATATGAACTATTTTCAGCGTTACTATTAATTTCAGATCTGCTGCCTATATGTATTCTGTGTTTTCACTGCCAGTTTACACAGAATCTATATAAACTCCTAACGCTCTCCTACAGGATAGCCCAATGAAAATAAATCCAAGATGCTAAAAAACAGATTCACGTGTTCCAAAATTTAAGAGAAAAATCAGTTGCAAGAAGCTGTTTATTCCTATATAAATGCCTTAAAATAAAATTGTAAAGCTTACCTGGCCATAAGCAAAGACAGTGGCATTATAGCCTTCAAAGCAACCTTCAATCAGCTTTTCTATACACTGTATATAGATCTCTTCTTGCTGTGAGTCAATGTTAAAGACATAATCAAAAGTGAAGGCCTTATCTTTTCCCAAGAACACTTGAGGTTCACCAGGTGTGACAGATGTACAAATATGGCATCCTTCAATCTTCTCTTTGGCTAGCTGGGGTCTAATTCTGTTTTGGAAGAGATAAAAAGAATTATTAGAAACTCTCATAATCAAAAAGTGGAATACACAAACAACAAAAATAAGGGATGAGAAGAATTCCTTACTGGCTGAAAAAAATCAGAATTTGTCACCAAGCCAGGAGCTTTCCAGTTGTCTGAGCCATAGTGCTAACTGTATCAAAACCCCTGTCATAAAACTGCCCATGCAAATGACATCATCTTTTCTGAAGGCTCCCCTACTTCAAGTTGACAACCTGCCTAGAACTCTGAATCTTTATGTATGTATACTATACATTACTGAAGAGTAACTTTCAGAAGTTGTTTCAGACTTGGAAATCAAGCTTTCCAGTTACCTTTCTTCTTCATGCTCTCACTGTAAAACTAGTCATTTTTGTTTCTTTTTTTTTTTTTTTTTTTTTAAGACGCAAATTAAATAGCCATTTGGGAGCAAGGACCCACCAAAGCCTACATATTATCTTAAATGAAAGCCTCCCTGCTATGAGAGCTATGACAGCACGGAGAAGGCTCATATTCTTTTCCTTTGTCAGGATTGTCAGGACAGGAGCTTTGTCACAGCCAGAACACTTCTGGGAAATGTTTGGTTTCAGTGAAGAAGCATACCTTCAGACAAAAGCAAAACAACAATATCTAGCAACTGCTAAAGGTAAGAGTGTCTTATTCCTCATTATCTTCCAACTGAGACAAATTTCAGCTTTTATTTCAGTTTGCTCAGTTTCTGACAAAATACTTTGTAGAATATAACTACCTTTTGGTTTCATGACTAATTATCAAGAAGAAAACTCCGGCCAACATAACAGATTATTCTAGCTGTAATTAACAATAATTTGTTTATAAAGTTACCTTTTTTTTTCTTTTTAGTATTTCCAAGTTCCCAAAGCAGCACAAAAAAAAACCTAAAATAAAAATCCCCTAGACAAACAAACAAAAAAAACCAAAACAAAACAAAAAACCCCCAAACACAGAAAAACCCCATAAACCACAACCTAGGTACGCACTTAAAAGACAGGACAAGGAAGGCTTTAATAAGAATAATAAAATATCAGCAATACAGCTATGTACAAACAAAATCATGGAATATTTTATATAGATTCTCCAAAACTTCAAGTACCATGTTTAAACCTCAGTGTGGTACTTTCACAATATCAAAGACCTGTACAGAGAGTATACTTTAAAGGCACACATTTATCTCATATTCCACTGTTTAGAGTGGCTGTGCTGTCTTGAAGCAAATTCCCTGACATCTTTACTTATCACATGTTGGTTTGGATCACAGAGCAGTTTCAGTGTGCACAATTTACATCCCCTTCAGAGGAAACTAAGCCAAAATGCTTGACTCCAAACACACAAAACTTGTTCCAAAATCTAATGGGAGCATAAGTGCCCAAAGCTACCTGCTGACCTACTGTGACCATGCCAGCTCTCACAGAGAGTGAGTCTCCAGCCACTCTGAGCAGACTGCTGCAGACTAATTCAAATCATATCACCACATACACACTTCAGATCAAGTTAGAAATACCCTGCTTAAAAAAAATAAAGTCACACTGAGCATGATCTATGCACTTTTTATTGCAGAATTTGAATTTTTCATCCAGGGATGTGCAATGCTGTCAGAAGTATTTTTCATATTTTTTTATTCTAAGGGTTTCATTATATCCCAGTGTGTGACGCTAGAGATTAACCATAATTTATTTGTAAGGTTTTCCACGCATTAATTCCATTATGGAAAGTTCATTTGTGATCAGGAGGTACCACCCTTGTCAGCATACCCTCTACTGTGGAGTGGAAATTAAGTAAACCTTTGAAAAGTATCATTAAAGGAAGGATTATATGATGTGTAAAATAGAATTTGCACTTAAAGAAACAAAGTGTGCAATATAGATCACAGATTTTCTCTCTAATAACATCATTATCATAAGGGCTTTTTCCTTTAAATGAAATGAGAATGCTAAAAGTAATTCAGCATTTACATAACTCCTTCAGTAACAACCAGCTTGATCCTCCGGCACCTGTGCCAATGAAACAAAATCTGATTAATATGTACAGAAGCTTGTAATATATTTACTTCCCTCTAAATTAAGGAGCTTTTGGTACTGAAACAGCTTTTATTTCTAGGTAGAGAAAGTTTTCAAAGAGAAATTAATCATATACCTTTTCTAAAAGTATTCTACACAACTGAAAAGTTGAGCACATAAAACAATATTTAGAAAATGCCAAGTCGGTAGGTTATTCTGCTGTTTTCTTTGAATGCCATGAAGTCAGTCAGAGGGCAAGCTTCTTTTTCAGACTAAGCACTCTTATTCTTTCACTAATCCAGCACAGACAGTACAAAGGCCATCAGTTGTCCTTACAAGAATGAACTCTGGGGGTTTTTAAAGCTCCAGAGGTATGTCATTGTTTTTCAGAGCAAGAAAACCAAGGAAGACCTTTTCTAAAAATCTGGATGGAAAAGACATTTTCAAATCAAGTAAGCTTTTGTGCATTACAAAATCCCAACCTCCTCGCACTTCTGAAGGGCTTTTAGCACTAACTTGTAGAATGAAGTTGACAACTTTAAAAAAAAATAAATCTGCATACATTTTTATTCTATGCTTAAAAAAAATTAATTTTCTACAGTAAGGAAGAGATTCAATTATGACAGGTACAGAATAAAATTTCTCCTTTGTCCTGCTAAGTAAAGGCTGAGAGTGGCCACAGAGGAACAGCATGCCTAAAATATCAATGATTTGCATGATAATTATTACAGTGATGACAGGACTGTAAAGCGAGCAGTTTCGACGTCGCCCTGTAGAGACTTCCCATGAGAACCCTCCCAGCTAGGTCCCTGCCTTGCAGCCAGGCAGCACCACCCAGAGTTCTGCTGCTACAAAACCCTGCACAACAGCAAGTCCATAAATATCAGCCCAACATAATGAGCCCACAGCAAGAAACCATTCCAGAGACCAGCTGAGCTGAAGGAAATCTGTGTCACTGCTAGCAGCTTGTTACCGGCTCAGTCACTTCCCCTGCATTGTAACACAACATTCAGAGACCCAGCAGTGATGATGGTGTCCTTCCTCCCTAACTTACCACTAAATCTGAAGGCAGTGCTAAGAGAAAAAGTAGCATTTCACCAGCACTTATGCAGCACAAAGGAAAAACAAAGCAAGACTCGACATATCAGGGAAGCTTCACCCCAAAGACAGACTCCCTTCTCGTTCTGTGACTGCTCTTACACAATGTCCCATGTAGTTGGGAGGTAGTAACCAGAGCGAGATCATGGCTACATCATGATTGAAAGACACCCCTCCCAAAAAACAATATGCAGACACGAGATCTTCATGACCCAGGTCTGCTCAAGGGACACTTCACGCTTTGGAATCTATATAGCTCTCTTGACTAGTTTAGCATCGTGCTAATGTAATGACCTTAATGAGTAAGCAACAGATGCCTCCCCTTCAACCCGATTTCTGGCCACTGATAAACAGTGTGAGTGGATTATCTGACTATAGGAACATTTCCTCCCCCTCCAACCCTCACATCAATTGTGAAAGTGATTTTTTCCTTCTGCTCACAGCCAAGCCTTCTCCACTCTCACGTCTTAATGTGGTCACTTCTGTCAGCAAAGCAGGCAGCGCCCACGCTCTAAAAACGTGAAAGAGTTCACTTTGGTCATCTCTCCTTGCCCAGCCTGCAGTCTGGCAGTCTGCCACTGTGATTTTTCTCCAGGACCAATTTGACTTCACCCATTTTGTCTTCTACATGGCCCCACCTCACCTGTTTTTCAGGCTACTCTCTTAATTGTATATAATCAGGTGTTTTCTACCTATTTCCAATCACATCGGCTTAGATGTGGCAACTTCCCAAACATTTTTCTTTACATCTTTCCCTCTACTCCTCTCCAAAGCAGGAACACACCCAATTCTTGTTTATGTGTAGTTTGCAGCACCTCCAGGCCACACACATGAAACTTAATCCCCTAAATATCTCCTGCCTCAGCACACTGGGACAAGTTGTCAAATTAGGGAGTGCTAAACCAGCCAGCGGTTGCACAGTAATACACTGTATTGTACTGGAACTAATCCCTCAGTAGAACAGGCACAATGTTTCTGCTAAAAGTATTGTCAGCTAGAAAGACTCAGATAATATAGTTCAGGGACTACAAACATCATCAGGTCAATACCCTGTGTTATGCAAGACATCAGACTTCATAGAATTGATTCCTGTTTAAACCGGATAGTATCATCTCTCTTTGAAAAGCATCCTATCTCAGTTTATTTCCAGGGATGAAGAATTTCCCCAGTGATTTAAATGTATATTATTTCTTACTATCCAGAAAAATAAGGATATAGATATACGTACACACACATTCCTTTTCAGCTACTGAACAATTTTACCTCTGTGCCTGTTAATTTAAGAACCTATTATTTTATTTTACCACAGCAATTTCCATCCATCTATGACCAAGTCATCCCTTAATCTCATTTCACACACTAAATGAGAGCAGTGATTTTTTTTTTATTTTTGCATCTCCATGTGAAGATCTGCAAATATTACTCTAACAAAAGGTAATAATCAAATGTTTACCATATGCCTTCTCAGCAACTCTACAAAATAATAATAACACAAGAACTTTAAGAGTGATCTAAAAAGTGCAAAGCATCAAATTACTCTTGTTTTACAGAAAGAAAAGTGGAAAAAAACTATCCACAGGTTAAACTTTCAGGTAGCAGTGACTATCCAGAGGCTGTGTGTTGGCAGGGAAAGATTACTCTGAAGTCCCATGTAGAGTTCTTTTTCATAAAGAACTCCATGGGGAAAGGGCTGTTTTCACCTTGCTCAGAAAAGCATGAATTCAAGCCACATGTTGTGCTGAGCAGGAAGCAAGTTAACCTGTAAACCCAAGGCTCTCCAGTACTCTTCTTACTACACTAAGCCTATTAAATTTCACACAAGTAAGTTTAAGTTTCACATGTAGGTATATGAAATATTAAATCCAGAAGCACCTAATAAAATATTTAGTGAAGCATAGCAGGCAATATAAACTAGGAAACAAACAAACACTGCCCAAAACAGAATAAAACACTTTCCTGATCTTACTTCAGCATCAGAATTCCTTCACTTTTTTACTCCATTACTTTTAAGTAATCACTCCCTTCACAGCAAACAAGGAGTAAAGAAACCTAAAAAGAATTCATCTCAAAGACACCTGATATACATAAACTTTTCAGTATTTTTGCTAGCACACACTAGAATCTTGCTCTATAACTAGCAGCACCTTCAAATGACACAGTGATAGCATCTGAATGCAATGAGCTTTAGAGATACAAAAAGGTCTGGTGTATGACAAATTCCAGGTTTACCTCTTGTTAACACATCAAAAAGGCTGCAGGAACAAATCTCTAGGCTCTCACCAGCAACTATCACCCAAGAAAGCTTCTGTACAGTGGTATCACTTAACAGTACAGTTCCATATTAATGGTATCAATCACACATACTGGTATCAAGATGCAAAAAGGACATGCAATTACAGATATACAGGTTGATTACACGAGATGCAGCTCAGCAGCTGAGGGGTGGCAACTGGCCACCCAGCACATCACCAAGTCTTTCCTCCTCTGCCATGGATGAGCTCCCACCCCTGGACCTGCTGCTTCCCCTGCAAGAGGCAGGGCACACATCAGTCACCCAGACAGGGACACCAGCACTACCTTGCTGCAGCTGTAACTCAATCACTCTTACATAAGATTTGGGCACCGCTCCCATCAGTGTTTGTCTAAAGCTGCCATGGTCTAGACTGAGCTCAGCACTGTCAGCAGGTGTGCGTGCCCAGAGCCCACAGAAGACAGGCAGAGTCCAGGCATTACCCAGCCTAAACTTACCCCTCCTGGCAAGCACAAGAGAGGCAGATGTTTTGCACATGTAGCAGTGCTTGTCTTTAGACACCAAGAAACTTTCAAGTACATCAAGTAGGTATCTTGATACAAATTTGACAACACCAGAGGATAAAACTTTCTGGATAGGTCTCGGACATAAAAAAATGCAGTAAGGACAGTGGCAAAAGCTTAAGCAGAATCTACATGGTCCAGATTTTACTCCAAAGTCCTATTAAGTTACTTACAAAAAGGTATAGCATCCCTTCAAACTATGTGTAACCATTAAACATGACCATTACACCTTAAGTTTAAAAATTCAGCAAAATCAGGTACTGAATTACCAAATGGGCCCCAAGATACTACATTTTCAATAGCTAACTTATTTTACTGCAAACAAAAATAAAATTCCTATTCAAAAATATACACACAGAATATTTTGTTTCAGTGCCACAGACTGTCACTTCCAATTTGCACTTAATGAGAAGGTAGCGAATGGAAAACTGGAATTAAATTAAATTGAGGAAATACACCACTGTCGTAATTCATTTATCCAGTTCTCCTCCTCCATGCTCAAACTATCTCTTCAGCTTTTTTTTTTAATTTATTTTTACAGGCAAGTTTAATTTCATAAAACAATTACCCTTTTCAATAGCATGTGTCTGGTCAGCTCATCTCCCCATTAGCTGTTCATGCTGGAGATGAGATTCACAGTGCCAGGGCGAGGCAGTTCTGCAGGCTGCTGCTTTCACTCGGTTCCTGAAGTGCCACACAATAGCTGTGTCTCTCAGCAGCCATTACAGTTAGCCAGGACACAGTTTAGCAGTATGATTTCAGATGATTCTTGTGTAATTCTGTAACAGCCTAGCAGGCTGTGCAACACAGATGGCATCCTCACACTGATAGGCACAGTCCTGTGCTTTTGCCAAGAAAATGCAAAGGGAAAACACCCAGGCCCGCTCTCTCACAGAATTCCTGCTGTCCAGCCTGCTCCCTTCCTCACGCCACCTCTCACAGGAGGGCTAACAGATCCTCCAGTAGATCTAGACAACCTCCAACATCTTTCTTGATAACATGAAAGAATGCTTTCATCCACAGCTCTTTCATGTGGTTTTTCATGGACTAATTTACTCTCTAGTGAGCAAAGAAATCCACAGCTTTCGAGAACAATTTGACTTTTGAGAGAAAGAGAGAAGGGAGAACTGTGTTGCAGGATTTTTACTGGCCTTGATTATTTCTAGTTCAAGACAAGGTCATCTGTGATGGAAAAGCAGCACTACCATAAGCTTCCACGTGCCTGCCAAGCACAGAACTGGAACACCTCCAAGTCCAAGTGCAGTTTGAGTAGAACTAAACAGAAGTGTCTTTCCCAATACCAAAGGCAAACAGATTTTTTTAAAAATGGTTCTACTGTGCTACTTGCCTTAGTTTTCTTATCAACATTATTGTTATATGTCTCACCGCTCTCAGAAAGCTAGAAGAGAAATAATAACACTATCTTAGATAAAATGAGATCTAAATAAACGTAGCAAAATATAATCTCTGAACTAAGACAAAGTACTTATTATTTATGAGTAAGAAATGAAACAAGAAGTTAGACCCTCCTACACAAAGTTCTGAATTAATTTAATTTCATACCATATAGGAATGCCGGTACACCTGCATTGTGCAGTGACATGGCAGAACAGAGACCTCAGTCACAGCAATCAGGGGTCAAAAATGCTTCAGTGCTGAAAGGGTCAAACACACTCTGGGGCTGACAAGGACTACAGACACCAGGACTCCCTGTAGCTAATTAGCCTGAAGCAACTGTCTCTCCCCATCAGGGAGCGTGAACAAGTAATTTTAGAGAGTAAGAAGCATAACCAAGTATTCCTGGTGCACAGTGGGCCACAGTGCTCAGCTGTACTACCAGCGGGATCAGCATCAGCTCAAGGTCTGAACACCATGTTGTATGGAATATGTGGACATACACGGGAAAAAAACCCCAAGTCATTCACTGGCTACTTCTCCTTTAAGGATTATCCCTGACAATATAATCCCTGAGAATCTTTATTGTCTTTAAAAAAAAGAGAACAGAAAGGAATTCCAGAAGGTGCTAGCTCATTTTAGTTTTTATTTTGAGAGGTAGCTTCTAGTCTTCAAAAGCCATAGGTACACTTCCAGCTTTTCATCTGCTTACACTGCACTTCTGGGCATCACACCAGAGCTGACAGAACAGCAGAGCCATCCCAAACACCTGGTTCAGACATGAACAACAGGTTTCTTCCCCAGGTGGTCTGGGAAACCTAACATCTCCAACAGCCTTCTGAGCCAACATAGGAAATATACAACCAAGGGAAACTGCAACCAAAAAATTCACCACAAGGAAGCAGAGACATCTGTGGCTCTGGGTTTGGATGGCTGCTCCAAGTCACTAAAGTTGTACTTTAGCAGAGGGTTCAACAAGTCTGCAATTTGATGGCTGTGCTCTGGATATATTTATATACCAAGTCCTATATCCAAAAAGCAAATGCAGGACAGAAGGACTGCCTTAAACTGCGCATTAAATCTGCCTCTCTTGCATGAGTGCACTTGCTTTTTGTACATTAAAGGTTTCTATTGATAAATATGTTTTAGCTTTTAGGACTAATAAGCTCATACATAGAAAGATGAAACATCTTCATTTCACTGGTGGTGTTTCATATCAATCGCTAGCACTAACAATAACGAAGACTACTATAGATTACTATTATGAAAAATTTATGGCAATAGTACCTGACAGTTACACCACTCATAGACTGTAAAGATCACAAATTCAAAAGAAAAGGGGAAAGAAAGGTCTTTTGGTGCGGACATAGACCAATGTCTACAACTACTGTGCTCATGCATACAATTAAGCATTCATGAAGAAAGCAACTCTATATACAGAAGAAAGAGCATGGCACCCTTTATTCCTTTTGAAAATTACATAGGTTTTTCCCTCCAAAACATCGCTTTAGCACAAAAGTTAGCAGCCTTCATCATTCCTGCTCTGGGGCACACAGCTGTCAGGAGAGGCTGAGTCACGCTGCTTACCAGAGCCTGGTATTAATTACATAACAAGGGCAGTACCAGGAAAAGGAATACACGTTCTGTAGCAGCTTTCTGCTTTGACTGAATGCTTAACAGAGTTTAAATGTGCTAAACAAATACCATTATAAGTAACTTAGGATGGAAAAAAAAAATCAAAAGTTTAAGGCAGGTTTGTTAAAGAACCACAGCTCAGAAGCCTAGTAATGAGTCATGATAACAAGTGCTGCCAGTATCTTAGAGACAGACACTTTGCTTCCAGAAATTTTAGTGTCAGAATTCAGCTGACAAAGTAACGCACTGTCACAAGTAATGTGGTGAATACAGGCTATCAACCACCAAAACACAGGAGTCACTGCTGCTTTACCAGGCTACAGAATAACATTCATTTAGGTGTAAGGAGAAAAAAAAGGGAAGGAATAACAAACCACAAAACCACAGTCTGAGTACCTCCAAACATAAATTCAGTCACATTTAGACTTCAGGAATTTTGAGGTAATTTAGGTACCTCTTGTAAGCCAGGGACCAATCAGCCCAACACATCTAAACACATCAAGCCCATGAAAAGTACATCACTCAAGAAAAATGTGCTTGGTGTCAACTCTTTTTGTAAAGCACACTTGTAACTACTATTTAATTACCAAAATCAAACTTTACTAAAAACACAATTTTGTGAGGCAGCTGGTTTAAAAAACAAACAACATTACCAGCAGCATTATTACACCAACAAATGACCTAATAATGCCCATGTAGTATTTCCAGTTGAAGGCACAGAAATGACAGTGGCTTTCTAGTTTAAAAGCTGAACACTCCTGCTTGCAGAGCAATGATGCTATTTTTGTACATCCTCATTAAAAAAAAATTATTTCTTTTTTATGCAATTGAGTGAAATATTTTAAGAATAAGTACATACGTTTGGGAACTTCCTCACATTACAACTTATGAAGGCCTTTAAGAAATCAATGATGAGTCACACAAATATATTCAGAAATAAGCAAAAAAACCCAATGTTTATTCACTACAGAACATTTTTTGAATAGGAGTGAAAAACTGATGTAATGCAACATTATACAGATGACCAAAAAACCTGTCACTCATGCCAGCACTAAGCTTCATTCAGTTTCTTCCTCTTCAGTTAAATGTATGTCTGTTTCAAAAGTTCACTTTCTCCAAATTGCCTAATTTTTAAAAATAGGTACTCTATTATTTTTAAACAACGTTAAAAGGGTTTCCTCTGTCTGCAGCAAAGATGAACTCAATTATTGCCTCTCTTACCCAGATTACCCTTTCTTTTTTAAACACCCATACACATTCACTTATGCTCCCAGCTCTTCGAGCTATAGCCCAGAAATCACTACATGTTCATGCCAAGACTACTGGAACTCTGAAAATTGTTTTAATTTCCTTCCCCTCCATACACAAACTTTATCTTCCCAGTTATATATTCTCAAGTTTAGGGTAGTTGATTTCTTCACAGCTCTGAACCACAGGTCCAACAATTACATTTCACCAACTCAAAACAAACAAAGTTACCAACACACTTATTATAGGTAAAGCAACAAGCCACTTCCCAAGTAATTACAGTTAAATAACACAACAAAAGAACAGGAGGGTCAGGTCAGTTTAAAAAATTACAAGCTGTCATTAATCATTACTGAAATGACTGCTCACCTAACACTACTAAAATAACCAGAGACTTCAGGATGGGACAAGACAGCTAAAAAACAGTGTTTCAGTAATCTGCTCTGAATAGTGCCTTCACTCTGTTAACTTTCAGTGCAACATTCTTGAAACAAAAAGCACTGTATGGCTTTTCTGTCACTCCTTGTTAAAAAACCAAAAACAACACAAAAAACCACGTTGTATCCATAACACCCGATACACCAAGTTCCAAAGCAAACTGCAGAAAATTTCTTCATATTTATTGTTGACTGTTTCTAATGAACAGAAGTTGCTCTGTTTCGAAACAGAAGGTAGGCTGTTCAAGCAGTGACTGAAAGCTTTGAGCTGGCAAATCCCAACTCCAGAGTAAGGAAAAATAACCCACTCGCTTTATTAAGTACTGTCTGTTTTTAAACTTGCAAACCAGAAAGGAACAATATTATCCACCTTCTTCAGTCCTTCTGGCTCAGCTACACACTGTTATATGTCTTTAAAAAGAATTTAAATTCTTTTCTTCATGTCTATTCATTCTATTTGCAAGGCTCTACATCAGCAGGAACAGCATCAAACTTCAAAGACAACTTTTCCATCTTTCTGTTCCTATGCAGTGACACTGTATTAAGCTGCACTCTGAAGACTTGACCACCTTGATGCTTTTTGTTGGCTTTAGAAGAAAAGTTAACTACGAGTCAGGACAACTCAGAAAACTATGCTAAAAATTCAGTAGGTAGCATTTTCCCACAGTGAGCCATGCTCCAAACTGATTGTTCAGTAGGATGCCAAATGCTCTTTTGCTGAAAGCAAGCATTTCAGGCAAATATAAACTGACAGTCCCCTAACCCTCTCACACCCTTCCTCCATTCTTCAATCCCCACTGAAGCTGACAAGTTTACAAGTCTCTCGGTATTGATCCTAAAAACACTCTCCATGAAATTTCAACCAGGTGCAAAGCCTGGGTTATCTACAGGCCATAATCTTTTGCTCAGCTAACTGCAGGCTGACTTTCAGATGTGGTGGAAAGAGGACAGGAAAAAAAAAATTGTTAGCAAGAGAATATTTGGCATTTATATGGAATACCAGTGGAAAGCACAAATAAATGGAGCTTAAGTAATACAAGTCTAAAGAACAGGACTTGTCACAGTTGATAGGTGAAATAAGTTTTGAGTTGGTACTGCTATATCAGGGCCTTATTCAACATCGTCTGTGCAAGAAATCCACTGAAAACCTGGAACCTCACAGGAGGTTTCCACACACAAATTCATTTGCCAAAGCTAGCAGAAAGAGAGCTCTCCACTGTAGCAACATTTGCAGCAAGGGCTGAGCTGGCGCCATTTCACATGCTCAGCCTTTCATCCAGTCCAGACTTACATGACACTACACACAGGGGACTGTATAAGTGCAGGGTAGTAACTTCTCATATTCAAATAGCTTCAATTACACACCTCCACTTCTCACAGGAGAACACATCTGCAGCACAGACAGATGTATTACCCTGAGGAAAGGTAAGAAACCACCGCAATCAAAAGCTTTTCTAATAAAAAAGTTCTGGCAGAAAACTGAGAATTGGATTAAAATGAAAGGCTAAAATGTGTGTAAAAGTGGATCCTGCATGGAAAAGAACTTTCTGGCTGATAAACCATAAATTTTTTCTAAATATTTTCATATTTTACTAAATATATTAATAACTGGAATATTTCGTCTCTTATTTGTTTGATCTAGGAAAAGATACCTATCTACATTGCACAAAAAAACCTGCAGACACTATGGCTTCTTCCACATTGCCTAAGGTATTACATTTCCCCACTGCCAGCAGAGAAGAACATCCTGTATGTAAAGATGGAAAAATATATTAGACAATGCCTTAAGTCAAAGAAAACATTAAAAAACTGATTGACTGATGCTTAACCTGACTGCAGTTACAGATGTGATGCTTCAATATTACTTATACTAGTTTTTCATTAAAACTATTCAACTAACTTATTGACTACTATACCAAATATACCACTGAAGATTTTAACCTAACAAAGTGAAAGAGCATGCTTTGCTACCTCATCAGGAAAGGATGGGGTGATTTCATATTCTTCATTTTTGATAATATATAAAATAGAAAAGGTTGTTTGGTTTTCTAACAGTTTAGCTTCCACTCCAGGGCAGGTAGAAACTCCTTCTTGGCTAGCCTAAACAAACTGAGTGTGGAAATACAGTCATTCTCCTGGTTTAATTGCTACTGGCATGCAGATCTCACTGCATTAGCAAGCCTACAGTTTGGAATTACCACTAATATTAATACCAGCACATTTCACCAAAATTTTAGCTCCAGGACAGAGCATGTCCAGGAAATAAGTGCACCCTGGTCATGCACCACTGGTAATGTAAACTGACAAGTGCACAGGACTCATGGCATATACTCTGAATAAAATCTAGAAAGAACTAGCTACTTCCTTGCTACTTTCAGCTGCTTTTAAAAAACATTATGCTGGCCTAAGAGCAAAGCTAATCACCTTCTACTTCACGTCCTAGCTCTAGGCTTCATTTTTCATTAGGGCTCAGGTTCCCTGATTAGATTACAAATCTAACCAGAACTCCAAGACAAACTAACAAAAATCATGCAGCAGAGTAGCTCACACAAATTAAATGCAACTGTCTCCATTTTACATCACAGGCATGGGAGACTGACTCCATTTCTGGAACAGTCCTTCTCTGCTGTGCACAGCTGCTGGCCTGGGCACTGCCCTGCCAGTCTCCCTCAGTGCCAGTGCACACAAAGCAGCAACACCTGATCCTGAGATCATTTCTGTCTGCTGAACACTCGGCTGCAGCTCCCTGGGGACATAAGGAAAAGTCTCTCCTGACAAGCTTCTTCAGGGTCAAAACCCATTTCTTTGTCTTGACTCAATTAAATCAGCTCTTCTTGGCACCTATTACTTCTAAATCCGGCATTTCCCAGCTGCTCTCAGAAATCATCAGTGCAAATCACTTGTGGTTTGTCTGCATCAGAGTATTCATATATAAACTGCTTCAAATTGACTTTGAAATTTAAGCTTACGGCAACAGTTTATAGATAAGGACTACAGCAAAACCAGCTGAGATGGCTACAGTCCCTGCCACAAAATTTATGGCCAAGTATCTCATTTCTCAGAGCACTTAACATCAAACAAGAGAAGAGCTCCTTTGGCTTAAACGAGATGAGACCTAATAGGACAGAGCCCGAAGGGACGTGCACGCAAGGTTTTCCAGGAGCTAAGAAGAAACTTCACTGGGAAATGGAAAGCTATGTGTTCACACAAAATAATTTGTCAATGGCATACTCGTAGTGCCCCAAGGCCAGGAAGGATATTACCCTAAGGCTTATCTAAAGGTTGCAGAGGGGGTCACATATTTATTAAAAACTACAAATATATCTATACATTAGTCCATAACTTTAAGGCTGTTTCAGACAGTTTTCCTCACCAGCACCATGAAGCCAGATGACTGGATGTTAGCACGAGCTACAAATTCAGCATCACCAACTGCTACGAACCAGGCAGCTGCCTCCCACACCTACACTGACTTCCACCCCATGGCTACACTCTGCTTCAGCCACACACTGCTCTTAGAGCAAACAAATTAAAAAAAAAGGAAAAACATCATTCAGCAACAACAAAGCCCTAGTGTTTTGGCCAACCTTGTTTCCACTTAAAGAATTTTCTTTAGCACTACCAATAACATTTGGGGGATGGAGAAAAGAGGTACAAGACTATTTATTGCAGCATTTGCTAAGGTAATATATTTAGGAAGAAAAAGTTTGAATATTGAGTCAAAACTCCTTAAACTAACTGGTGTTCTAAAGAAATTGCTGGCAAGTCAAGGTCTTAAAAGGGTACTATTAGATCAATATCTTTTTTCCCTTGAATTTCCATATTTCTCCAAAACAGGTACTTCTATTTTTTTTCTAAGAGAGTCTGCTTTTACAATTTCAGTGTCAAAGGTAAAGAGAAAAAACTCTGCATTGTTTTAAATTTTAATATTTTGCTAAGTCATGCCATAGAAAATGTTAATTGCATGATTTAAGTGATTTCACCACTGAATCTGAAGAAAGGCTAAGGCAAGGAAGATAGCAATGAAAACTCTTTCAGCTCTTAAAAACATCTTTTTAAATAACATCCTCTCAGGGTTGGGGTTTTATGGGTTTTTTTTTTGTTGTTTGTTTTGTTGGGGTTTCTTTTTTTAAGAAACATGACAACTAAGCAGATAGTACCACCTTAAGATCCTCCCAGGAAAGTTTGTTTTCTCCCTGGTTTCAACTACAGACTTTGCTTGCCCATGCCCTATCAACTGACTTTTGTTTACACAGAAATACAGAACTGGCATCAAATGAAGTGCAACTGCAATGCAGCCCTTGCCCTTACGTAAGCCTTATCACATGATTAATTAGAAAGGCCCATAGGAAACTACAAATAGCTTATTTCCAAACTCTGCTTCCCAGAGTTAACCATTTCTAGACCACTGAGCAAAGAATCAGTGGTTGAAGAATGGGAACAAGACAAATTGAAACTATAAGTGAGCAAGATTCAGGACAGGAAGCAGAATTACCTAGCATGAATGAAAGGAGACCAGGGCTGATTTCACTTTGATTACAATCATGCTTGTAACTAAATAGATAATTGGATTCTAAATCAAATCCAGCTGACTGGTGTTACACCATATGTCAGATCAGTGTCAGAATTGATAAAAAAATGTACACAATCTCTTGTGTTTTTCCTATATTACCCATTACCATCTTAATCTGGAGCTACTACATAGTTTTCAGTTCAGACTAACAAGACTTCAGCTCTCTGTTCCCAGGCAGCCATGGCAATGCATTAAGTTGTTTAATCTGCAGCATCACTGTTGGCAGAGGGGTCTGCAACGACAGCAAAAATAAAGTAACACAAAGACCCAGCAGTTGAGAAATAGTCCAGTGGTGACACTCCACCTAAAATTGCTGACAGAAGAAACTGCTAGCTTCAGTACCTCTAGCAATTCTTGCTGGTACCATGGTTTTTCTCTAAAAAAAAGGCAAACAAAAAAACCCCCCATCACACCACACTAAAATCTGATACCTGTAGTCCTTTGTTACCTATTCTAGCTAACAATTTAAACAAATTAAACCAGGACTCAAGTAAGAAAAAAATTGGCAAACAAAATAGCTTTGCCTTTTTAAGACACTACATGAAACATCAGAGAGGTCCTTGTTTAGCTCTTCTTTAATTTCTGCATCAGTCACAAGCACACTGAACTGAGCAAGTCCAACATGCAATGCACATAATAAGGATATTCAGAAAGACTTGCGGATTATAAAACAAGGAAAAAAATCTCTGACTGTTCATGAACCCTTAAGACTTCATAATAAAACTGAAAAGTCCATGGTGCGACACCCTCTTGTCGCCCCTACCTAGCTGTCGTGGAAGAAAGGGAGAGTTTTGAATGTCCATTTCCTTTGGAAACAAAACTTTTCAGCTATTTCCAAAGTATTTGAAGATAAACGAAACCTTTGTGCCCCAATTGTACCTAGATCAATAAGCAAGAGGAATCTCCCCATGAGGTCTTTGTTACTCCAACACCAGAGCTGACGCTGTAAACAGCAGCAGATGTCCAAGTCTTTGTAGCTCAGCCCTGCACCAAAGCACAATACCTAAAACAGGACACACAGATTATTTGATTACTTCCAATCTTGGAAGTGAGGGGGCCAGTGTCCCCTAGCCGGGCATTCACTGACACTGACAGAAGCAAGGACACATGTATAAAGTACATGGCAACGCCCACTCTGACACACAGTAGTATATCCAGAGTATTCCCAGTACTGGTAACAGCTACAGCAGAGAGAAACCCCTTGAATGTGAAAGTATCTCCTACATTTTTTTTTAATTTTTTTTATTACCAGAATGGAAAAATAACATGATGCCAATTCAAGTAACTTACTAGCAAAGGAGAGGACCTCTCACACACATTTCTTGTGCTGGAGTCACCATCCCCCTCTCTACCAAGGAGGTGACAAAACAGGAGAGCAATTATCACTACAACAATGCAGTACATGACAAGCATTCTGCCCCATGGGATATTCCTTGGATAGACATATATCCTTGCACAAAAGAAGTTTAATCTTAAGGTGAAAACTGCATATATAAGTTATAGAATACACACATAAGAGCAGTCAGTAGTCCAGCTAGATCACAATTACTCTTATTTCCCTGACATATCTGATAAAATTTGGAAGTCAGTAACATTTCCTAGCTACAATCTGAGAAATCAAAAGCATGTCAGTTCAAGAGATATGGATTTGAGCTCTGAACCACTTTATTCAGTCTACCAATACATTCCTCTCTTTTAAGAAGATTGAACTTCAACCAGATAACTCTTAAAGATACTAGGCAGATATCCAACAATGCAAACCAAGCTAAATGTTAACTTTGCCCAGTGCTCCACATACATTCTATGAATACACAAATCTAAAGAAATAAATCAAGTTTAAAAATCCATTTTTCATAC
This sequence comes from Sclerurus mexicanus, assembly GCA_013396755.1. NCBI lineage: Eukaryota > Metazoa > Chordata > Aves > Passeriformes > Furnariidae > Sclerurus > Sclerurus mexicanus. The sequence continues at coordinate 346,200 of VWZF01000795.1, forward strand.
ACAAGACAAAACTAGATAATGCACATACTTATAATTCATTTCCACAGAGTCACAAAAAACCACTCCAAGGTAAGTAACTGATGCTTTGGGTTGTATTCACAAGATTATCACATGCTTCATGTGAAAAATCTCCGACTATTGTACGCATTTCTTTCTGCCATACAAAAGACACTGTCTGAACAAGCCAGAAGAACTGAAAGAATGAAACATGAACAGCCACAGCAGGGGACAGGGAAAGAGATGAGATTGTTCTACAAGATGGCTGAGGGGAGCACAGCTGAAAATCTCCACAGTGGTGGAGATTAATTATTCTTATTAGTCATCTTGGTCAAAATAACAAGTAAACTTAAACTCTGGTAGAGAAAATGCAGGCAGAAGGTGAGCAGCACATATTCCTGCTGGGAGAAGAGGGAAGAAAAAACCTTATCAATAACTGAATCACACTCCAAATGCCCTCACAGCAGCAATATCCCTTTTATCATTAAATAGTCCTCAAAACAGGTAAGGGAGGGTCATATGAGGGGAATGAACAGACTTTAAAACAGAAGGGTTATAGAAACCACACAAGCAAACAAAAGCCTCCAGTCTGCTTACAACACATTACCTCCTAGTAGCAGCCATATCCCCAGTGCCACTGGATGACTGTCAGTCCCCCAACAATCTCCTCTATCATCTTCAGAACTTATCTCACCTTTCCAACAGACCATAGGCATGGAGCTCTTCAGTATCTTCCTGGCTTTTAGGCCTTGTCTGCTCTCTTCCAATACAGAAGAGAAGATTACAAAGATGACAGGCCCAAGCTCCTTTCTGAGGCTCACACTGGGAGGACAAGAGGCACAAGTCATAAAACAAAGCAAGAGATTTCCCATCTTGGCATATGGAAAAAAACCAGACCAACAAATATTAGGACAGTCAAGGACTGGTTGCCCAGAGACACTGAGGAATTTCAAACCTCAAAGGTTGTTCCAAGATCTAACTTGATAGAGCCTCATGAAACCTCACCTGAATTTAGTTTTGGCCCTGCTTCGAGTGGGAGGTTGGATCAGATGACCTCCTGAGGTTTCTTCAAACTTGAATCAATTTAAGCTTATCCTTCCAAATCTGTAAGGCTTTAGTGTTCATGTGGACATCATCAGACCTCTGTGAACACATTCTGACATTTGAATGGGATCACTCAATTGTGCTGAATTCAGGTCCTGGCACTCGACATGCAGCTTCACAGAATTACAGACAACTGGGAAGGCCAGACTTTATTTACCCACTCTACCTTTCTGGGCCAAGGTACTATCAACTGCATCCAAAATGTTCCTGGCAGTTATCAGTTTGAACTGTTTTTGGAAGTCTTCTATATAGGCAGCTTCACACCTCCACAGACTAATCATTTCAGGACACCCATCCTTATAGTAGAAAAATATTTTCTTCCTTTTCTTACTGAAATTTAAATCTACTACCTTTTATCTACTTCACCTTGAGCAGGAAGATAATTTTATTCTCTTCCACTCTGTATTTGAATCCAGGTGTTTCAAAATATGTCTCTTATGGATCTTCCCTCCTCATATCTCACTGTGGAGCTGGTAATGTTTTCTAGACAGTCATTTCCCCTCTCTTTTCAATTCCCCTCAGTCCACCTTTTTCTCGACCAGCAGGACCCAAAACGTAACACTAGACATCAGCAGTACTGAACAAAGGGTATGGATTTGTTTGCATCCTATGTAAAGACTCCAGTTTCTATCTACACTAAGTTTTCTCTTTTTCTACAATACAGAACTATTGTTTCATGTTTAATATTTCCACACTATTCATAATCACTTCAACACTAGCCTACAGCAGCAGGAGAGAGTGCACCAGCCCTCTTGTTTTCAGTCAAGCAGCAACCAAGATGTAGGATAACACCATTTTATGCAAGTTTTCTCTTTTCAAAGAGGCATCTCTGCACTCAGTAGTCATGAGAGTTCAAAATCAACAGAAGCACTGGCCTGGTATGGACTGCACCTGCTTTTAGGGCTGCAAGCACAGAACAAAGCACTACCATCTGAAGCTCTCAGCTGTACAACGTTTCTTGGAGGTCTTTTCCAGCCTTGACAATTCTATGATTCTTCTTCAGGGCCTACCAAGGCTTTATTTGTTGACATTTAGAGAAGAAGGAAAAGTCCACCAGTTCCTAAAAGCTTTGCTAACAATAATGAAATAGATCTACAACTATATTTCAAAATGCAGAGCCAAGACAGTGGGTTGACCAGCCAGTGTAGATCACTTTAAGGATCTTGTGAAGAAAAAGAAATAAAGAAAACAGACTAAAAAAAGACAACCACAAAACAAAACAAAACCAATGAACCAACCAACCAAAAAAACACACACGAAAAACAAAGTAACTGAACAAAAAAATCCACCACACCACAACAACAATCCAAACATAATCCTAAAGACCGAAGTTTCTGGGAGTACAAAAAAGAAAACATTTAATTATACTGATGTTTACATCTCAAATAGATTACTTGCAAATACCAATTCAGCCCTATCTCATTTTTAGAGCTTATTGAACATGAATCCACTTTGGCTGAACTCAAAGTTCTGCAAATGAAGATCAGATTGGCAATTTTATTGTTCCTGAGCGATGGGCTGTCTGATCAGATTAGACAGAAGCATAAGGTGCACTCTAAGTGACAGAGATTGAACAGGTGGCCTTCTCTCTGATCTACTGCCTCTTCGAACACTTACAAGTAGAATCCTTCCCTTTTTGATCATGTCTAGAAAATATACATTAAGAGATTTAGTTGCCCTTAACCCAACATGAAAACATTTTCTGGTCTTTAATGCATTGCAAACAGTTTGCTCATAAACACACCAACCTTTCCCAAATATGCCAGTAATTCACACACACAATATAATTTTAACTAAGAAAATAAAGATGTTTAGATAGTATCAACATGCCTAGACTGCAAAGTAATGTGTATAGATAATACCTCTTAAGGAAAAATTCAAAGGCACCACATTACAGAGACAGAGTGTAAAAATAATGATTTCACATGTACTTAAAACTAAAGATCAGACTTCAAAAAGAAAGTATTTGAGACCAGGGAGTGAAATAAACCTTACCTGGACAACTTTTACAGAGTGACGGCTAAAGTAATGTTTGCTTAGCAGGTTATAAGTAGTCACCTATTTCCTGCAGATCAAAGTGTCTGGTAGAGGCAAATTTTTTTTTCCTCTTTGCAGAAGCACATGATGGGGAGAGGGAGAAACAAAGCCATATATAGAATTTTTAATTGTAAGGCTTTTCATAGAAGGCAATGACTAACTCAGGTGTTTTAGCAGCAGTTGCTTTTCTCATGATATTACATCATATATTATTTATATCATAAGTATTTACTTTGATGCCACATCTTTGGCCTGAGGACCTTATGACATAATTCTAAGATGACAATACACAAAGTGCCAGTGGAACATGGGGAGGCAAAAGCAGAAAAAGAATTTCAAAAGAAGACAAAAACTCACTACCTACTCTCATATTCTCTAAGGGTAGAGATGGGGACATAAGAGATTGTGTCCTATGGCAGAATCAAGCAGAAATTAAGACAGAGGCACTGCTGCAGCTGGCAAATCAATACCACAGAGAGAGAGATTAACAACTCTAAGACCTTGGGATAATGAGCTACTTGGAACAACACAAAAGGTCTCGGGACTCATCTCACAATTAGTCCCATGCTAAGGGGAAGAAATGCCCAACAAAATGAATGCTAAGGATTACTGACTTCGGAAAAAGTTAATTAGATAAGTAACTTCTTAATTTTCAGTACTTTGAATAAATTATACAAAAACACATCTTACTTTAGTCACTCTAACTTCCAATCACTTTATTTCAAAAAGTCTTGCGTACAACGTGTTACCAAACGCTTCAAATGAACCCCGATAAGCCACTTTCTACATTCTACACAATACTAAGGGCTATACCATACATGGGGCATTTCTTAGCAATCCTGCTGGTGATCCCAGAATTATGCAAGACTATATTTCATATTTTGCAATCTATTTCTAGCAGATGCTCTTTTCTTTTGTGTTTTAACCTATTACTAATTTGCATAACTTTTTAAGCAACACTGCTAACAAGTACCATACTTAATACAGTCTCTTATCTATGCCTGTGTAGCTTTTCAGCTTAATACGTCCCCTTAAATTTGTCTTAGCAGTATTAAGCAAAAGACAACTAACATGATTAGAAATGGAAAGAAAAAAGAGTCAATGAAAAAATACACAGCTTAAAGACAATAACCAAGTGGCTGGACAATTGACTCAAGATGTGGAATACCTTTTTCTAAGGCCCCAGACAAGATTAGACCCAGTAAAGCCTGTTTGATCAAATTCTTCCATTATCAAAAGGGAACATAGCAGAAAAAATAAGTGTCAGACTTTGAGACGTCTCACAAAAGGAAAACATTTTCTGTCTAGTCCTGTTATTGAAAACGTTCCACATGTTCAGCTCTGGTAGTTGAATGATAATGCCATAGCATCCTACAGTCCTCTAACTCTTAGTCACCTTGAAAATACTGTTTTATTCATGTTTTTAAAGAACCAATTATGCTAAACAGACAGGAAAGGGAAGATAAGTATCCTACAGCATACAAGAGAAAAAATTTCAAGAAACTGGAGTATTTAAAAGCTAGTATGGAAAAATGATATTAAATCTAAAACGACCTGCAAAGAGTTAGGTATTTGCTAACCAACTGAACTATGCAGAGTTCCTATAGCAGCATGAATGCAAGAACCACCAGAGAGACACCAAGACTTACCAGACAACAAATCCTTTAATCCACTTTTAAATCTAACAATGGAAGTGCACTATTCAACTTGAATGCATATAAATTGCTGTGTATAGTAGAACAATCATATCATAACCTTTTACTAAGGTCTTGTTGCTCTCAGTTTTTTGTGTTGAAGCTCCAAAGTAAACAGGCTGAAGGGATAAGTCATTCATTTTCATTAGGTAGACTTAAAGACATAAAGATGCTTAAAGGGTGCATTGTCCCAAAGAGCAAGCCGAGCATTTGTCAGCTGATTTTAAAAGAAAAAAGTTCTTCACATAAAGATTTGTTATTCTGGCAGTGGTCAACTTTACTAAAACTGTTGAGTATAATAACTAAAATAAAGTACCAGATGGTACTCACTCCTTATTTCCATTCAGAGTCTATTTAGGACGTATTTTATGCTAATCAATCAGAAGCTGTGAACAAGCAATTTTTCACATTTAAAATACCTATTGAATATTTGGCTTCTCTATGCATCAAATTCTCTGTGACACTGACTTTAAAATCTCCTTGCTGTTCTCCATTTTTATCTTGGTGCTACAGTAAACACATCAAACAAGACCATTTTTGAAAAATAAGGCAACATTTCTCCCCTTAGTTACACAGAAGCAGATATATTTCACCAAAGTCAAAAAAACCCCACTGAGAACTACAAAAACACAACGAAGGATAGAAAGAAAACAAGCAATGGTTTAAAACAATTTAAGAAGAGAAAAGAACACAAGCAAATAAACAGGCACAGCTTATGTAGTTACTCTTGCTAGACTTGCTGAGATCTGGTTTGATTTCTAATTAAACTTTCTTGTTCACCAGTTCAAATGACACTTAACTTCCTGCAAGTATTTTACACGGAAATAATATTAGCATAACAAAAAATTCTCTGCTCTGGCAGCCACAGATACAGCAGGATACTGAATATTTCCCTTAAAAAAAAAAAAACAAAAACAAAAACAAAAAAACAAACACAACAGATGGCTTTATTTCCCCAACAGTAATCAGGCAACAGAACATGAAAGTGAGAATTCCAGCAGCCATCTCTGAGTGGGCAGCAAAGGCAATCTATAAAACATTTAGAGCAAATCAAGGCAAAGCAGAGGGAGGGAGCAAGGCTCCCTTGATCCCAAGCACAAGAGTCATTTAACTACTAGAGAAGAATTTACAGAAGTCACACAGTAAACCTGGAAATGTGAAGCCTTGAGTTCAATAATAAAGGCATGTCTAGACCAACAATATAAATCCTAACTTTTCATAGATCATAAGTAGCAAAGACAACACCATTAAATGGAAATTGGTGACTAACTCAATGGATTTTCAGAGTAAAGTAAACACCCAAGTCTTCTACAAACTTTGGGAAGTGACAAGTTAAAAATATAATTCATCCACAAGCATGAACAGACCACCCGTGTACACCACTCATTGCTTTTTCTTCTTCCTAAATTCAAGACATTCCTGTTTTGGGAAGGAAGGCACAGCTTTAAGGGAAAGGCCCAAGTAGGATTCCTTTCCCCTTCAAAGAATGAGTTTGTGTTTACAACATGAGCGGTGGAAAGGGAAGTTTATTTCCTAGAAAGCAAGATCACAGATTTCAGCCTGCCCCAAGCAATATCAGTAACGGATGATCAAGCCAGATATTATGAAACCAGAATTAGTTCAGCAGCAGATGGTGCCATGCCTTTTTTTCAGCTAAAATGCAAAACATAGGGATGGGGTAAAGTTTCAGTGAAGGACAAGGGAATGTTTGTTTAAGTCAGGGAGCAAAGAAAAGCATCAAAACTAACAAAAAGATATGCAACACCAGCTTTCCAAAAACAAGATCTCTTTTGTAGTTTTCTGTTAACACTGTGTGCAAAAAATTTATTTTCCAACCCCTTACTATTTAATGCTGTTGATCATTGTTTTTGTTTTTGATGGGGCATTCCTGCATACTTACAGACTGCTGAACTTCATTAACAGTTACTTTGAGACATTTTCAAAAGAAATCTGTCACAGCTTCACATAATTACAGATGGGTAGTAATTACTGTCTGATAAAAAGAAAACGTTGGTTCATTTTAAGGATGCAATGGACAGTACTGTAGTCTACTGTTGTTGCTTATCTAGTTGCAGAATGATTTATGAGAATGTTCAGCACTGTATAGGAAGCACGAAATTAGTATCTCTGACTTCCAAAGCTTATAATATACAACACAGCACACATGTTCATTCATCTGACATTTGAGGATCCATTCATGGGGGGAAGTTTAAACACAGCTGTAACTGCAGAACAGCAGCCCAAGAAAGAAAATCAATCTCAGCTGCTATCAAAGTGCTTCAAAACACACCTGTCAAAAAAAAGACATGTTCCTTCCACTCAGCTGCTTCTTTCCTAGTGTATTTAACAGTAGCTGGATCTGGCACATAAGAAAACAGCTTCAGTATAAAAGCTATTAGAAGAACATGCTTAAAAAGAAGAACATAAAAGATGAAAAGGTAGAGAGAGGCATGACAACAACAAACAGCCAATTCCATAGGGGACACAAAAAAACCACAAAGAAAGTAGCAAAGGAGGAAAAAAAATAAAATTACCCAAGACATCCAACTGATCACATAGTTCAAGAGCTGGAGGTATGAAAAGAAATCCAGCATTCGCATAATAAAGCTTTGCAGTGGAAAGCTAAGGTTACAAGAGATGAACATATTCCATTTGCCTAATCAAAAGTCAACACAGTGTCCTTATGTTATGCCACAATCAACTTGATTAGTTGCAAAAATCTCCATTCCAAAATTGAACCAGTAATCCATATCTTTTTCCAGCATACTTCATCTCCCTTTTGGAATACCAGAGGCAAGAGGCTGGATGGTTTTAACTTATCAGCTGCACTTGTTACTGTTATTGAAAAAGTTTACCCATACTTCCATTACATTTTGCACACAATTTCCATACTTGGCAAACATCAACATTTCACCTTTGTGAAGCAGTGTCATAGCATACTGCTGACACCCAGGGTGGGGATGAAAAGGGACCTATTTAGACAATTCAAGGCAGAGCTGGGTGGCTGGGTCCCAGAGCCTCTCTACACAAGTGAGGACAGCAGCAACACTCCCCTTTCTTGCTCGAGGGATGAAACACAAAGCAGATGTCAGTCACAACAGATGAAGAAGTAGCAGAGAGGTACTCCTGCTAAAGTAAGGAAGAAGACACACATACACAGACATACCAAAGATAATGAAAAGTGGAAGCTTTCAAGACTGTTCTTTACTGATGTCAATTAAACATACCTGATTATAAAACACCATCCCCTACAACTCGTGTCTCCCCTAGTTCTTTGTGTTCTGCCCATTAACACAGTTTCAACTGGGCTCCATCTTTCACAAGAACACGCCCAATGCCAAAGCTCTTCAGGTTGACCAACTGGTACTCCACATCCTTTAGTGTCCACTCCACCTGAAGTGTCACCCAAGCCTGTCAAAATAATCACCTTCTCTCAACTACTGGTCAGCTTCCACAGCTATTCATCTTTTAACATTGCACTTCATTATTTCTTCTTCTATTTTAACACAGCATCTCCAACAAATCAACACTGAAGCTTATCAGCACCTCCACGGACTCAGAGTGGATCAAGGCCATCTTTTGTCTTTACAGGACTAGATGTTTCCTTCAATGTTCTACATTGCATTTTGGATCCTGTTATGGAGAAGACATAACAGACATTTTTTCATGCTTTATCAGACAGTAGTCCTCTGTGCAAAAGTTCTTTTGTTCTGCATGTATCCAAGGGACCGAAGTCCAACTTTCTTGTCTTCTTAGATCATCACTGCCAGGACAACCTAATCCCATGGCTCCAAGCCACGTGGAGCTAGGACAGGCACTAACTGTTGGAGCCATTTCAATTCCTATGATGAAGCTCAGGTTTGGTTGGTAAAAAAGGTAAAAGCAAACACACCTCTGACTGCAGTGACCCCATTCCAGTCCTGTCCTCAGGTCGTACTACGACTCTAAAACACAGTAAGGCGCATAGACCACTGGCTGTTGGGGATCTAACTCTTAGGTGAGAACTTCATCTACCCAACATGCCAGCAGCCTACATGCTGCATTTTGAGTGTGGACACCACTACAGTGGCAAGAATTAGAAACTATAATCTACATCCTTTTGTGAACTTGAAACAGTTGCCTATGATGTTGATACCATTTCACAGCCGCCTTCTCAAAAGTTACTTTTCATATGCTGAAAAGACACTTAAAAAAACAAGACAGCAATTTTAGATTTACAAAAAGGATATCTTTTCACATGTGAAAGAAAACAGTCACCTGATTAGATAAGTATCATGGGGGCTCTCCTGATTGTATCTGAAAACAAACATTACGCAATCTCAGAGTTCTTTGTTGAAGTTGCACACCATCATCAAAACTAAGTCCACAAGTCTTTCAGTGGCGGGTGACAATAAAGAAAGAAATGGTCTCTTAATTGGGGAATTTAACATTAGCTACTGGATTATCTGCCAAACTATTTTCAGCTTTCATGCTTCACTAAACCGGAGTATTTAGCTCATCAGTCACAAACCCATTATTACACTGAAGAAAATGGGGAGCAATTAGCATACAAGATGATAGCTTAAAGGTGATGCTAATTGGAAAGAATGAAGTATTTTTGAATCCTGTTGTATACAATTAGGTGAGATAAGCAGGTTCTGGAAAAACAATTTGCTAAACAATCTCAGTGATGTCTATTCTATAACCTATGTTTAAAGTTTAAGCAAATTCATCTTTGCACTAAGCTCAGTGCAATATGCCTTTGCTGTATCTTGCAACCACGGGGGTTGCAAACTAGAAGCTGGTCCAGCTGTAGAGTAAGCCTTGTTCAGGAAGCATACATACAAAACACAACGACTAATTCATCACAACACTGGAAATCATCACTGAACTAAGCTGAAGTTGCCAGAAAGAACTGAAGACCAAAACCAGCAAGGAAACAGAATGTAATATTCATAACGCACGGTACAGCATGGCACCAATACATAGTGAGTTGCAAAATGAGTTGAATTAGAGGACTGTACAAAACACACAAATAGAAATAAAAGAAAACCATCTACAAAGAGCTACTGGTGGGGAAAAAAATAACTGCACATGCTTTTGTTCATGAGGGCTAAATAGAGAGGGGAAAACCTTGTGCATGAATAGTTAATCTGTCAAAAGGAAGAAGACAGGAGGAAAGACGCAATTCCTCATTACTAGTGAAATGCGCTCAGACACAAGATGTTAGTTAGACAATTATAGTGCAAAAATATACCTTATAACATTAGGGATTTGTTTTCAGGAATTACAGCTGGGTGATTTCAATTCACTTTTGTAAATTCTTTGCCATATATTGTTTCTAATCTATTCATCACACACCTACAACTATAAACATATTTCTACCGGTAGGTTTTATTTAATTCCAGGCTACCACAGACCTTTATATTTGTAAATTAACTTCTACGTCACTATTGCTTTTGGCTCAGAACATATTTAATATTTTCTTCAAATAACAGAGCAGTCTGTAAACCTGTAACACACCCTGTTTTTAGGATCACACCTATCTCATATTTTCCTCTTTAAAAATACAACCTAATTATGCTTTGGAATAATACCTCCCTTACATTATGTGAAAAATGCTTCAACAGATGACACTCACAAAAGCATCTCTCTCCATAGAAAATGCTACTGCAATCAGATTTTGATGAACAACTGCAGCATACACCCCATGTTATCATGCAGGGGCAGTGTTTCTCTGTTTACTGAGAATGTTATGGCACCCTTCCCCCTACACGTAGGTACCAAGAACAGCATGCAGTAACATCACTTATGTCTACATCCTTGGGGGAAAAAAACCAAACAACCAAAACCTAAAACACCACCCCTTTTCATCTTCCCGAACGACCCTTGAAGCTTCTAAGGTAAAATGTATGAAATGGTTCCAAAGACCCACTGAAAAAAACAGACCTTCCCCTAAAGTCTGATTTCTCGTGTTATAATACTCCAAGTGTGCCAGCATGTAACAAAGAAACTTTCTTAAAGAAATAAATCAACATTCAGTATAACAATTAAACCCCAAATATTTACGTACATATACATAAATAGGCCTAGATATATACACACATTTCTCCTCATCTTTGAATCATGTAATGACATCTTGAAAACTAAGGCATCCATGGGCTAATCTGGAAGTTCTTCAAACAATAAAATATCATTTTCACACAGAAAACCGAGAAGAGCCAAAAGTTCACTGACGAACAGCAGATTTCTATCTCTGATTAAAGAGCCATTTGAATTAACTGATGTTTTAAAATTACTTAAGCTCCCCTCCCATTATGACTTCTACATATACCCATTCCTATGTACTGTGAGCAGCCTTATGGGAGTCCATCCCTCTGGTATGGGAGGTTACACACAGCCTTCGCGAGATAAAATCCTTTATCCTTCTAAAAATACCAGTCGGCCGGGCTCCACTCTCGCAAAGCCCCGTGATGCAAAGGGCATCGCTAAAACCCAGGGGCTGCCCTGCTTCCATGAGTAAGCACTGGCACCGCCGGGCTATAATTAGGTGGAATATTTTTAGGGTCACTGCTCAAAATTAGAGAGAAATCACTGAGAAAGACCTCAGAACGGTGGGCTTCCCCCCACACCGCCCCGCCTTGAACTGTTTCCGACTGCGGTGAGGAACGAGAGGCTCAGCAGGAGCGGAGCGGAGCGGAGGGGAGGGGAGGCGACCCTCGCTCTGCAGGGAAGACGTGCCCTGCCGCTGCCGCTGCGCCGCGGGGACCCCGCGGGGACACGGGCACGGACACCCGTGGGGCCCGGCCCTCACCTGCCCACGGCCCGCAGCCCCGGCGCTCACCTGACCGCCACCCGCACGGAGCTCTCGTCCTGACCCGGTGCCGACATGGTGCGAGCCTGGCCGGGGGCGCCGCGGAGGAGGAGCGGGCACCGCTGCGGCTGCCGCGCTCACCTCCTCCTCCTCCTGCCCCGGCAGCGCCGCTCTCCAGCCATCTTAGGTGCCTGAATGAATAGGTACGAGCCGCCGCTCCGCCCCCTGCTCCGGCCCAGCCCGCCCGCGATCCCCGAGCGCTGTCACTCAGCGGCCCGCGGGCCCCGCCCGGCCNGATTCACAGATGCACGCACACACACACACACATGCACACACACACGTACACACGCACACACACACACATACACACACACACGCACGCAGTGCTTGCCCCCCAGGCGTGCACGGCTCCCCTCCCGCACGGCCCGTGGGTGTGCAGCTCTGGGCACACGCGATGCCGTCCGTGGGGCCCGGGTCGGNGGGTCGGACCCGCCTCTTCCCCCGCACGGACACACGGGTGGCACCATACGGGTGGCACCGCACTGGTGGCACCGCACGGACACGCGGGTGACACCGCACAGACACACGGGTGGCACCGCACGGGTGGCACCGCACGGACACACGGGTGACACCACACGGGTGACACCGCACTGGCGGCACCGCACGGGCAGCTCGTCCCCGCACAGCTCCCCACTTGGCGGGCAGCACGCGCGGCTCTGGCACACGCAGCCCTTCAAGAGCTCCACACGCAGCTCTCGAGGCCTCCTTCGTGGGGAAGCGGAGCTTTACCCCGCTGCCAGGGCTGGGTCGTTTGCCCTTCCACGTATTTCCCCCTGTGGAGCAGGAACGCGGTGCCCTCGCTCCTCCTCGCCCCTGCGCTGGCCCCGTGTGCCCGGCAGGACCCGCTGCCCGCGGCTCCCCCCTCGGCGGCTGTGCTGGCAGGTTGGTTTGCCCGAGCAGCTCCAGCCAGGCATCGCTGTTCTCACTTCGCTAATGAAATGCCTGGGTTTTAGCTGGAAACTGAGTGGGCGGATGACACTCATTTTTGATGCAAATAGTATCCCTGCCAGGAAACAAGCCCGGTTATTTTGCCCAAAACAATTCACATTCCCAAGGAAGATTTTTCCATCAGAATAGGCCCGGGTTTGAATTTGTAATGATATGCTAAAAACCTTGCAGTTCAAGTTGTTTTGCTTCTGATAGCGCAGGTTGTTCACGCCCAGGCCCCAGCCTCTGTCACAGATGGGCAGGTGAGGTCTCCCCAATCGGGCCTCCAGCCATGCCCCTGAAACTTTCAAAAGTCTCTTGTTCTCAGCAGAAATCTCCTGTATTATTGTTACTCTGCATGTTTCTCATCGTTATTTTCTCTGTCTTTCCTATTTTTCTCTATTTACGTAGAAATTTTATTGTTTCTAGAAACTGGCCTGCCTGAAGTTGCTGTACAAAATGATGGTCTGCTTTCTTCTGAATTACACAGCACCAGCATACAAATCTCCCCAAAGCATGTGAAAATATGGGGGACTTAAGCCACATACCATATTACTGAGGTATACTGAGAGAATATTTATCCGAAAGGCAGAAAAATGAAGATACAGATAGTTCAGTCAGAAATCACTGAGGGAATCTTGTACAGGCAGGGCAGACTACATTTCCCATGGCTTCTCAGCTCATTATTCTCTATGTAATGCCATAGGCCAGATGCTTTGGTTCACCTTTTGCCACAATGTTTTATGGAATGGGCAAGATAGGTAAAGGAAAAAGCTCCTGCAGGTGAACTGTCTTGGCATGCATACTAGATACCCTCAAAGTGAAAGTGGCAAAAGTCTCATAGTTCAGGGCATTTCCAGCTGGAGGGCACTGAACACTCACGACTGTCTCTTACACCTGCGGGTATTGTATTAAAAATACCTGCAGCCCACCCGCAGTGAGTGAAATCCTGTGGCATAATTAGGTTCTCACAACTTATGTACACCAGACTTACAAATCAAGCTAACAATAAAACTTCAACAGTTGTGGAAAAGGGCCCTATTTCTTATCCAGAAGTATCCGGTGCAATTTTTTTCAGCTGACACAGTTACAAGGTTAATGTAATAAGCATGCTCAAGCCAGATTTGTACCTTGGCAACATCCTCCTGCATTTGTTTCACAGAGCATCTTTTTTCTGGATGGGCCCCAGTACAGCAAAGCTTATCCATATCATGCTGCCCATGCCCATAAAATCCTGCTAAGTCAGTGCCTCCAGTTCACCATGTGAGCTGTGCTGAAAACTCGGTGGGGAGTAGCAGCCAAAAGATGATCAGACCCAGGATCATACTGTAGACCTTTTCAGGGCTATTTATCTTCTGGCTCCTGTGTGCCCTTAGACATTTGCTTCTCCCTGACTACATCCAGCCCTCTCTCTTTCACATTGAAAATGAAATAGCAGGTTAAAAAGTCTGGCAGAAATCCTCCTGAGCTTAATGTTAGGTACACAGGTGGGTTGGTATTCACAGATTTGGGACCTTAATGACAAAGATTTGTTATCCACAAATATTGGAGTTAAAGAGGAAGTCATAAATTTTGGTACTATAGTAAAACTGTTCTGTTCTAAATTATGGTTATTTCAATCCTACAGTATTACACACTTATTTTCTGTATTAAATATTTCACTCCAATTCCAGACTCCCCGAAATTGATATAGCAAGTGACGTTTAACTTCTTGCCATGTTTTATGCAAATTGCCTAATTTGTGTCCATTCACATGTAAAGCACGTAAAAGACATATGTCCTGTTTCTTTAACAGCAATTTTTTCTCTGTGTTCCCCATTTCCTGAAAGCATAAAACCCTTCTGTCAAAAGGAGCTTTTATTTTGGTTTTCCCCATCTTGACCAATGTAAACAAGCAGTGTGCTATACTGTTAACTTGGCTGCACCAGGAAACTTAAATCTCCTGCTTTACCTTTCTTATAATGTGGATTACCTCTGCCTTCCAACATCCTATCTGTCTCCTTGATTGATTAACTTGAATAAATAAGGGCACAATAGCTCCCTTTTTTTAATTGTCCAAGTATGTAGCTAAACCGCCAATGTCTTGTTTATATAAAGCAATATAAGCTAAATGGTAACATTGCCAGATTCGTCCAATCTCCCAGCTAATGAATGACATTTTCCTGAAGGTCCCCTCTCCTCATACTGCTCAATCAGCATGCCTACAGGTAGGACCTGCAGTAGAGCACCCTGTCTCTCCTGGGGCTCCAACACCACAGGTACCAACCACTTCTGGTCACCTCCTGATCAGCTGCAGATGTTTACAGAGAGGGGACAAACTACAAGGCAGGGAAGTAGGGAGGGAGTTCACAGCTCTGGTCCCCTCTCTGTGCTTAGACGAGGACTGCTAAGAACATCCCTCCCTGGCAGCCGGCCCTGGTGACGGCTGTGACACTTGCACCGCCTCCACTTTCCTGCCATATGACTCAGCACCATGAGCTTCATTCACTCGGCAACCAAACAAAAACCTGCATTTGGAAGGGTGAGTGCTCTGACTGACACTCACACACACACTGAACAGATGGTGAAGCTGCCCATAGAGCTCCTTTAAGCATCAGAAGCTGCCTAAAATCACTGAGCTGTACACAACGTGAATGAGCCAAACGGACTCCACTTAGGAGTCAGAGCCCTGTGCTTTGACCTATGTATGTTTGCAGAGAAGTTTTACTGGCAGTGCCTATGCTGTACTAGTTGGTTTTGAAATATCTAATTAAAATAGACTACTTAAAATAGAAGAGACCTCACTTCAAATTTTTAACTGTGATAATTTGCCAATGCTAAATAAGCCAATTTAATCAAAGATTCGACTTGTTAGTTGCTTATTTCTTTGACATGTTGAATATGTCATTTAGTTTGGACAAGAGATTCTGTTGAGTAATGGAGGTGACATGGTTTCATCAAGACAAGCAATAATAAATGAATCACTAATTTCTGATTAATCTGTGTGAACTAGACTAATTGCACTGTGACTGCTAGAAGGCTTCAAGAAAAATTATTAGGTTTTGTCAAGACAGGCATCTGACCTGGGCACCTGCCCACCATCATGGAAGGCAGATACTCTTTCACAAACAGTCAGTGGAACATGAAATATGCAATTGCTATGAAAGAACAATACTGATGTCTTGTTCTGAAGGTCATTAAATCTCATTGTCTGCATAGTTCATGCTGTTTTATCAAATTCACACACACAACATAATGAGCTAGCATACCATCTCATTAGTGAC
This sequence comes from Sclerurus mexicanus, assembly GCA_013396755.1. Lineage (NCBI taxonomy): Eukaryota > Metazoa > Chordata > Aves > Passeriformes > Furnariidae > Sclerurus > Sclerurus mexicanus. The sequence continues at coordinate 362,075 of VWZF01000795.1, forward strand.
TATTGTTTTCTTGAATGTATATATTAAATAAACTCTTTTCAGCCACATACAAGCCACAATTTATTCAGTGAATTTTGGAATGACATACCATGAAACCTAAATATATATGCAAATATGATATAATATATAAGGAGGAAAACTTTATATCATATTCATTTATATGATAGTTTGAAAAATGTAGGTATTTTGGCTCGTGTAATCAACCACAGATTTTCTCTATAGCTTTTTGCTGGTCCACATGTGATAACTCCTTATATTCCAGTATCTTCTGACACAGAAAAGGTAATTGGACTCCTATGCAACTGGGTTTCATGCGCTATTGCTGATGGAAATTAAGTCAGCAACATTCATGCATCAGCAATAATCACTCTATCTAATAAACATTAATGTATACAGTGCTTCCAGGTTTCCACTTGGCAGTGAAACTTCTGTTTGCATTTTCTGTATGATGCCTTGGGCTTACAAGAACCTTAGGCTTTTCCAGTCATCTTTTAAAAGATCTTCACTGCAAACAAAAATAAACTTACAAAAACTGTTACATCTTGATTTTTTAAGCAACTTTCTAGAAGCAGATTTTTTCTCCTCTGACTGGCTTCTCCTTTCAAACTGCAGGTCTTGGAAAGCAGTCAAGCCTAAAAAGACATTTAAAATGCTTTTCAGTTTCTTCCCATCACTCACTGAGACTTTTGATTAAATAACAATGAGGAAAGAAAAGTGATAAGCCACTCTAAACTGGCAGGCTCAAATGTGCAACAGGGGAGCCTCTGCTTCCAGTAACTGCGGAAAAGAAAGCAAGCTTCTGAAGGAAATTATCACTTGGCTCATGACAGTATGGAGGGAAGTAACCTCAAAGTTGAGAAGGAAAAAAGAAGTGCAAGGTGATGTTTATGTAGTCAGAATAACACCAGATAAGGAAAGGAAACAGACTGGTTTAGTAAAGATGTGTGTGGAGAGAAGAAGGTAGAGAAACCAGAGAGGGTGGAGAAGGAAGAGGGATCTCTGGAGTCAAAGCCAAGCAGGGGCTCTGCAGGGTTGTTTCTGGAGCTGATCAGCACAAAGGGAAAAGCAGCATCAGGCACCTCTGAAGCGAGAAGAAAGGAGGTGGGTTTTTAACATCCGCCTTGCAGAAAATGAATGAACTGTAAAGCAGAAAATATAATGAAAAGAAACACACGATAAAGGGATCATACCTGGAGCCAAGTAGAATTTTCAATATGAATAGAGCTGCTAGCTACACCATTACACTTGATGAAGGAAGAAAGAATTTTGTTATGTACTGGTCCTTTTTATTCACAAAAATTTTACTGTGTTAACTATATCATTGTTAACAAAGCAGCACCATTTTCTTCTGCTCCTGGCAGCCCAGATTGGTTGTGTGATATGACAAAAACATGCTTATACCCATACATTTATTCATCTTTCTTCTGAGCTCAAGGACTGGTGTAGTTTGTATTACTGTAACTGCTGCTGTGTGCACTACGATGGTCGTATCAGGGTAAATATTTTGATATGATTATACACATTGTATTGTATCTCACATAATGCACATATACATTAGATCCCCACTTCTACACATGAAAGAGAACAGGGCTAAAACATATCTCTGTGGAAAACCTCTTCTATGTGATCTTGAACAGACTCATGACTTAAATCAGTGGATATCACTAAGGATTAACATGCCTTTTAAGTCCCTGTTTTAAGGATTTGTTGGGTAACTGAAGGTTGTGATCAGCTGTTTTGCAGTAAAATCTTGCAAATTCACCCTGGCAACTTCAGGTATTAAAGGAAGAATCTGAATAATGAAGATGAGGGAAAAAAGATCAGAAAGTAGCCTTTACAATAATGCATTTTAGTTTAATCAATTATGATAACACTATTCAGAACAGTATGCAGAAGAAATTAACTCAAGTCTTAGGAGGACAAGACCTTACTGGATCTTTGGGTTGTTAAAAATCTCCTGAGAATAGCCAGGTCCTGTAGTTTTTTGCAAGGAACTTAAACCTGTGGGTTTAAGTCAGAGTCAGAGTCTTGTGCTGCTGAACCTGATCCTTGGCCCTGATTCACTAATGCCTTGAAATAGATCCAACATGATCAGGATGGCTATTATGCTTTCTTCATGTTATTGCAAAAGACTACAAAATATCTTCAAAGTACCAGAGCAGCAGCCAGCTGTTTCACAGATCTGAGCTGAAACTTGTACAGCTCTTTCCCTTTCTCGTATGGAGAAACTGAGGCAAGAAGGACACGTGAATTGCAGATGCCTGTAGAAGAAATGGTTGTCAAAAACAGTATTAGGGCTGACTCTTGTGCCTGTGCAAACACTATTAGACCACACCTTAATGAGATGAATTATTAATACAAAAGCTGCACGGGAAATTAATTTCTGCTGCCTCTCACCCAAACCAACTGTTCAGACTTGAATGTGTCACAGTTGCACAACACAAATTTTGCCTTAAGGATACAGTTACTCAACACGATGAATTTTTCATAATGTCCCTCCCAACAGCATCCTCATCCTTCCCTTGTCCTTCCCTTGTGGAAGCTACTGAGTGATGGGAGTCTTGTATGTGTGTAGTGAGCACAGACAGCATTAGCTGTTGCAGGACAGCATCCTCTGGGGAGCCTCCTTTGGGCAGCCTTGCCAATCTGCCCTATATAAGACAGAAAAAAATTACCTCAGAGCCTTAGCACATTCCAGATGAAGTGAATGTTAAGTTCCCCATCTCTGGTAAAATACTCAGATGAAACTAGTTCCAATCAGGAAATTTTCTGTTTCCCTACAGAGCCTGCTAATGACTACTAGCTGAGGTTAGTTGCTGACCAGTTCTCTGATTACTCTGTGTAAACACCTTATTTTCTTGTGCTGTTCTCTCAGACTTCCTCCCACTTCTCTACATTTTCACTAGACATGCTATGCCTAAGACCTAGATGGTTAGCTCTTCGGCTTAGAGCTCGTTGTATGATTTTTTACAATGAAGTCCTGTTACCTAATTGGCATCCTTAGGCATCACCACAATAAAAACAATAAATAGCAATAACAAAAAAGTGAGGATGGAAGGTGGGTGAAGGCATGACTAATTATCTAGACAATACTTGGTCCACAAGCCACAGGTAGCACGGGATCTTGGGGAAGAGCAAGTGGGTGGAGAGTCATCTGAACAACAGAGGGCTGGGCGGTAAAGAATAGGTCTTGCAAGACAAAACTGAGCACCCTTATTTTGATAGCATCATGGAATTTATAAATTAAGGGATGACAGCTGTAGATTAAGCATGGCACAGGTTGCTTTACTCTCTGTGTGTGTGCAACCTGGCTTGGCACTGTCACGCAGACTCATGAAAAAAAGAATGGTTAGTTGAAATGGTGATATAACAAGCTGGGAGATGTGAGAAGCAGAAGTTCCCAAACACGGTTTGCAGAAGGATCACGTGCTGCACCATGGCAGCAGCAGCCAGGGCTGCAGTCCCAAGCTCTGCAGCAGGCTTGTAAGCCTCACCTTCCCATGAGAGAATATGTGCTTCCATCTCTGGGCTGGGCTACATGAAGGTGGAGAAAAGATGTTCACTTATCCAGGTAGCAATCATGGTCAAACAACCATTCTTCACCTTCTCCTGGAAAAAATGCAACAAACTGAGCCTTGTTTTCCTTAGTATTTATTAGAATTCATTTTTGTACCACTTACTCTGTGCGTATCACTTGGAAACACTTAGGCTAAAGGATGATGTTCACAACAGTGACAGGCTGAAGCTTATTTAAATTTATATTTATGGACGGGAAGCATTGATATAGTTGCTCCTGAAATGAAAGAACAATTCTTTGCGCAGCAGGTAATGAACTTCCAGAATTCATTGCCACAGGAGGTTGGGAAAGCAGGCTATTAGCAGGCATAAAAAGGGATTAGACAAGATTTGTGAACAATGCCTCTATTAACAGATAATAAAAGGAACAGGCAGTTCCAATGTCTGTGAGCTTAGGAGACTGGACCAGAGGAAGAGGCCAGGTCCACGTGCTCTGAACAGCATATGCTATTGCCACTCCTCAGGCTTTGCTATCTGGATCTTCCTTCCCTGTCTCAGTCAATGTTGTGCTGGGAGCGTGGGGGACCTTGAAGACTCTGCTGGGTTCTTCAAAACCCGTGGCTCACCCAGGGCACATGGTCAGCACCCATGCAGCGACCCCAGTGCCATCATGGGCAGCAACAGCACCTGTAGAACATTCCTTAATGCTCTGATGAGTTAAGCCCCGAGTGGTGCTGCTCTCACCAAAGAGGCCAGTAACCAGCATGGTGTAGTTGAAAAAGAATTATAAAGAACTGGCTTTAGAAACCATTCACTGAGGCTCAGAAGAATACAGATGGAGGAAGACAAAAAATTCTGATCATACAGTATGAGTTTGATAATTGTTTGGGATAGCACCAAAGGGGCTTGCTCTCCAAAAAGTGCATGAAAACAGATGCTCCTTAATTTCAGGGGTGACACCAAAAGGAAGAGTGGATGTCAAACTAGCCATGACTTTGTAGCTGTCTTTTTTTCCCAGCTGAAGGCTTCAATTACACTTAATTACTCCTTCTGAGTACTTCTACTGCCTTTCTCCGGACTCTTCCAGCTCTGAGACCTCCTGCCTGAAATCAGGAGATTGGACTGGAGCTACACTCAAGATTAGGCTGCACCATGGATTACTCCCCTAATGCAAGAATGTTCTCTCTTTTTCCCAGTTCTTTTGCAAGTCCTGAGATTATGTTTGTCTGTTTGACTGGCACTGAGCTGACATTTGTTATCCACTGCTGAACACCTTCTTCCTATATGGTAATAATGACTTTTGTTTGTTTTGTTTTCCCTGTAAAATGAATGACCACTTTCTCCTCTGTCTTTGTGCTCTGAATTTCATTCACCACTTTTTATCACTGAGTCATTCTGTATTAGGAGATTCTTCTAGATCTTTTCATAACTATTAAAGTTACTTTCCCATTGTCTTGCTTTTCATGGAAAATGTAGATCTTAGCAAATGTTCTTACAAGGCTCTGCTGATCAAAGCCTTGATTAATTTGAGGATGTTTATAGAGAAATAACAGGAATGAGAAATACCTGTAATATGTGATAGACTGATACAAGGGGAAAGACTTAAAATAACTACTTGTGTGTATGTGTGTGCGTATCCCTGGCTAAGTAATAGCCACAGAGCACATAACTAAAGAACAGAAATATATGGAGGGAAGGAATGAAGAATGACTTATTACTTATTATTAAGAGTTACTTATTATGAACAGTGTGATTGAGAATACAAAAGCAAAGAGAATCTCAGGAATAAATTTAATTCAAGTGGTCTATGTACATATCCAAGCAAATTTCTTTTGGGAAGCAAGACATCTCTTGCCACTGGGACCCTGCAAATAGTAATGGTAAAAAAAGGACCAGGAGCAACAGCAGGGAACACTCACAGAAATGTACTGCATGACTTTATTTATATCTCTGGGCTTATGAATTATGACTAATCAACACAAGAAAGGACTCTTGTTTGCTTTATGCTTTTGTTTTTGAGTTTTGTATTCTATGAGTGAAGTCCTACTGTAACAAATGGGGCAGTGTCATGAAAAAAATAGATTTCCTTCACAACCATTGCATAGTAATTTAGTATAGAAAAGAGCACCACCTAGTGCTAAATGCTATTTGTTGATGCTGACAAGTCTCCATATACTCTTATCTTCTGGATGTCTTGATTTCAGTGTTTTCCTGCAGTTTATCCATCCAGAGGGGAATTAATCCTTAGCACCAATGAGTATCCCGACTCCTGATAAGAGCAGCTGGTTCATCAAGAGCTCAACATCTCTCTGAATGTTGTGCACATTAAGGTAATGCCTTAGGCACCTAGTTAACATAATTATGGTTATTTGTCTGATTCATTCAGGACAGATTCTACTACCCTTACTCAGTGGGGTTATGTGCTCCACAGATAAGTCTCCCTGCTTTCACTCGAGTGAAAATTAATCAACACCTACAGGATAGGCTTAAGAAACCAGAAGACCAAACTTCTAACACTTGCTCTTATAAAAATAGGAGATTCGTTACATTTACTGTCTGATCCCACATTCACATCAAATTTTCAAGCTTTTCTTAGAGATGTGAAAGCTATACGCTGTTTTGTTTGTTTGCTTGTTGTGTTTTTTGTTTCTTTGTTTCGTTTGATTGGGTTTTGTTTAATTGGTTGGTTTTAGTTAAAACATCCAGGAGACAGGTCTTCAAAAAACCCATTGCTTTATGTAAGAATGGCCTTCATTATCATGGCAATAGATCGTATGTAACCTTAATTATTTTGTCAGTATTTATGGTTAAAATCCACTCTTGTTGGCTTTGTTTTCTTTTGGTTATCAATCCACATTATGCTAGTGTTCCTATTTTTGGTCTTCAAGGCTTTCCACTTCGTATCACAGCATTGAGTTTTCTGTCATAATGTAATTAAAATTTCAAAAGAAGGCAAGAAACAGGTAAATCAACTTAGAATGAGTCTGCATCAGCTATCGTTATGTATTATTTAAATAGCTCCAGACTTGAAGATACATGTAGTATTGGTTAATTCATTTACATATTTACATACAGATGTCTAAAGTAAAATGCCATTTAAATGTTCTACTTCATTTAAATTTGTGATCTTCAGTGACCCTGTGCTACTATGGCTATATTAAATTTCTGTAATAATGGAATTATTCCTTCTTCCCTTGAAATTTCAGCATTTACCACCGTTTCAACAGGAAGATGATGAAATTCACCTATTCGAATTCCTTTCACAGCCTCTGATTTGCAAAACATACTTTAGCCCACAGAGCTTTTTATTTCTGTCCTTTTTAGACCTTCTACACACACAGAGCACAGGCCACTGAATAAGGGTAGTACAAAGTGTGAGCACTCACAAAACATTCACAGTGCCTGTGTGCGACATGTGATTCATGTGCATTAATGTTTCAAAGACCACGTGTCTGCAGGGCTCTAATTCCCCTAAAGCTACAGGAGTGCACACCAGTACCAGTGTAGCTGCAAAGGCTGCAGTCCAGGCACTGCTGGTGCTCACCTCTGCTACAGGCATGGCAGGATCATTCCCGGCTCCTGCTGGGCCTTCATGGACACCAACATGATTCAGGACATCTGTAACCATGCTGGTTCCCTCTCCTACTGGGCAGGTCTCACCTTTTATTGGCAGAGAAGTAAAACTTCTCTGGATCTTGGGATTTAGAGTCTTATCTGCACCATGTACCGACCTCAGCAGGCGAAGGGGCTTTCTCTTCCCAGTCTTTTGAAAATACTTGTGTACTATCATATGAAAGACATACTTTTTATATCAACATCCCATGGTTCTGAAGTAAAAACATTATAGTGCACAGATACATCTTCATCTGATCATGGATATGTAAGACTTACACCTGTAGCTGTTTGCATCAGTTTCTGGTTCCTGGGAACCACCAGCCTGGTATGCTGTGTCATATTCTAAGGATGCAGTGTTCCCTCTACAAGTACACACCCAAGATATGCAAAGGGACTCCCAAGAGCTGATCCTGCAATGATACAGCAGCTGTGCAGAGCTGAACATCCGCGGCTGGACTGGGGCTTGCTGAAGACACCATCCTGCCCTGCTGTGTCCAACACCAATGCCCACGGCTGCACTGCTTACTGTGGGTCACCAGTGGATGTCATCTGGGATCTTTAAGGGACATAATTTTAAAACGAGATCATGATATAAAATACTTTGGAAAGGGCTGGCATTGTTTTTTTGCATCTTCTCTGTAGTAACAACTGTGGGGAGCATGGGGGAGTCTGTAGGGAGTGTTATCTCATTGCGTGTGGGTTTAATTCTGTCACCGTACTCGGCATCTATTCATAGCTACACTAGTGATGGTGTAATTAACTAATTAGTAGGGGCTAATTGTTAAAAACATGGTATTGCAACTACAGTGAATTAAATAGCATGTGTACTTCTAACTGGGAGAGTTATGAGTTCATGCTTTTGTCCCCGGGAAACAAACAAACCCCTATGAAATAAAACCAAACCCACCAATTTAAAGCAAATTTATACTTTGCTATGAGTAAACCAGGAACAGTAAGAGACTCTGGCAACTGCAAAAAATTCAGGTTTATGGCCTCATGGAAGGAGGAGAGTGTGTAGCCATATGTTAATGACACCCAGAAGTAGGTAAGATCCTGCTGTCACCAAGGGCCTGACGTTCTGCCCTCCCCAGACTGGCACCTTGACCTTTTGTTTTAGAAGGAAGTCAAGGTCACCAATCCTACCCTTCAAACTGAGTGGTGCTGGACTTCCTTTACACCAGTGCAAGGAGAGGGCAAACCCTGTTGTGCTGTGCCTGGCAGCTGTTCAAGCCTCCTTCCCCTGCTTGCTGCACACACCAAACCAGACATGTTGCCAGGGTCTAGAGTAGCAAGCCCCCACCTCTTAAAAATTATACCTGTTTTAATGCCAATTTGGGAGGGGTGGCTTTCCCCTGGGAACCTCTTTCTTTTCCCACAACTTGAGAGCATGGCGACTGTCAGGAAAGTTCAGCAAAGGTGGGGCTACGTGCAGGCAAGAAGCTGGAATCCAGCTGTGCCGTGATGATATCTTTTGCAGAAGCAAACAAATGGCATCTATTTAAAAAAATGTTACAGACCAAAGATTTTTTTTTTTCCCAGACTGTCTATTTGTTCCTACTTATGGTTTTGTTCTGTGTTTTCAGCGAGCATATAATTACCATGAATTATATAGCAGAACAGGGTGTGTATGAGGCACACCTTGAGCAAGCAGGTTCTAATTGGCTTGAGCAATGGCTTGAGAGGTGCTGTTTCCCAAGAGTAGCTTCCAACCCACAGTCTGGGAGGCCTATGCACAAAACCGTGTTGGTTTAGAACTTTAAAAAGTGACATATTGTACCTCCTGCAATGACAGGGCACTCTGTAGCTCTTGGATTAACTAACCATCGCCCCTCCTTATAGCAAAGATGAAAACATTAAAGATCACAGATTAGAATTATATTAATACAGATAGAGATATTCTCTGTCAATCATTTTTAACATGTCTAATAAATCCTTCTTTTCATGTCTGAACCGGGTAAAGTACACATCTAGCAGATTGAGAGCAATCACCATATTTCAGTTTAGTCCTAAGATTATTTATAGAATCACAGAATGGTTTGGGTTGGAAGGGACCTTAAAGATGATCTATTCCAACCCTCCTGCCATAGGCAGGGACATGTTCCACTAGATCAGGTTGCTCAGGGCCTCATCTTGCCTGGCCTTGAACACTCCTAGGGCACCAAGATGAGACTGACTGATCTGTACCTACTCAGGACTTCCTTTTTTCCCTTTTTAAAAGTGAGGATTGTGTTTTTCATTTTCCAGTTAGTGGTAACTTTACTAGACTGTCACAACTTCTCAGATATGGTGGATATTGGTTTACCCACTTCTTCCACCGGTTCCCTCAGGACCCACAGATGCACCTCATCAGGTCCCATGGACTTGTGCACTTTCAGATGACCTTAGATGGTCTCAAACTTGATCTTCTTCTCCACTGGGCAGTTCTTCATTCTCCCAGTCCCTCTGACTTCCTCTTTGTTAGGATGTACCACTCCTGAGCATGGAGGAACTGACCCTTGAATACCAACCATCTTTCTTGGATCCCTTTTCCCTCCACAGTTTCATTCTATGGCACTCTCTCAAGTAGACCCTTGAATAGGCCAAAGTCTGCTCTGCTGAAGTCCAGGTTATTGAGCTTGCTGTGCACCCTCTCCACTGCCCCAAGGATCTCAAACTCCTCCATTTCATGGTCAGTACAGCCCAGGCTGCCCTTGAGTTTCACATTCTCCACCAGCCCCTCCTTGTTGGCTAGGACAAGGTCCAGCATAACACCCCTCTTTGCTGGCTCCTCTATCACATGGAGAAGTTAATACGAAAGCATTCTAGGGATCTCCTGGATTGCTTATGGTCTGCTGTGTTGTCCCTTCAACAGATATCAGGGTGGTTGACGTTCCCCATGAAGACCAGGGCTTCTGAGTGTGAGAACAGTCCTACCTACCTGTAGAGGACCTCATGTCTTCATGGTCTTCATGGCCAGGTAGCTGTTGCAGACCCCCACTATAATGTCACCTGTCCCTGCCCTCCCTTCAATCCTGACCTATAAGTTCCTGTTTGGCTCCTCTCTCAACCCCAGACAGAGCTCCTGAAGGCATGTGCACGTCTCTAACTCCTTGTTTATCCCCCATGTTGTGTGCACTTGCACAGAGAGGCAGTGAAGTTAGGTCCTCAGTGAAGCTGCCTTACTCCTGGAGTGACTGGAATTTCTTTGTACTTCCCTTCAGGTGCTCTCCTGCTAACCTGTGATTCCTCTGCAGGCTCTGGGCATCTCCTGTTCTCCCTGCTAGGGGACATCAAACTGATAGGACTGGAGAGGACTGAGGTCCCTTTCCCCAGGCACCTTTACTTTAAAGCCCTCTTCACCAGCTGGGAAAGCCCTTGACCAAAGATACTCTTCCCCTTCTCTGAGAGATGGATCCCATCAGCTCCCAGTAGTCCAGGTTTACCAAAGCAGGACCCGTGGTCTAAGCAGCCAAACCCCTGGCTGTGTCCCCAGGCCTGTAATCATTTGTTGAGTCACCAGGTTTGACTGGCCCTTTCATCACCCTTCTCTTTGACCAGGAGAACTGACAAAAAATAACTGCTCCTGGGTCCCTTAGTGCCTCTCCCAGGACTCTGTAATCCTTCCTGATCCTCCTGTTACATCAGTAACTTGATACTGCTGTTACTCATTCTGTTACAGAAGCCTTTCATGAAGGCATCCTCAAGGCTTCAACATGTAAGGTGATTTTAAAATGATGACACTATCAAAAACTAAAGTGAAGAGCAAACCATTGCCCTACATGCACGCAGGTGGATGGAGCTCACCTGCCTGGAAATCAGTGCTGCTGCTCAAGCCAAAAGAAGGAGTAACTGATTATCATTATAGGTACAGGACTAAAATGTTGATATTTATTCTTCCTATTTGCTTATTTCTACATAAACCTGTTCAGTGTAATTCCCCGGTCAGGTTGACAGAGCAGTGATTCAGACATTTTTCTAGGAACTTGTTATGGGTACTATTCATGCTCCTCACTGACAAAGCAAAATGCAGTAAATCCAACCTGCTAGCTAAGCAGTGGTGAGCTCAGGTGGTAGATGTGGACAGCAGGACACAAAGAAGCCCCAGTGCTGTATGCTGAGAATTTCTAGTGCTCCGAATTACTCTATTTACCTGGTGAAACAGTGACCACATTTTACTGCTTGGCAAGCTGTGGGACAAAGTCCTACCTTGCTTCTCTTTTTGCTCAAGCGTGAAGTACGTGATGTACAGGCAGGCCAGGAAACATGTCCAGCTGATCTGTGACATCTCTGCCACAAGGTGCCCTCAGACCGAAAACCCAGTGAGACTTAGAAGAGACCAAGATCTTTCCGTGTCCTTGGCGAGGTGCTCCTTGATTGTACAGCAGGTGAGTGGTGCTGGAGGCCTGTACTCTTCTGTGCACCGTGATAATTACCAGCGATAAATAAACCCTTCACATACCAAAGTCCAAGCCATGTTATGAATAACTGCTGTTACAGCAAACGAACCCCATGGGCAAATTATTATATCATTGTCCACTACAGATATGTCTATACAGCTTCTGAACTGTCCTTCAAATTAAACTAAACCACTCAAACATGGATCAAATTGATTGTGGCAGCTCATTAACTTGACAAGCCCTCTTGAGACCCACAGAAAGTTTGGTCTGAACTTGAATGAAAACCAAAGGAACTGATGTAACACTACTTTTAAGAGACAATTCTTACCCGCCCCGCCTTGGCCAGGCAGCAATGTGTGCAGCCATGCCATTAGAAAAACAGGATTTGCCATTAAAGCCTTTGTGCTGCCTTTTTCCTCTAACCCCTAAGTCAGGAGGCAACAAGAATAACCAGTGAGCTGTGCCTAAAGCCTATAAGCTTGGAATCTATCTACAGACTAATACAACTCAATATTCAACACTATCTAATTCACCATTCAGTCTTTAGTGCAACTGCATGTATTTCTCTAGAATGCTCAATCAAGCATCCTTAATTATACAGGCTTTTCTGTATATTTACTAACTGAATGACTACTCACAGTATTTCTTTTAACCTGTGTGTCATGTTCTTTGAAATGAATCTGAACTTTAACCTGTGTTACTGTCATCAGCCACATGCTGAGCTATCTACTATTACCCAATAAGTTTTGGGGTAGCAAATACTGTGATTTTTGTACTATGATAAAATCCCCTTTTTAATTACACATAAAATCTTGTGAAATCTTTTCTGGGAGGACTGAAATTTTCCTGTCTTGGCTCAGTTCAAAGGTATACACACAAAAGAAAAGTAAAATAATCTTTTTTGTTTGTTTTGTTAGGTGGCATAAAGACAAAAGATTTTTTAAAATTTGTAGTTGTGCTATATCTTGTAATTTTATCAAGAATTTCAAAGATTTGATGTTTTCCATAAAGCCCAAACTCCTGCACATCCATAGTTATAAAAGAGTAAAATCCCTCCAGATTAATAGGAAAGTATCCAGTACTCATATTCACAAAGAAAGTAGGAAAATTTAAATTAGCCATATGCTGAAGGCTCACAAATCAGAAACACTAAGATAACAACAATCCAGTATTTGTTGTTTTGTAAAATTATAGCTATTTTTAAGCAAAGCTGCTTAAGGTGTGTCATTAGCAAACACGAAACCTTGCTCCATTCTTCTTCATGTAAGCATTAGAAATGTTTGAACTCTGCCATTGGAAACAGATTGTGCAAACCATCCCCAGCACATAGAACCTAGTTTTGAAGCGTGAAGAAACAGGTTTTGAATCACTAGGGAAATGGTACTGAAATATCTCTAGGTAAGAACAGGCGGGGAAACATTTCATCACATTCCATAACTCACAGGTCCAGCTGTTTGTGGCACGTGTCGCAGCACTCGGCAGGAAACCTATTTTCCACGTTTAGTTACACAACGCATGTGGCATGCCTTGACAGCCATATCAAAGCAGCATCTGCTGGATGCAGAGGAAAAACTCTGCAGAAAAGGTACAAACATCATAAAACTTTGCCCACATATTTCCCAGGCTGCAGCAACCAGCAGGTTAGGAACATTCCAACCTTGCCATCATGTTCAGGACACTTTTGATAAGCATCAGGAAACACACCTAACGATGTGCATGGATGCTGGCAACATTGAGTGGTGCTGCATCCACATGAGGCATAGCAATAGCTTTTATAAGTCTTGATAACAGTGGAAATAAAGAGTAGTTTCACATCCACGCAAGCTGGTTGGTGAGCCACCAACAGACTTCATGCACTGCTTTGTGTCCTACCCACACAACAGTTCAGCTATTCTCCTACCCTGGGGCCAGAGTCCTCTCCTCAGGGTGATGCTGTGGGCACTCCTGTCGGCATATGCCACACACAAAGCACTAGGTGGCCCTTGCAGTCTGCCCCTGGGCCCCACACGCTCACCACACTTCCCTGTGGACCCAGTGAGTGGCCTGGGACTAGTGTCTCCCAGCACGGCAGGAGGAGGCTGGAAGTGCTGTTGTTCAGACAGAGAAACTATAACAGGCCAGAAGGGCATTCCCGTGGTCATGGCCGAATGTGGCCAGAGGTTCCCGAAGGCATCTGGTGTCCCATAAGGACCAGGGCTTTAAAGATGTTCTACAAAGGGCTTAAAAAGCAGCATGTAAATTTTTTGTGGCCCATACAATGCTGGCTAACATCCTGAGGTCCAGGGGTTGAAGGGAGCCTGGCTCTGATGATTTGCCAAAGGTCAACAGCAACTCTCTTGGCTGTGGGCAGGCTCTTCTGGAGTCGCAATGAGGGCTCTCTGCAGTGGAAAGAGTAGTTTTACCCTGCCAGATGGTGATGGATGGGTCCCTGCCTGGCAGTCCCATCCCACTGCTCTGGCTGCGGAGCGGCTCCTTCGTCTCATTCTTTGTTGACTTCATGGCAGCCCTCACGCAACCCCTGGAACTACTGCCAGGCATCTCTGTTTTGTGAACACCCTCAGAGCTCTTATGTACTCAGTTTGAAGCAGACTTCAAAGATGCGCTGCTTCTAGTCTTCAAAAGAAAGTCACTGCTGCCCCCAGAGGGGAAGCGTTTTCTGGCTTCCCTCCTCCCTGGTTTTCCCTTTCCTCCACCAAACTGCTTGCTTTTCTCTCCTCTGAAGTGCAGCTGTCCTTTCAGCCTCCGAGCCTTCAACCTCACCTCATCAGCGTGAGAAAGGACTAATGTATTCCTCCTTCCCCACTCGTTTCCACCACGTCAGGGGCCTTTGGCAGAGAGGCAAGGTACATTGGCAAGGTGTGTTCACCCAGAAGCTCTGCAGGACACCCCAGTGTTGCTGCTGCCTCTGCCCCACTCCTTCAGTGGGGCCAGGAAGACACGTGGTGTTTGGGGAAGTCAGGCTGACAGCTCTGTTTGCAGTACAGAACAACCCCTGGGCTGGAACAGATCAGGAGAACTAAGCTGTTTCCTCAACACAGCCAATTCTCACCCTTTTTATCACGGATCTCCTAATAGTTGGATATCCCCCTGCCCTGGGAATTCCAGTTCCATGAAGGTAAGTGAAGGATAAAAACACACAGAGTTTTTTTTAAATAAAATAAATAAAAAGCACCCTATTTCCAGCTCCATGGCCAGAGAATAAAGCCTGAAAATATGAACCACAGACAAAGCCAAATGCCAAATGGTGCCATGAGTGTGTGTGCTGGGTAGGTACTGCCAGTGCTGTGTGGCTCCCTGTCCTGGGGACCATCCCCAGCACCTCCTCTTGGAAAAGTAGCCCAGGGTGTAGACAGTTGTGCTCGAAGCTCAGTGAATAAACAGAAGTACAAGCACATGAGGAAAAAAACTAGTTTTCCAAAATATGTGACACCCCCCCCGCCCCACCCTGTTTTCACCATGGAAGGACAGAGCTGGGAGCATGTCCGTCTGTCTGCTGTCTTCAAATTCTGTCTTCAATCTCTGACTGTCTCAGATCTGCTCCCTCTGCAAGCCTTTCTGGGCTAACCTCTTCAAAGTGCAGGAGGGACACACCATCTGCAGCCTGGATCAGAGGAAGAGTGAATGAGATTTAATTAAGATGATTTTGCCCTCCAGTCAGGTTGTTTAAAAATTTATTTCAGTTCTCCTACCCCCTCCATTAAACTAGCAAGCTAGAGGGAGCAATGCACCCTGAAATACTGATTCTGTCTCTCAGATGGCAGTGACCTACATTTGCAGGTGCTCAGCCCATGAGCTGATGCCCAGGATTGTTGCTGTCCCACCACTGCACACTGGAGCCATGATTAAGGTGCTGGTTTGGATTAGAGGCAGAGTTTGACATTAATCCTTTAATTTCTTTTAAATGCACCATGATTCATTATCTCAGGCAGGATCCCATATCAGGTGCATTAAGAAAGCTTTGTGAGAGGCAAAGCTGAAGTTGTTTGATCAAAGCTATGCCCTAGGCAACATGAGAGCACTTCCCAGCCTACTACAGCTGGTTTCTGTAAAGGCAGACAGCACTGGATTGAGTGCTGGAACTGACTAGAAGAAAACTTAGATGTGTTTAATTTCTTTTTCCCCAATATCTTTTTCCCTCCAGCTTTCCAGCCACATTAGTTCTACCCAACAAGGAATAACTAAAGGCCAAATTGAATTTGTCTTTGATTTGCACCTGCAAAGCTTACCTCATCTTCACTGAAGGCTTGCTAAGTGTCGCAGATAAGTATTCAGCTAGGAGAACATCAGCCTGGCAGAGATAAAGTCATGAAACTCTTGGGAAATGCCGTGGTTGCTGAACCCTGCCCACAGCAGTGCTGCTCAGGATGCAGATCTGCTCCAATTAAGTAATGCCCCATGCAAATTAGGGGAAAAGAATTTGGGAAGGAATTCAGGATCTGTGAATAATTTCGACTTCAGCTCTCACCAGTTAAATATTCCATGGTGTATTGCATAGTCAGTCAGTCCCAAGAACAGCTGAGCATCTTAAAATTATATTCATACAAAACAAACCCTTAAGTGCCTTTATACTGTTAGGGGTCATGAACACAGTCGCTATTTTATGTGTCGTGCCTGAAAGAAGTGGCAATTCCTTAGCCTACTGATAGCCAAAGGAGTTGCATGTGTCATCAGTGGAACTCGCTCACTATCAATAATCTTTCCAGGAGATTACTGTGAAGGGAGCAAGCCTGGCTCGGGAGCAAAGCTGCACTGATAGGAGACTGCAAACGCAGCAGTGATGTGGGTTCTTCCAAGTTCCTCTCTAATAATCTAATCAGCGTCATTAAGGAAACCTTTTAAGAACAGCTCGGGATGCCTGGTGACTCTAAGCTTCATAGTCCAAACATTTGTTTTGTTTAGTTTCCCTGACATGCCCTCTGTTTCACCAGCGACAAATTTGGCTACGCTGCCCGACGTGGTGTTCAACTCAGCATCATGTTTCTTTCCCACCAGAAACCCACCAGAAACCCACCAGACTGCAGTTCTAGCAGCACTTTCAAACAGGGTTCCCAAGGCTTAGCATTACACATGGAACAGGAAATTTGAGCCTGTATGTCTGCACGCAAAAGCTGGTGTATTTGTGCCTGAATCTGGTGCTTGGCCAACTGCAGGAGAAACTGACTGAGGCAAACGCAGCGAGACGTCATTGATGGAGAACTCTCCCAGGTCTGGAGTATTCCTGAATGCTTATGGGAGTGCATTTCTAGCGAAACTCTTACCCCCTAAACTCTCCACGGCAGGCTACAGAGCAGTGTTCTCACACAAGCCACTGTGGGTGAGGATTCATCTTCAAGTGCGACAAAGCAAATAGTTTCTGCTCACACACGCCTCATTCTTCAGGAGAGCGTGTAGCCATGCCTCTTCTGCCTCCGCCCACAAGAAACCAAAAAATCTTGAAAAGACTGTGACAGTCAGGTAGGATTAAAGCACAAAACCAAATAGATTATGGCCAGTCTAAGACCTGTTTGGGCAGGTGGGTGCAGACAGCAGAGGTCTTCTGCCCGTGCTCTGGGCTGGCATTGCAGGAGCCTCCTTTGATCTGGAGGCAGGCCAGCGCTGCATTCCATGCAGCCCAGCACTGTGCTTCACCCGGCAGTGGGTAATGCAGGGCAGCTCCTGTGGGGAGAAGCAAGTGCCTTTCAGGGTGGGCGATTCTGACTAAATGTGCTTCCACAGGTGCCAGGGCAGGGCGGTTCAGGTCTGTCTGTACTTCCTCCAGTGCAGGAAAAGAGCTGGAGAGACTTGTCCTTCATGGCTCCAGGTCTTCAGTCCTTCCCTCCCAGTGTCACGGTAGCTTTTCTGTGCAGCGGAGCTCAGCAGGCTGGCCGTGTTGTCCATGGAAGCACAGGGTGCTGCAGTCCTGTTGACTCCAGCAGCACTGGAGTTCCCACGTTCCCGCTGGCCAGGAGGGACTGATTTGGCACTGCTTAGTACAAGCCATAGATGCCATCATACAATGCCCTGTGCCAAACAGGCACTTTCTGATGAAGGACCCCAGCACCCGTCCGAAGTAAAACCTGTCCTGGCTTCATCAGAATCTGATGAAGCTTCTGCGTCTCCTTTATGACTCTTGCAGCAGCATAAGGCTCTGAATTAGCAAAGTAAACACACATCTCCTTGCACAGCTTGAAATAAACTGAACCAAAAAGCTTGGAACATGGCCTCATGGCAGGCTAGGCAGGTATTTCCTGATACAGCCCTACACTATGTCCTAAGTAAGAGTATGCTTTGGCCCATCTGATCTGGTTTGTCACTGAGGTGCTCCTGAGAACTCCTGACTCCCCTGGACACTTTGACAGGCAGAATAGGAGTTAAAGTCAAGAGAGTGAGAAGATTGGTTTTGAGGAAATAATCCTTGGCTGAGGGGAGGGGGTTGGAAAGGCTGAAGCCAATGCCAGTGCAATAACCTTGGGTTTCCCAGGGGCGCTCAGAGGGGCAGAGGAACAGGCATCTTGGTGGTGTCCCACAGGGACACAGCTCTGTCCTTGGCCAGTGTCAGAGCAGGGCTAGCGGGGTCACAGCCAGAGCAGACTGAGCAAGGCAACATCTAGCAGGCCCATGTTTTAGAAACAGGCATTTTTAAATCTCTTTAAAACTAATGCTGCCACGGAGGGATTTTTTTCCTGGTTGTTAATTAAACTCTGTCAGACAGAAGCATTTTTCAGCCTGTGACTTGAAAGAGGAACTGAACCTCTCTTCAGAAGTCCCTGGAAATATGTCCTTACAAAGGAAACACAGTCATTCTCTCAGGCTGCATTGCCTTGCCTCATCTTTCATCTTGGCATGAAATACATCAATCACTCTTTTTTTCACCCATAATAATGCAAGCAAGAGTCTAATAAACATAATCCTCATCCTCTGAGGCTCAGCAGTGATCCATATGGCACATACATAAGGGAAAATTAGTGATTAGGCAGGAGTGGAATTCTCTGTAACATGATTACAGTATGAAAGACTGCAACAGCACCTCCTTGTATGTTCATTTTGCACTATCAAAGAAATGGGGATTTTCAGAATTTTGCTTCTGTGGCTGCCACTTCATACTGGTTATAAAGGGATTTTGGTTGAATAGCAGAGCTCAGACAAGGCATGTTATTATTTAAGAACGGATTCTATTTATGGGTTACCCAGAAATACTCCAAAGGACATTATGAAAGGCAATTGTGTCTCTGATGAAAATTGTGGACTAGGATTAAAAGAGTATTATTTGTTTTTCAGAAGTACGAGCTATGTAACTTTTAAACCACCCTGGCTTTGCAGGTATAAAGTGATGCTGGGAAGCGTTTGCTCAGTGCAAGAATATCTCATTATTGTGAGTGTACATCTAAGCAGAGCCCAGCTTTACCACAGCCAGCTGTGCCTTAGTACCTTGGATTAGTACCTTGTCAGCTACCACTTTAGTTGTGCAGACTCTATGTCCTAAGACTTTCCCTAAAAGTGTAGGCAGACTATCTATGAAAAACCCACATGCATTTGCCACCACTCCCTCTCTTCCACCACCTGCCATCAAAGGCACCGGCACCCGATGTCTCAGTGCTGAGCCGATCCCAGTGGGGACAGAAAGGGGACCAAAAGGGTGGGAAGGAAGACTTAGTGCAACACACATAATAGAGATCTCCAAACACACTAGCACAAGAAACACCAGCTGATCAAGAAATACCTCATGAACTTGATGCATTTATAGTACAGTGGGACTGTAATTGACGAGAAGAACACTTTAATTGAGAACAAGAATATTGGAATCACTGAGTGCAAACTCTGAGTACTTTAAATATTAAATAGGTTGAGTTTGCTTCAATATCTTGCTTATCATTTAGGGTAAGAATAATTTCTAATTCCCAAAGACTCAAATATTTATGAAAAGCATTATGAATCTGATTTATTTGAAATGAAGCTCTAAAAAACAAATCTGAACTGTTTCAAAGACATTTAAATCTAAATAATGCTTTTTACAATTCTTTAACACTAAAATTGATCAATAAATGAACATTTTTCATTATTTGTATTATTCTATAAATGCTGTGTCAGAGACAGTTTGTCTCTGTGTATGATGACAAGAGAACAAAAGTAATGTGCTATTGCACAATTACATTATGTCCAAGACAGGTTTCATTACTCTGTTTTTCCAACATCTGGCTCCTCCTATGGGCTCTCTCGGACTGGTTTTTCCCAGACCTCATCCCAGCCTAGTTTCTCACTGGGGGCTCAGCCCCAGGACCCAGCTGGCTTCTCAGCCCTGCATCCACCATCACAACCTCTTTCTCCCTTTTCCAATTACCTGTTTAAAAACAGATTGTTCAGACACATCAAACTTGCATTGAGTGAGTGCAGTATTTTTGAAATGTCACTGTTACCCTCTCAGAGATGGTCTCACTTGCATGAGGTTAAAGAAACTAATTTAAAAAACACAAAGCAGATGCTGCAGAATGAGCCATAATCAGAAATAAGGCACAGAGAGACAGTGTAAGATGTTCTTCCAGATATTCCTCATTTACAAGAAAATTTCACCTGTGGGAAGTCTTTGAACATTTTTGGTCTGAATATTTCCTGAATCCTTATATTGTTCCATAATACAAGTTTTGCTGTTCTCTCTCTTCTGGGAATATTTAACCTTTCAACAGAGGTTCAGAACTACAGCGCTTCATTTCAAACACATGCCACCAGTCCTCTGATGGCCTGATCAGAGAGCAGGGATGCTCTATAAGGAGTGGACACCAAGACATTTCTTGTTGGAAAAAAAAAAAAAGTGAAACTCAAGTGCAACCTGAGCTTTCAGCTCAGGTCCCCCACTACAATAAAGCCTGTCTCCTCCTGGTCTGACGCATGTGCCTCAGTGTGTTCCTACAGCCCACCCACAGATCCCCAAGAGTGCATTTCTCACAGCTCATGTCCTGAACTCTGCTCTCTGCCAGTCTCTCCCTCGCAGTTGCTGGAAAGGAGGCATGGGGGACCGGCCTTCAGCCACGCATAAGAATCTAGGTCTGAAGTGACCACCATCACCACTGGCTCCTCAGCTGCATAATCCAGGTCCTGTACCACCACGCAGTACCTCACCACCACGTGCCACACAACTGGGAAGGGGCTAGACACCAGCCAGTTCTGTCAAGGCAGCTGAGGTGTCAAATGATGTCCTCACACTCCCCAAGAAAAAGCTTTCTCCTTTGCTAGGCCACCATGGGCACTTGCTTGTTAATATTTGTGACATTGATGCTTTTATGCATAACTGTATCTTACAAAGACCACAATAACAACCTTTGGGAGTGATGCTGCTGAGGACACCTGAAGTGGCACTACTGACAAGGTCCTCTGGCTCAGTGCTTGGTGCCCAGTCCCCTTGCGGAACACCCCAGCAAGGGGTGGCAGTTCTTGTCACCTTCCTGTCATCAATGAGGTACACGCTGAAGTGGATGGGCACGAGACATGAGAAACCTCACTGCAGCCTCTGACGCCAGCCTCATCCAGAACACTTGTTTTAACTTGAAAACATGCAACATCCAGCCCAAGCTTTCCTGCTCCATCACAGAAATGAGGGATGAGAAAGGACTTGCAGAGCAGATGCAGGTAGGGCCGGACTGCTCTGTGAATGACTCGTAAGAACACTGCAAACTCAAAGTAAATGCAACATGATTTATTCGGGGTTGGAATAAATTACAACTGTTAAGCATATTTTATTGCTTTATAAATTGTCTGCTCTTAAAAGGCATTAATATCAAACATAAACAAAACAAAGACATTCAATTAGCAGTTCAGTTCTCTTAAGCTTCATGAACAGCTCAGTAGGGGGATTTCTTTTTATGATTGGCTCATAAATTTGATTTGACATGCACTGTCACCATTCAGACATATTGAGGGGACTGTAGATGTGTTCATTTGCTTTAGGATGTAATTTTTTAATGCAATTTTCTCTAAAATATCCCAATGATTACCCAGTCCTTCATTCCCTACTCAAGTACAAATCCCACTTCTTTCAAAAAAAGTCCTTTAAAAGACATGCAGAAGGAGAGCTTCCAAGGCCAAACCAGGAGTGAGTCTTGTACCAAAACTAAGTGAAAAACAAACTCCTTCCACGTTAAAACACAAAAATCCCACACACAAAAAAATGTGTCCTCCCATTCTGAAGATTCTTGCAAAAAATCCCTGCATTATCTGAATGAACTGATGTGCAGGATTTCTACTTTTATTGTACAGTTACTCCCTGCCTGAGGCTGGTATGAATTTTGCTCAGCACCTGTACTCCTCCAGGATGCAGACCCAGGCAGGTGCAGTCTGCCCTGAGCCCTGGGGGTGAGAGGGTGCTCCGGGAGGCAAGGTGTGCTCAGCACTGTGCAGTGTCCCTCCCTGCACGTGCAGATGCTGTGACACAGCGAGCTGGATCTGCCTAGCTCCAGCTAGAAATGAAGGCAGAAAGACCAGAAAGTCACTTCCTCAGCCTCCTGGGAAGTCACGGCTCCTGAACTCACAAAAAAGCTTCCACCAAGGCATCCTGTCCTGCTCTGACCCTCCTGCACTCCAAAGGCCATGTGCCCCCCATGCCTCAGCTCCTGAACAATCTCCCTGAGTTATTCCTGAGCAGGGAGCATGCACCTCTGCTTGGCTGGGTCTGAAGCAGCACACAATGAGCTGGCCTATGCCCTGTAACACTCTCCAGAAACAGAAATGGAGACTCCAGTCTCAACTAGCCCTCAGAACAACTGAGAAAATTTGCAGAAGGTATCTCCAGGGCAGATTCTCTTCCCGCCACAAAACTAGCTTTAAAAATAATGAGCCATCAGTACAGAAAATCCTTCTAAAGCGGGCTCAGTATCATTCAGAAAGTTCCTATTTAGGGAAGTGTTTCTTCTCATACCAGCCTCTAATGTTCTTGCCATGCCTACAAGAATGTGAACAGCTGAGTGAGATGCTAGAATATTTTACACTACATTACTGAGTGGGAATGGTTAAGTCTGTTACTGGATCCAAGAAATACATGTCAAACTTCAAAGAAAATATTATTACATTGATCCTGGTGTATTTCAGTTTTCATCAAAATTTCATCAGTAACATATATATCCTTTGTATGTTTTTATGCATAATCTCATTTAAAAAACCAGCAAACAAACTTTTTCCTACTGAACAGAGTTTCCTCAGAAGATGTTTGCTTTGTGCCATGAGGGTTGGCCAGCTTTGATCTCTGCGAGCAGATTTCAGGCGCTGCACTTGTCCATAATAGCTCCGAGCAAGTCAAGGGCCAGGGCAGAGCTTTGGTGGGATACCTGGAGCTGTACTAAACTGGGCCAATTCTTCAGCACTTTTTAGTGTCCTACTCATCCAGCGAGTGGACAAATCCTGGTTTAGCTCCCAGCCACATCTTAAAGTGCTTAATGAGGGGGTGGGGAACAGTAATGCCCTTTCCTCCACCTCAAGTCTTGCCTTGGGAGAGGCTTGTGGAAAGGTGGCTTAGTGGCTGTTTTGTGCTAGCAGGATGCAGTGCAGCTGGGACAAGGGCACGTGTGTGGTGTGTGCCTGATTCACCACATCTCAGAGGAACATAACTCAAAAATGTGCAAGCTTTTCACTCTCATCAGTCATCTCATTTATGCTCACTGACAACAGATTCTTGGCTGACTTCTTTGTTCCCTTAGCAGTTCTGAATGTTGCTTTGAAGATGAGAAGGGGGAAAGCTCGCCTTCAGGGAGAGGGACACGCAGAGACACTTGCAAATTAAAACATGTGCACGTCAGCCACCACAGCAGTGACCTCCGGTCTGTGCTTTACAACACAACTTCTTATCTTGAACCTATATTTCTCAGCCCTTCCAAAGGTTCCTAAGAGTATTCCTTTCTAGGTCAGTGGGATGTCTCACAGGGCTCTACAGCAAACACTAATGAAAGCAACAAACTGCTGTCACCAGGATAAGTTACAGGGTTACATTCAAGCCACAGATTCTGGAGGGAGCAGACTTACTCCATTTTCTGGTGCAAGTGCCATACCAAGCAGCAAGTCGAGCCCACCTTGAGAAGGAAGAGGAGCTAATAAATAGTGCACTGGACTAGAATTTGGCAGAGGGAGTTCATTCACCTTCCCCCTTGAAGCAATCAGAAAAACGAAATAGTTTCTATTAACTTCAGGGTGCTCAAACACTTCCATCTCAGCAAATGCTCCTAAAATATTTCTCTTTAGCAGTGCTTAACAGCTTATGCACTGCCTGTCTCAGGCTAAGAACAACAGACATAAATCTTATAAGGAATCACGCTTCTGGAAAAAATAAACAACAAACTTCAGGACCACTACATCTTGGCTAAGGCTCATTTATCCATCTGCAACACCTCTTACCCCATCTGATCTTCACTCCTGAACTGCCCACGTGCCATGCACCTGCAGTCAGAGAGAGCAGGAGTTCTTAAATACATTCACATCTTTATTTCTAATTCTCCAGGTTTTGCCTCCAGCAAGGCACTCAGGCCAGCACTGTCTTAGGCAGTTCTGCTACAGCACGCGACTGACTGGGGACCATGTTCCTACTGAACTCAAAAGCAGATGGGAAAATCAGTGAATGCATCTGAAAGCAAACCAGTTAACCAGTGCATTTGTTCACAGGGAGGGCAGTGTTCAGCCACTCCACCAAAATATGGCAGGCATATTAATTAGTGGTTACAAAATGCTCTAACTTTTCACAGACCTTTATAAATGCTGAGCATTTTAACAGGCAGGACAGCCATGCCTGAGAATTCAGTGTATTGTTAGAAACTGGCATTTCCTTCTCCGACAGTCCTTCCCATCACAAAGTGTCTCATGGAACAAACAAGTGTCTATATTGTGATTACACCAGTGGAGGAACTGGGTCAGAGATGGATGCCGGCTGGATCAGACCCATGGAGCAGATGAATGATTAAGTCAAGCGAAAGCTAAGTCACCTGATGCCAGGCCCAGTGCTCCATCCACATCACCAGAGGTTACTGAATAAGGGATATAAATAATCCCGCCAAGGAACTGATGTATCATGAAGGGCAAGGAGCCTCTGAAGCTATGAGTAGTGCCATAAAGTACAGCACAAGTATATTACATGTTTAGCTCCATCCCTGCTTCTCTGTCACGGGGCAGTGGGTTGCTCGGACAGTTGTCTTCTGGTTAGCCTATTATGTTATTTCCCATGAAAATGCAGGTAAAGGTGTGTATATGATTCAGTAGTAGAACAGAAGTCTTGTTTTACATGGGTTGAGAGAATGTTTCTTATACCCAAATGAGATTTTTGCATGCATCTGCATACTCACCCAGATACTGCCTCTGCCGTGCTCCATGCCTGAGTTTCATGCCCGGTTGCTCTGCGTAGCAGGCATATCATATGCACACAGTAACCTGGTACGAGAGCACATTCTGCAGGCCAAGTTTCAGGCAAAAATTCATCTACAAAACCTAAGTGTGCTGGTCATTTCTTGCAGTGAATCGGGCTTTCACTAGGAATTAACATAAGCTGCAATGACTAATCTTATACTCTGTGCACTTGCTTATTTTCTTTTCACAGTTCAACCACTTTCTTCCTTAATTCTAAAACGCTAAAGTCTTACATAGCATTCAGAGCATTGTTTTCTGCTGGCTGTGTTTTGCTATGCTCTAAGCCTGTATCACAATGCATGCAAAGGATAATGGCTGAATTTGTAATGCTTTTAACTAAAAAAATACTTTTAAAAACATAAACCATAAATTATTTATTCCTCTTTGTCCATTGTTTTAAGCACTGAGTCTTCTCCCAGGATTTTACACAGTTCATTCAGTCTCTGCTGCATTTTAGGAATTCCTGCAAGTTGGGATTCCAGTCTCTGTTTTTCCTCACTCAGTGACAAACGGATAGCGGTGTCCAACTGCTCGAAACGCCAGCCGCCTTGTCCGTCAAACTGCAGCAAGTGAGTGTGGTACTTCCTGCAGCAGAAATTGAAACATTAGTGATGGCTAAGGGAACAGAGGGTTCATTTTTGCACACAAATTTGGACGTCCGTGGCGCCTCTCAGGAACTGGGAGAGTTGGCCAGTCCTGGATNAACAAATTTGGACGTCCGTGTCTCTTCTCAGTGGCGCCTCTCAGGAATTGGGAGAGTTGGCCAGTCCTGGATCATTGGGTAAGACTTTTTTCAATGACTCCTCATCCCAGGACACTCTTGTGTGAGGGATTTGGCCATTTCAAAGCCTGTCACCGGGGCGTCCCTAAGCCATCCAGTGAAGTTCAGTGGCAGGGTGCCAGCTCTAAGCTCTCAA
Organism: Sclerurus mexicanus; assembly: GCA_013396755.1. NCBI lineage: Eukaryota > Metazoa > Chordata > Aves > Passeriformes > Furnariidae > Sclerurus > Sclerurus mexicanus. Next base: position 387,849 of record VWZF01000795.1, read on the forward strand.
CACTGCCATGGGCTCCCTGCTGGGGCAGTCACTGCCCACATGGCCGGGCTCCTGAGGTCCTCACCTGCAGTGATGCTGGCAGCAGTGGGCAGGAGTGGACAGGAGTGGGCAGCAGGGCCCAGGAGGGTCCCCTCACCATCTGCTGTCCCTGGCCAAGGTGGGGGCCTCCCTCCTGGAAACGCTGTCTCTGGCTACAGTTGGCTTCACTGATACTCCATCAGATGCCTTTTACTCTGGGAGACTGAACAGCAGCAACAGACAAGGTTTGCTTCTCCCTCAAGAATGCTAGTCCCAGTTTATTTTATTTACCCTGCTTTCTGAGAGAAGTCTTACGTCCTTAGCAGAAAATACAGTGAGGAAGGCACAGTGTGCCTGATGCTACTGATAAAACTCGAGTTTGTTCAAATTACACCTCCGTTTGTTCCCTGCATCTTTTAGGGATGGCTAAAGGTAACTTCAGTCCTAAAACACGGTTTGATTTGCAAGGGGCCAAAATAAAATGTCTGTGTAGGAGTCATAGATCTTTCAGTGAGCATCAGGGTGTGTGCACCGAAAATATTCAAAAGTGTACACGAGGAGTTTGTCAAGACCTGACAAGACATCTTTCAGGAGGTGCAAGAAGAAGAGCAGAGAGTTCCCTCAGAGCTGCAGCTCTGTAATGACTGTGTAATTTATCACTATAAATTATAGAAGATGAGATGCATCATAAAACACTGATTATAAAACCCATCCAGGGAATGTGACAGTTTAATAAACTCAATGGCTTATGACATAGGACTCATAAGAGATTCATCTCCAGACTTACATTCACCACTTACTGCATATTATTCTTTGTGACCCTAAATGCTTAACTTGTCCTGCTATTTTTCCCTCGCCTAAACCTAAAAAATCAACATGCTAAGAGCTGATTGAGATGCCCAGTGTCTGCGGTTAATGAAAGTTTTAATCACTATTTTGATTAAAAGAGCAAATCTTTCCTGGTATAATCTTTAGGAGAAGAAAACAGCATGTGAACACTTCTTTTTTTCTCTGCCGTGCAGTCCCTGTGGAAGCGTACCCAAGCTAAAGGTATTTGATGCTCATTTCTAAATACTCAGCATCTCTGTTTACTTCTCCAGAACCACAAAAATCACCAGTTTTGTGATTTCTGATCATTTCAGTAATACTGTGGAGGTTACAAGAGCAATCCCAAGCCTTTCTGACTATCACTAATACTAGGAAATAAGAAATGCTGGCAGGAAAATGAATTCCAAAGATCTTTCTCCAAAGCTCTTATGCGCAACTTTCTCTCATCATCATTTACGGGTGAGATGCTCTCAAATATCTGTTTTCTTGAGAAGTGGTTTTAAAATAATGCCAAACTTCAAAAAAAATTCAATATTATTTTTCTTTATAAGTGTAATTTAAATTATTTTAAAACTAGAAGTCTATGGGAACATTTTTTTCCTACCAGAATCCTAATTTTGTCTTAATGTTTAGGTCCTGATCCAACAAAAGTCATTTCCATTGTCGCCATCTATCCAGAGGAAGGAGGAATGCTGGGGAAACCATTCTTTTTCAGAGAAGCAGACACTGATACAATTTCTTTCCTTTGAGGCAACAGACTGATAATGGATTTTTTTGTCATCAGTTTAAAAAAGCAAGCAGTCTCACAGTAGGATCTAGGAGTTCAGAACAAATAGTCTCTGCTAAAGTTAGCTTACACACCCTTGGTCTCATTTTGCCCTTTAAAATATTTACTTGTTTTATGTACTATCTACATTTATTTCGTTTGAGGGACTCTTTCATACTTAGTACTCCCTCCACCAGAATGATGTTTCCCAGAATTCTAGTATTTCTTATTTTAATAGATGAAAAAATTTTGAAAGCTCACAAATGCTGCAGATAGAGAATACAAACTGAAGTTAGAAAACAGATGTATTACTCCTATGGAAGAACAAAGAATAGTTTAACCACTTGTCATGTTTCCCATCTCCTCCCTGCACTGGTAAACTTCCCCGGGACACCTCATGTACCTTTGTCACTTTTATAGAATAACCTGGTGACATCTGTTGTGGCTGTGGTGTAGACTTAACAACTGCCTCACAGAAACCTGCACGTTAATAACTGAAACACGTTAAAAAATTTAAGAGGAAGGAATAAATAAGTTTCAAAGAATGAAAAAAAATCAATGCTAAATTAATTTACATCACCATAGTTGTAGATAAGTTATCTTAGAAAGTGCATTAGATACTGATTAAACAACTGCCCAAGTAGAAAGAGTACAGGCAAATCCACTGCCTGTCAAAAAGCAAGGACCATGATAAAACCCTGAACATACTTACCAAAGAGAAGGTCTGTGTGTTATGGAAAGCAGGGATATCCCAGCAGCTTTTGCAGCTTGGAATATCTTTCCTTCAACATCAATGCTTACAGCACTGGTACATTCATCCAGCAATGCATATTTCGGCCTTTCAAAAGCAGATAAAGAACATTACTCTTCCAGGTTTTGGACTGTATTCCCATGTTTAATTGAAACACAACAGAAAAGAGAGAGCTATTTTTACCAGGCAGCTGTCTCTCATTTACAGCTGGAGGCTGGCTAGCAACAGCATAAAGTTTCCATGCATTATTCAGGTGCAGAGACAACTTCCATGAAAAATGGGGTTTATTTCCTGGTCTGAGTACACATGATCTAATTTCTATGTTCTAGTTTGACCTAGTGTTATTTTGTCCTAGCAGCAAGTTGTGCAGTAGCTACAGCCAACTCAGAAGCTTTCTATCCACTGCCATGTATGGACTGGGCTGTCTTTGTGTGCCTGCAGTCTCCAAAAGCAAAAGGTTTTGGAGCTTGGCTATCAAACTCCAAGAGCTTCTGCAATAGTCCACCAGATGTATGCAACATTTGTAGGAGGGAAATGTTTGTGCCTGAGATGTTAAAGAAAGGGATATCTGGAAAAGATAATGCTATGTTGCTTAAGAAGCATTGCCCAAACCAAAGGCACAGCTTGTATGAATGACCAACAAGGTTTAGGGAGATTCTATGCAACCATCTGGCAGTGTTGCATATTGCAGATGCAAATTCTACTCTACTATTGCTCAAACTGTAATAGGAAACCTGCAAAACTCTTCCCCATTTTCAAAGGCTACTTAAGGAATGAATTGTAACACTTACTTGTGGTAAAACATCCGTGCCATGCCCATCCTTTGCTTTTCTCCTCCTGATAACACGTCTTTCCAGTCCATGATGGCATCCCAACCTTTTCAAAAAAATGCAAATATAATGAGTCAGGACAATGTAGGTTTATGAAGGAAATGTAGCTTCACTTGCAACATCTCTGCAATCTGTAATTAAAATCACAAAGAGCATTTCCACTGCAGAAGAGACACCTCAGGGTTCTGAATCACATCTGAAATACTTCAGTGCCTTTCCACTGGCAATCCACTGGAAAAATGTCCCTTGTGTCCTGTCAATTTTGAAAGTGGAATTCAACTTTTTTGGTCATGTAGATACTGTCAAAAAACTTTACTTACCATCTCTTTGAAAAAACTCTTTGACCTGTAACTAATATTTTTATTCTTTTTGTTTCACGGAAAAATTTGCTATTTTTTCTTGAAAGTTATGAGTGGAAATTTAAAAACAAATTAAAATAAATAAAGTGGAAAAAACAAAGAGCAGTGCTGGACTACATTCACTACTGTAGGTAAAGAAAATTGTCAGGAAACTCAACAGAAGCTCAGCTGTAGATGTAGGGATGCATCTGTTTGCACAGACAAGCAGCAAAACCGCAGACGGGAAGGAAAGTACTGTTCTATACCCATTTCCCCCTACCTTGACCCACAACTGCTCTAACATGGGGTATCCTTATTTATTATTCTGTATAGCCTCTAAGTGATTTCTTTATCACTTTCAGACACATGCAACGGGAGCATGAGGCCTTGTATCTGTGATCTTATGGCAGACTGGGCTTCTCTGAGTACTCTGGCATGATTCATTCTTACTGATGTAAAACTTCAAATAACAAAACTACCCTATTGAAAACAAGTTTTCAGTCAAACAATCCAGATGGATTGGGTAGCAAAAGAGTTTTGAAAAGGGAGAGTGTGGATGTAGCAAAAATCTGATAAGACACTTCTCTCAACAGATCATCTATTCATGACACGAGCAGCTGGAGCAGGGCTGAAAGAAAAAGAGAACATTTTTCCAAATCAGCCCAGAAACACTAACTAAAAAGTTAAAAGCCCTTTTCTGCCACTGCCAAACTGAAAATAAACATTTGCCACAAAAGACTATAAATAAGATAGAGCAAAGAGGGTGGGCTGTGTCATTTCTGGTACCTGAACAAAGGTGAGACAAGTGGGACTTGCGGAGGTGCAGGAGGCTGGGGATTGTTCTACCTGTGCTTGGTGCTACACCAGGGCCTGGCAGGACTGAATAAAACCTCAGAGAAGCATCTGAGGAGGGGCTGTGAGACCAAAATCAGGAACTGATAATTTCAGACTAAATTTCAAGAATTTTCTCTGCATAAAATTGGAAAATACAATGTAATTATTTTTTAATAAATATGTATATGGTTAGATTTAAAAACCAGGCATGCACACATCAGAAAAACATCACCTTTAGTGATCCTATAGTTTTTCCCTATTCTCCTTCCCTTCAAAGGGTTCTAGCAAGGGGTGGGAACAGTCCTTCATGAAAACTATAGAAACAACTATGCTTGTGAAGACAACATTCAAGCTGCTGCTTATGTTCTGTTATTTTTAAGGTGAGAATACAGACAAGCTCTAGGGACCTGGATCTGAGCTAGGGTGTGGGTGCATGTGCATGTGTGCACATGTGCCTGGGGAAGCAGTGTCTGTGTTCATACAGTCTCTTCCTGATCAGCTGGTTTATAAAGGCTTATTAAAAGATAAAAAGGAACAGAAGTTCAAGAAGAATCACAGAATACACTGAGCTGGAAGGGACCCACAAGGATCATCGAGTCCAATTCTTAGCTCTGCACAGGACCATCCTGTGTGGCATGGTGTGGCATGAAGAAGCATCCTCCTGTCAGCAAAATCATTCTATTATTTTCTCTAAAGATGTAAGATTTAGCCTGTGTTTACCAGGACAGAATGGTCATCTCTCTGGTTGCTTCAACTTGCATTCTAACTGAACATGAGATGTACGTCTTGTCTCTTCCTGCCTAGCTCGCTCCCTGAACTTTTCTATTTCCCCCCTGGAATGCCTCAAACAACAGATAAGGAAGGATGCATTTTTATACTACCCCTTTTAACAATTATTTTCTAATGTCTGAACAATTTCCTCTGAACACTTAGGCATTGTAAGTCATACCAAACTGACTCCCCACTGTGCACAAACAATAGTGCACTACTTGTCTCCTGTTTCTTCCTGCTGACATGGTCAGTGAAGGTCAGTAGTGTTCTGGAAATATCAGCCAAGTCAGTGGCTTCGGTCACCCATAGCTACATCAACTTCACAAATGAAGACATGAAGTGGCTCGCCCATTGTTGAACACAACACAAATGTCTAAGCAGGTGCAAACACAACCATGGCTTTCAGAGTCCAAACTCCTTGCCCAGCTTCTTTTTACAAATAGCCTTGATGTAGATGTGATGAACACTGGACATCACAGAAATGCCTTTTGCAGCCAGTAAGATAAAGAGCAATGTATAATGTGCTGGGGCACACTAACAGCAATAGAAGTACATATAGCTGTCAGCTGAAACCAGTGATAGCCTCATGATAGCAGCATTTCATTTTCTTGCACGGTTTCTTTTGTAATTCCTTTAATCTCAGTTTTCCGAAGGAAAACACAAGTTGTATCTGGCAACAAAAAGATTTACACCTGGGGTCTGTAGCCCTCTGTATCCTTCATCCTTGTGAATCCAAAGATTTCATGCAAGACGGAGCATTTAGCAGCCAGAAAAAGATAAGCTTAAAAATTCCCTTCTCCAGATTGACATTGCAATGCACCTTATCAGACATGGACTGGAGCCTTACGTGAGAGAAGAAAGGCTAGCACAGCCAGAGAGTCCTCCCCTGGAGAGTTTCTGGGCTTGGAAGCCTCTTGCAGAGCATATGTTCCTGTGCACTTTTCTAAATGAAAGCGAGCTCAGGCGCTCTGCAGGATGAATATGCAAGGGCAACCCAGAGTTGAGGAAGGAACAAAGAGACCACCAATCGCATGAGACCCAGCTCAGCGTGACACTGCAGGGATTTGTGTCTCTGGATTTCAGAGCCACTGGAAAAGCTGGCAGCGCTCTCCAGAATTCCTCATGGTACCAGTAACAAAAGCAAATCCAGGGCTAAAACAATCAGATGAAAAAATCTCAAAGAGAGGAAATGGGCTTGTCTGTGTGTTTATACATGGCCTAGCACAAAGGTTCCCTGGACAAGACCCAAAGATATGACAAGTGTGCAAAATAATGAGGAATAATTATTATCTGGGGTGCTGAGAAACCATAAACAGGTTGAACTTGTTCAGTAATGTCATCAGCCCCAGCCGGACAGGCCTGGTCACGCGTTCACGGTGCTGCTACACGTACTCAGGGCTCCTCTGCTGTGACAGGCTGTCAGCAGCCTGAGGCTGCATCGCAACTGACACTTGCTAAATATACACAGATTTTCAAAGCAGGGCAAAAGAAATCCCCTTATGTATATCTACTGCACATCTCCATGCTATTACTCCCGATTTCTAGACATCCTTTTTCATCATCTGTGCTGAATACAACCTTCTCTGCTACCTTGATCTTGTATGAAATTATGGCTCTGGCAGAACTAGGAACTTTGCAGATGTTGATGGGCCACCTTACTGATAATATAAAGGTTAAGTAACAAAACAGCATTCCTCTAATATCCAGTAGGTGAGAAAATCATTAGTTTGGGCCTCGGTAGGAAAGGATCTCTGCCCCCAGCAGCAAAGGGGGTTATTGCCAACAGCCACTGCACTGGGTTCTTCGAGGGTTGGGGCTCAGGGAAATCCACAGCAGTGGTGGTGGGGAGCGGGAGTGTTGTTTTGGTGTATTTGATATATTCTGTTGGTACTAACTGAAAGAGGTTTCACAAGAACATGGAAGGTAGGTGCCAAACTGGGCTATTTATTCTTGTAACCATTCTATTCACTTCTAACTGGGTCAAACCTTATCGCCAGAAAAAGAGGAATTTGTGTCATTGGCTGCAACGAGAACAACTTCAGGCTCCTGGTGGCTGCTTTATACTTAGAACGTGGGGACCCTTGTACTGATGCAATGTGGAAGTAATTCAGCTAAAGACAATAAAGTCACGCCAGGACAAATAATTTGAATCAGAGTTGTGTATTTCTGGCTCCATCTGGCTTTTTCTTAACTGCCTACAAAGAGCAGAACACAAAGCTGCAAAGCATCAGATTATACACACATGACTTTCGTGGTCAATTAAAGCACAAGAGGGTGGTGCCCTAAGGTCTGTTGCCTGGTTGAGGCTTAATGCTGCAGAGGATAGAGGAAAAGGGAAGAGACAGAGGTAAGGCTCTGAGGAAGAAGAGAAATAAATATTGAAGAATTGTATTAGATTTCCATAACTTAACAATTGACAGATAGCTCCATTCTTAGAACAGTTAAGGAAATGGTTCAAAATAGCATGGACGTATCCCATATATCCACTAAAAATGGTTTCTTTTTTTTTCTTTCGGACGTAGTACATTTTCCAAAAGGGTATATAATATATAAATAGAAACTTTCTGGGAATTTTTCAGCAAAAATTTTTTCTCTTGTAAAATGCCAGTGTTTGTCAAGCATCAAAGCAGTTTGCAAAAACGACAAAGATGGTTTCGGGCAAATCCTTTGCTCTACAAGCTTTGTATCAGATTTTTCACTATTTCACAGAGAATAAAGTTTCATTTTCAATAAAAATAATTCTCATTTTAAAATACTATTTTAGCTAATAGAATAAAATAAAAATTGGAATTAAAAATATTAATCTATGTATAAATAAAATTTTTCAATTGTTTACTTTCAACAAGTATTTCTGTCCGGCTGGTTCAGAAAAACCCAGAATATGAGTCTTTGTCCCACACTGCAACAGCTTTAAAAAAATATGTAAGCATACAAAACCCACATAATGTGTCAAATCATGTCACGGATTTCCACTCTCCGCCTACCTTGGCACTTGACTCCTGCAAATGCTAATGGAGAAAAGGGAACAAGTAAGTATATTATGGTCTAAAAATTTCTAGTATGTGGTAATCTCTCTCCCCGTTTTCCGGCTTTGCTCACTTCTGTCATTTTAGATCACAAAGTACCTAAGACACTTTTTTCCCCCAATATTTGCACAGTATGCCCCCATCCTGACTTTCAACAGAGCACCAGTCAACATTAACAGTGTCCTTCAGACTTTTTAATAGATTGTGTGCGTTGTGCCTGAGCAGTCAGACAGGCAGAAGAGCAAGAATGGGGTCAGCAATAAATACTTTCTTTGGCAGAGAAAGCAGAGCGAGACTCATCCAGACCTGGGGTTTCAGCTTAGCAATACAGAACAGTGACTCTGGCCAAGGCATCTTGTACGTGGAGCACAGTAACTGCCCCATCATCAGTTACATGCTCCAGCTGCAGGGTCAGAAACCACAACGATGTGCATTCAGAGACTGCCAGGGGGATGGTGTTGGCAACTGAGGGTCAATGTGTTGTTCAGTACATCTACAAGCACCAGCACACAGTGAATGCACACTCCACAGTGACTTCTTGCCACCAACAATTTAACTGCTCCTCCTTTTCTAGCTCCCCATTCCAACACTTCTGTTTGTTCTTCTGCAATCTGGGCACTTTGCTTACTGGCTCAGGAATACTAACAGGAATAGTTATAATGCCAGTGCAGGGAGAAGAGGCCTTCTCTGCAATTATTCCAGTCACTGAGTTCAGCGCTCTGCCCACTTTTTCAATTCTTGTGTCATGGGATCAGATCTGAATAAGAATATGAATCAGAACGATGGCACATTCTTATTTTCTACTGTAACTTAACTCAAGGGCCAACAGTCACTATCACATTCTTAACAAAGAAGCATTAATCCATGGAAAGATAAGGGTCTATCAAGGGCATTGCAAGGTGGAGAAGTATCTATAGGTATACAATTGCTGCTGTAAACAATTACTACTCCCCACTCTAAAACATGAAGAAAAGACACTGCAGTGTCCATTGAATACTTTGAAAATAAGACACCTTCTGCCTTTTGAACAGAGCAACAAGCTGCAATCCAGGAATGGGAATCCCAATGACTGAACCACTACTCTTTACTGTCAGAATGATCCTGAGTAACCAAGCACATACATTACAAGGCAATACACCCAAAGAACCTGCTCAAAAAGGAGCATTGACAGCTGGCAGAGAGGCAGGTTACTTTCAGCACTCCTGAATCAGCCCCTTAGAGGGGTTTAAAGAAACTTTTTCTTTTCTCTAACTGTTACTAACTTTGTCCTGTATCTGTTTAAAAAGTATAATGATGGGGAAGAAATTCAAACTAGAGATTAGTGGCTGGTAGGAACAGGAGGATGAAAATCATTGCTATGCTTGGGAAAAAAAAAAGCCATGAAATGCTCCAGTTCCTTAGACACGAAAGAAACTTTTAACATCTTGACATTTATAGCGCCCTTGTGTTTACATTGTTCCCTATGCTGAGAACAAACAACACTGAGAACACATGGCAACTTAAATAGCAAGCAGTGGACGGCAACACTACTGCCAGCCAGTGTGGTTTGCTTATTTTTAACTTGCTCACCCTGGTGGGGTGGTATTAGACACTCCTAGTGGCACATAGTCCTGCTGATCTCACAAGCTAGGGAGGTGAAAGCAGATCTGACTCTCTCTTCATTCTCAGGCTTTCAAGTCAATGCAGTCAGTGAAAGTACAAGATTTTAAGACAGGCTACATTCTGTAAGAAAATGAAGGAAGGTCAGCAATCTCACAATACCAGGAAAAGACTGGCCACTACAAGAGAACAACGATGTTCAGCTTGGACATGGATTTACTGGGGAGGGGAAGAGCACTCAGCTCTTCTCTGTCCATTAGCATCAGTAGCAATAACCATATGGCTGCGCAGCTCCTGCGGCCATAAAAGGTTTAGATCCAGTTTTGCCAGTTCAGTTAGTAAAGGTCAGTCACACTAAGGCTCACACATGAGGAAATGATTTTGTAAACCTTTTTACAAAAAATATGCAATTTACCTCCTTCTCTTTGAACTATGTGGTACAGATGAACCATCCGCAGAATAGACTCCAGATCTTGATCTTGGTAGCCCTTCTCATGCATGTCATCCACTGAGTCTGGATAGATGACTTGATCACGTAGTGTTCCAATGGACATGTAGGGCCTGAGAAAAAATAGAGAGAAACTGGTAACCCCAGGCTGGCTTCAAGTGAGCACATCGTGCTGATGCTCCACGAGCAGAGTATAATGCTTTAAACACCACGTTGCTAAAACTGGATTTATCCAGTGAGTGCATTGTGGTTGAACATTCTTCTAACCTTACACTAGGGACAATGCATTGTTTCCATAACAGTTGATTACAGGGTAGCAACAGGGGTAGTGTTAGCATGGAAACACAATGACAGATCAAGCAGAATGGATATCCATTTTTAAGCCCATTTGGAGCACCTTCACTTGGAATTGGTGAAACTATGCTGTATTTAAGGTTTGCTACTCCAAGAGATTTAGAAATTGATTTAAACACTCGCATGTTAAAAACAAGCTGTAACAAAAACATTGCAGCTCAAACTGGGAAATAGTTCCATGGTGCAGCAGGAGACACCCAAGTCAGGCAGGAGAGCATTGAAAGCCTCCTTTGCACACTGCTATTACAAAGTGCAGAATTGTGACTGGGCATAACTTAGCTGGCTCTAGAAGCCAGTATAACATTTCTGAATTGCAAAGTAGCATACATTAGAGAGGCTGATCACCTTAAACCTCCCAGCACCAGCCTCCCTTTGCCAAGCACAAGGCTGTGCTGTAAGTGAAGCAGGTTCTGAATCACGAAGTTTCCAGACCAGGTAATACCATCTGTTTTACTAAAACAAGCTGTCTCCAGTTTAAAGCCAGAGTCCTCAATCATGGTTACATCCCCGGACATGGCTACGAACAGTTTCCACAACGTCATGAGCTGTACACAGCCTCTGGTACAGCCTAGGCCCCAAAAATCCTCCCAGTCTCAAAACAAAGTAAACTGAAAGAACAGTTTCACAGCTCTCTAAAAGATACCTTTCAGATACCAGGCCTTTCAGGCTAGGATAGCAAAGGCAATCTAAGACACATCTATTTGACCATTTCTTTTGTTGCTCTTGTTCTAAGGATTTCTTGTGAAGGACCAATCTCCATTCTGTCCCATAGAGTCTGCTGATAGCTCTTGGAAGCTAGAAACATCCAAGGAACAGTCTGTCAGATTCTGAGTTTGGAAGGGAAGGACAGAGCCAAAGAACAGTCAGGCTCCAGATTCTGTCCTGCCTTCTGTGCCAACAGTTCCACTAACTCCCTCTGGGCTCATCTGCTAAAACAATGCTAGTCTTACTAAAGCTGTGATGCCTGGGATGATAGAGAGGAGCAGCCAAAACTGGACCAGCAACAAGGAGGCTTTCAGGCAGTTTGTCTTGCCACCAAGAACTGCTTCCAACAACTTCACAGAGGACTGACAAGGAGTCAGTTGTCTGCTCTAAAGTAAGCTCTGGATCTGTGTGATGGGAAAGTCTCAGCCATACTGAGGCTTTGGCTGGCAGAGATGTGTAACACCTCAGCAGATTTCTTCCCTTCCCTTGGAGGTGTCTGTGGAAGGGGCAGATTTACCCACTGTTATTCTGAGAGTCCCTAAAATACACCACAGAGTAAAGGGAAGGAATTCATAATGCAACAAATGAAGAATTACAGAAGCAAAGCTGCAATATGAACTAAAAGTCAAATGCAAGCTGGCATCAGCTGCATTGGTTTTAGTGCTTCAAACATCCATGGTGAACTGTCTGTATCCGCCCCTAGTTCAAGCACTTTCACCACCAGTTGGCTGAGGGTGAGAAGGGCAGGAGTTCTGAACTGCTTGCAAATATTTGGTCATCTCCCTGTTGTGGCAAGCACCCCCATGGTGCAAAACCAGAATCACAAGTCAAACACAAGTACTGCTGCTCCTCTCTGCTCACTGTTCTGCTCTCTGCTTATTGTGGGAAGAATACTGTTCTGGGCTGCTGCATAAACACCAGCACCAAGTGCAGTGAACCACTTACATTTATTGGGATATTGCAAAATCTCAACTCTAAACATTAAGTAACTTCATGAAGTAATGATATATTACATTTCCATAGTGCTCTCCATCTAAAATCCCAAAGGACTTTACTGCTTGCATATGTAGAAATCACTTCACTTGCTCCAGACTGCTGCCACCTCTGGGACAGAAGGCAGCAACTCCACCTGTGCTCAGAAACGTTTAAATCAGGTTGTGGCTAAGCCTGTGTAATTTAGGTGAAGCTGCAGGTAAGGGCAAGGAGGACAGAGTCACCTATCATATAATTTGTCTGGGGTTTAATACCTTACTCTTGTGAAGTATGATCCTGTAATGACTAGCAGCTCTGAGATTTGACCTACAGCACAACCAGGAAGGCAATGCTCAAAAGCACTGTGCCAGGACACTTGGTGCCATGCTGTTTACTGAGTCACCAGCATTGCTTTCTGGTACAGCTGGATTTCCCTTGTGGCCTCCCATCTAAACACACCAGTACTACCAGGCATGCCTCTCCCCACCTAGTTCATAAAAATTAAAGTCCAGCCTGCAGTGGAGTAACAAACCTCATCAATTACTAACTAGCAGAGAGAAAGAATGGCTTATGGTTATGGGTCTGCCCCAGGAGGTGGGAGACCATGTTCTGCTTCCCCCATCCCATAGGAAGGCACTCATGAACCTGAGAGGAAACTTCATCTTTCTTGGCAGATGTTTGGTGCTCCAACTCTTGACAACAAAGAGAAGAACCTCTATGGTTAGTTTACCCATTCATTTAAGGGTGGGGATGATTTGCAACCTGGGGATGTCTTCTCCCTCAACTGGGGACACAGCCTAGACAACTTAAATAATTAACTTCTAAAGTGCTTAAGTTAGATGAGATCTCACCTAACTCATACTTTCATAATCTCATACTAAACCAGAATTATCTACCAGTAACTTGAAGACAATAACCTCCTTACATACCATAGGTGCCACAAAGTTAAACACACCAAAACCTGTTAAACATCAGATGTTACTGTAATTGAGGTTACATGAATGTTATAGCTAGACATTGAGTACTAAGAAGTATGGGTAACTGGATACAGCAACACTGAAATTTTGGCTTTGTCAGTAAGCTCCTTGTTAAAATACTGTTTTCATTAATTTTTTAGCAGTTCAAGCAACAAAAACAGTCTTCTTGTCCTAAAGTAATACTTGAGTTTAACTGGACTTAATTGATTTCTGATGGAGTTTTTCCTTTCAGCCACAATGTCTGGGTTCCAGTCTCAAAAAAAGCACTCTTACAGACTCCAAAAGCAACTCCTCTGCCATGCTGAGGTCATGTCTTTGATGGTAATAGCTCTGCAATTGTTTTCTTTCTTCCTCTGCTTTCTGAAAAAAATTTCTATATTGTTTTTGAGATACAGGATTTAAGATCAGTAACCCTTTTTTAGAGCTTTAGTATCAAGGCATCGCAAAGCTAAAACTTACTCATTCTTGCCCGGTTTTCTGTCATATCACGGCATTTATTGGAACAGACATTTTCAGTTCTCATAAACTTACACTTTTTCAGTCAGTTTGATGGCTCTATTACATCAGCAATTTTAGTTTGGTGCACTTAGCATCTCACTTTGCAGCAATGTACCTTCTTGCAATGCTCTTAGAACTTGCTGCAATTCTGCTAGAAACAAGCCATCATCCCTAGGGTTTATGGCTTTCCCCCTTGCAGTGAAGGCTTTAAAGAAAGATACTATCAAGACATGCTGCAATCTGAAGCCTGTGGTATGGACAATTCCCCAGGGCCCTATTGACACATGACATTTTGTACAATGCTGGCAAAATAATACAGCAATCATATGGGGAAGAGGAGCAAGTGTTGCCGATGATATGTTCTCTTCGTCCCAGCTTTGGGAAAGAAGAAGGGGACAGGTGCTACAGAACAGTACAGAACGTACCAGTCACTTGTCTTTCCACACAGAGGACTTGCATGCTGGAGCTGTCATGCACAGAGAAAAAGGTGTAATGCAAATTCAAAAGGCCTGTAGATATACACTGCACATGGTAGCCAGGCTCCATTAACATCTAGTAATATTCTGATGTCTTGAAGAATAGAGGACTTCACACTTTCAGGTAGTAAGTTAAGGAAGATGACTTGCTTAGGTGTCACGAAATCTCTGTTCTAAAATCAAAACAAGCCATGTATGTATGTATTCAAAGGTGTATTCAAAATACTGTATTCAAAGCTGTTTTCATCTTCTGTGCAAAATAAACCTTGCTGATAGAAATGATTATCTGCTCTGACATCCATAATTTTATATTAAAGAATTACAGCAACTGATCAATATGGACTTTGAGAATCTCTGAAACAAGCTGAATGGTCAGAGTCTTAACCACAAGCATCCTGGAATAAGAAAGGGATCAAAAATAAAAATAAACCCTAATTAGGTGTCCAATATAAGTGCCCAAGGAAAGGCTTCCAGGTACAGTCTAAAGCTCATCTCACCTTCCTTGGCACAGGCTGTGATTAACACTTCCTCTGTGGAAGGCAAAGTCTAAAAACATGTGGCCTGTGACTCTGAAATCCATCTGCATGGCCCCAACTGCACAATCCACACGTGATTTGGATTTGCTGTCCAAGTGTGTTTGAAGTAATTATTGCACTATTATTCTTGTGGATATGCAAAGGTAGGTGGGAAAATAACGTGCAATGCAACTATAAACACTTGACTGACCCATTTTATAAGCTTCTGTTTCTGGCTGACAAGCTGCCTCTCTAATACATCCAGGTGGAGAGAGAAAGGGGAACACTACACCCAGGATTCTCCTTTTCAGATAAATTGCAGCATGGATTTTCAAATGAGATTGGGATGGTTTCAGAGAGCAAGCAGAGTGCTTGCTTTGATGACTAAAATAAAATTCCAAATTTAGGCACCACTATTTAAGAAGATTATACTGGAGCCCCAGCCCCAACCAGGGAGGTATCTTCCTAGGAAATTTGGAAGATCTTAAGGAGTCAGCACTTGCACTGAAGAAATCTCCAGTCCAAAAAGCCAAATGTTGTCTAATTCCCCAGAAGGTCCAGCACAGCATGGAATATGAGAGCAACAGTTTCAAGTGCAGCACAAACACTGCAGGTACTAGAGATGCAAGAAGAGGGGCTGATTGACAAGTTTACCATTAGCAAATCTTTTCCAAGAACTGGTTTCAGGCTAAATTCTTCTCAGCTTGCAGGGCATCAGATTGTTATTTTCTAGGCTAGCATCCCAGCTAAAAGGAGTCAAAGGGAGGGCACCTTCTAATCTTCCCACTGAAGCGAGGAAACTGCTGTTAAGAGGCAGGAACCATGTGTCCACAGGGAGAGTTATTGGAAAGAGCCTAACTATACACTATACCAGTCAGAGTCCTCAACTGGAAGGAGGGAGACGTCAGTACCACTCTTTTTCTCTCAATGCTCTTTAATATAAAATGCAGCAACTATACCAATCCTTCAGTAGCATTGTAAAAACATACTAAAGGGGACTTTAATCTTATTTTGGTGCCTGCTCTCAGGAGAGGGCTTGTTAGAGATAAATGGGTTTAACATTCAGCTCTCAGTTTGGCATCTAAACTGCAGTAAGAGGCAGAAGATCAGACATGTATTTATATTTAGAGATTCCTATAGGTTAACTCTAGGTGGCTCCCTTTACCTACTACATACATGTTTTGGATCATTTTCCAAAAACTTGAAATCTCTCCCTGATCATTTAGGGAATCCACACATATTTGAACATTCCATCACCTTGCTTGCCAAGATCCTAATTTTTAAGAGCAACTCAGCAAAACTCCAGTTCTCGCAATGCTCCTGATTTAGATCAATAGTAAAAATTCCAGTTTTCAACAGCACCAAAGCTTGATCAACAGTGATGCTCAAGAAACAACAGCATCCACTAATTAAAGTGAACTGAATTCTTAATAGTGCTTTGATGACACGAATAAAATAAACAGAAAAAAAAAAATTGATGGCACCACCACTACAGCTTTGAGAAAATAAAATGTTTTGAATGAATATGAACTAAGTTCTTTTTAAGTAGTGTTGTATCCACTACTCTCAAACAGAAGGTGGTATCCCCCAAAAATTAAAAAATAATAAACAATAATCATCAAAATTAAAAACCATAACAGGCTGAGTTTATTGCACTGTGTCTAGTTCAAGAGATTTTAAGGCCAGCTAAATTTTCAGCAAGCCTTCTAAATTTATAAATAATACAAATTTTTAAAATATCCTACACTGAACTTTGCTCTCCACTCATACAGAACTAGCCAGGAACATCCTCTAAATATTTCAGATAGATCAGTTACCAGAGTAGAATGTAATCAGCTTATGTCCATTAACATGAAATGCACAGTAGGAAAGGCTGAATTCTCAACGCATTTAACTAGAATCTGACATCAAAGGCTGAAAAAAATCACACTAATCACTCTGTGGCTTTTTTTGCAGAGAAACTGTGCTCATCTCTGCAAGAAAACAATCTGGGAGGAAATAATAACCAGAAAGGTAAAAGAAGCCTTTAAATTAAAGTGCTATTCATGCTAAGGTATCATCTCATCTCATGATTATTCACCATTACCAAGACCACGTACAATATTACTAGAACTGATCAGAGAGCAAAAAATGTTTAAGGGGAACAAGTCACATAATTATCCAGTCTGTTTGTATCCTGTGATAGGCAGTGAAAACACAAAAACACATGCATAATTAAAATCAAACCTCAAACAATTTTTACAAAATACAAGCAGCTCATGCATTCTGAAATAATTATACCTCCTGCAATGAATCAATCAAATGAAGGAAAAATGCTCTCCTTTTCTTAAACATCCAGTGTTTGCAGGCCCAGTCTTTTCATACCTCTGGCAGTACTGATGATAAAAGGATTATTTGGATGGATGATCACAAAGATCAATGAACTAAGAAAGAACAATGAGCTGCTCTGGACAAGATTCTAGCCCGCCAGTCCCACCAGGAATACTCCAGCCTAAGAGGTGGTTCTGATTTTTATCACAGCAACGTAACACAATGAGCAAGGCAGTTTCCCTCTTTTGGAAAGGTCCCATTCAAGATTTTGTAGATGAGAAGTGACACCTTAGTTCACAGAGAAGAGGAAGTGTAGACACTGAAGCCTCTAGAGCAGAGGCTGACTTTGCTCTGGGTTTCTACAATGCTTAGTTTTCCATGCATAATTTCTCCATGCACTGTGATATGAATACACAAGTCATACTAGAGCAATAGTATGTCTGCAGTGAAACACCCTGCCAACAAGTGAGAAGTCACACACTGCACTGACTTCCTTCTCTTACCTGCTGTGAAACACTGCATTACACAGGTCAGAACGTGACAGCCAGAATACAGAGATGCACTGTGTATATGGATGCATGGCTATAAGCATTACTGGTACCTGATGTGGCTCCACAAGGGAGCTACAGTAACCTCTAGAAGAGACTAAAACTGATAGAGTATAATTACTGCAAAATGTCAGGCAGATAAACAAGCCTGGAAAAATCTTCCCTCTTGGGAAAGACACACTGCCATCTAAGCTAGGCAGGTGCACACATGCTGAACTGCAGAAAAAAACCCACCTGCTAAATGTTCCCATGAGACCATGAGACTCAAGAAAATGAACTGAAAACCCAGAGTTCTGGGGACCACTCAGCATTGTTTGCAGAAGAGACTCATCTCACCTAGGAGTTACTCATACAAGGCTGAGCTAGTCTCCCAGGCTCTGTTTGTAGTCAATGGTATCCTCCTGTGAACTCGCCCCAGGACACAGGACAAACAGCTGCAGTGATCCAAATGGGAAGACTGTGGTGTGTTACCTAGTTAGTGATCTGTGGAACAGTTGATCTGAGTGGCCATGGGCCTGTGCTATGCTTTACTGCCCTGTGTTGGGTTGTGCTGCACATACAGCTTGGCCTTCAGGCCTGTGCAGGAATGCACTTATCTCCTGGGTGAAGGATAAACTTTGTCAGCTAACCATCCTGGAGGGGCAGGCATCAGCTCCCACTTGGCACCAGCAGTTACACCACCTGTGTGTCCTTGTCTTTATCTCCAAGCAAAGCAGCATGTTCTCATGGTGACATCCTCTGGTTTGACAGTAGAAGTGACAAATGACATTGTTTACTTCTAAGAAAATCCTACCAGAGTGCTAAAGACCATAATGCTAAGGAACCTTAGCATGGATGAGACCAAGTGTAGCATGCTGTGCTGTGACTAGAGGTCTATCTGATGCTGCAAAATGCTGGGCTCCTAGCATCTGATGGGATGCAAGTACCACAGAGCTGACAAAAGGACTGGAGCATCCCTCCTGTGAGGAAAGCCTGGGAGACCTGGGACTGTTCAGCCTGGAGAAGAGAAGGCACATGGGGATCTTTGAAGGGAGGGTACAGAGACGACAGAGCTGGGATCTTCTCAGTGATGCCCAGTGGCAGGACCAGAGCTAATGGGCACAAACTAAAATAGACAATGCCATATGAGCATCTGGAAACAATTCTTCACTGTGAGGGTGATCAAGCAGAGGAACAAGCTTCCCAGAGAGGCTGGAGGGTCTCCATCCTTGGAGATATTCAAAAGCCATCTGGACATGGTCTTGGGCAAAAAGCATTAGGTGGCACTGTTTGAGCAGAAGGGTAGACCAGATGACCTTCAGAGGTCCCTCCCAACCCCAACCACTCTGTAATTGTGTGATTATCTATGCTATCAACTTATTCTTTATCTCTAATAAAAGCTATTTGAATTAATGCATTACAGAATATGTATATCTTTCTCAGTGGCATGAACAATGGATGCTTTTGTTGGTGTATTGCGACAGCAAATCACCTTCCAGAGGTAGACAGTTCACTCATCATAAAGCTCGCACAAGAATGTCTAACTTTTAGCTGCCTAAATGAACATAGACAAATTCTTCCTTTGGTGTATGAGTTGACTTCTCTGGAGGGTGGGAAGTTAATGGTTTTGAAAATGGTTTTGCCTCCAAGAAATGCAGAACAGAATCACTGTACTGAATAGAACTCATATTTACCTTGAAAACCACAGTGAGTTGGAGGAGGGACAGACGGTGAAATCCTCAGCCTGAAGGCAGGCAAACCCAGAACCAGAACCTAAGAAATATGTCTGGGTGAGCAGACCATGGAGAGGCTGGGAGAAGGCTGAATTACCTCAGAGCTGGGACACAGTTCTGGAGCCCAGGACACAGGGGCAGGCAAAAGGTGAAGCCTGTAGAGCATGGGAAGAACTACTAGCTTCTCTTCAAGAGGGAGGTGTTGGCTATGCCAACTATCTGGATTTTTAAAAGCATAGGGCACTATAATGGAGTTTCTGGTTGAAAACTATAGTAGGAAGAAGGAAAAAGGACTTCTTCCCAGGGAAGTTGATACATTTGTTATTAGAGCTTTCAATTGTCCTTCCTTCACAAAAGCCAGCATCCTTTCAGTCTTTTCATAGCAAGCTTTTTATGTTGGGCAGATTTTGTAGTTTATGTTTCCCAGTGTGATGTAACCAAATTGCTTCTCATAATTTGATACGTCTAAGGCATCTGAAGCATGTTTTTTGACATTCCTAGGTAAAATATTATTGAAATACTACACACTTGCCACTCTGTTAATCTGTCAAAGATCTTTTGTTAAACAGTTGCAATGTAGGGCAATAAGGTGGAGGTAACTGCTCCAACTGGACACAGTAATGGCGTTTCTCTGCAGAAACTAGGTCATGTAAATGCAACCACCAGATTACTCTCTGACATGATAGTTTGTACCACTGTTACACAGAGTTCTCAGTTAACCTGTAGGTCAATCTGTTCCACTGGCACTGCTATCAAAACTGCCTCATCCCTGTAAAAGTTCAAGGCCAGGCTAGATGGAGCTCTGACCAACCTGGTCCAGTGGAAGATGTTTCTGTCCACAGCAGAGAGGTTAGAACTAGATGACCTTTAAGGTCCCTTCCAACTCAAGGCATACCATGATTCTATGAACTGTTTCTATCAGAAACATGAACCTAACACAGATTAGATAGACTGCAATTGTTTTGCAGGATAAATCCTATAAATACGAGCCACGTACTCAGTTCTTATAATCTGTTAACGGCTCTGTATTTATAAAATGCTTGTCAAGCTTAACCTGACAATGTACTTTAAAAAAAGTTCAAAGTCTACTTTTCCCAGCTTTTAAAGTAGCTGGTTGTCAGAGATCCTAGCAGAAAAATTCCTGCAACTTGCGTCCTCTCAGACAAAAATTTAGATAATACTGAAATTACTGCACCAAATCAAACCTGAACTTTCACGGTGACTCAAACTTGTCACAAGAGTCTCCATTAGCAGCAAACATCATAGTGGCTTCTGTGCTTCAGACAACTGTCCACTAGGAAATGCACTGGTCTCCATATGGAGTCAAAGTTAAGTATGCATCAACACATCTCAATTTCTCACCCATGTTTAGTCCTCCTGGTACTTCCTATAGCCACAGCTTGCTCCAGACACGCCCCCAGTCTGAAGAGACTGAGGGATCAAAACCCCAGAACATGCTGAAGTCCTTCACAAACATCAGTTTAGCAGTAGCCCTTAAGATCAGTGTTGGACATAGAAGTTGACTTCAGTTCTGGGATTTGTGCAACACTTTCCTTAATAAAAGACTCATAAACTCTGTTTTAATCAGCCAACTCTTGTGTCTGGCCAGTAAAGAAGACACCTGGCATGGCTCGAGAGGGAGTAGCAGCTAATCCATAAAATCTTTTCCCACCTCTGACTAGCAGTGTTGGTGAATTTTGTTCACAATGTCCTACTGAGAGGTAGTCATTACTTTTGACCAGCCAGCACACAGACCTAATAATAAACATTCAACCTCTACAGCTGTGAGCGAGGCTTCAGTGGAAAGGGAGAGGTTTCACAGTGATCCTGGCAGGCAAAGCTTCAGCCAACCTATGGGGCAGCAAGGCAAGAACTTTTCTGTTCTAGGGGAGGCAAGACAGAACTTCCTTCAACCAGGAAGGAGAAGTGCAAGCATTTCTATATGAACGCCAGAAATGGAAAAAGCTGTGCCCTGACTGAGGGGAGAGCCTCAGAGCCCTCTCAGATGCAAGGCCACAGTTTCTCATGCACAGCAGATCTGAATTAAGCTTTCTTCAAATGATTCATCTCTAAAAAGAAAAAAGAAGACACAATGTAGCGGGCAATTAGTTAAAGCAAATCTATATCAAAATAATACGCAAACTGAAGCGTGTTATGTTTCGTGTTATCGCTTCTCTACCAGACTTTTTTCTCATCTGTCAGATAAGTGGTGAACTTTGGAAATAAACACATTGAAAAGGAGCACCATGAACTTGATAACAGCAAGCATGACAGACAGATCCAGTGTGCCAGGGATTAGGTATCTATACAGCAGGACCTGAAATGATAGCAAAGTATTAAAGGACCAAGTCGATGTGGTGGTGTACTGTCAGCAAAATGCTGAAGGGCAGCGACAATTCCTAGTACAGGGTTGGCATGAGCAGCCAAGGTAGTTTAACTCCAGCTGACTCAACTAATAGGATCATAGATAAAGACAGAGCAGTATTACCTGACAAGAAATTAGGATATGAAAAATACAACACTGCATAGAGACATCTGAGCCAATCAAAATGAGATGAGGCAACAGAACTCACATAGGCGTATTTGCACACCACTTCACTTAGGCCACTTCTCTAACAGACCACACATTAACAAGAAAGCAGTCTGATACAGAAGAACCATATATACATGTACTCTATATGCACAAACTTTCATATGCCACTTAGGGTATCTGAAAGTGACACACAACAATTTTGCAAGATTAAATTCTTTACATAATCAAGAACTGTCTTACAATGTCAGTGTCACTACTATCTCCATGATTCACATTTGAATCACATTGTAATCTTTGTATTTTCATGTGCTTATAATGTAAAGATTACTTTTATTCTATCACTTTATTATTTATATCACTTAGAATTGAAATATTGTTGCTTAGTTTCATCCACATGATAAATATCCTTGGACTACCTTAGGCAAATCACATCAGACATTTGGATTACTCAACAGAGCTAAGGAGAGGAAATATATCTCTGTAGCTGATGCAATTTTGATTAGTAGCCAAGGATATTTTTAGAATACAGAAGGAAAAATGCCAGACAGGAAAAGACTTGTAAAGGAACCCCAGATAAACACACCAGAAATAGAGCAGATGTATGCAAAATCAAACAGCTTAGAAGGCCCAGATAAATCTTTAAACTGTTACATTCCATACTGTCCTAGCATTAAGAAGAAGGCAGAAAGATAGAGGTATATAAATCTTAAATGACAAAGAACAAACAACATTTGATACTAGTTCATCTTTGGTTGCCTCAGTCTTAGCATCTGATAAGCCTGGTGTTGAAAGAAAGAAATGTTAAGAGACCTACATGAATAAGCCATAGAGAGAATACAGAATTGGACCATCACTGTGACTGCTGTAAAAGTGGTCTTCTACTAGAATGGCACACAGAAAAACAGAGAAACTATGCTTGCTATTGCAGAAACACAACTCTCACAAAAATACTCCAATTATGGTAGAAGCAAGCTGGAGAGAAAAAACAGTGACAATGGATGAGGAGAAAAAAGTACCACGGATTAAGAATTGCTCCAAGCTCTATGAATGTGAATCAGTCCTCAAGAAAGACAGAGAAAATGCTGATGGACATTTTAGATATGTGCTCTGCTAGGAAGACTTGAGAGTCATGATTGAAGGTTATGGAACCAAGAGAGACCGCATGAGATATTCCTCCATGCAACTAAGACAATTAGACGCAGCAGGCAGAAAACAATTAACAATTTATATCAATAACCCAGTGGTAATTAGAGCTTCACTGCAGCTTTATGGTGCAGAGATATTGAGGAAAATTCCTGTGGTGTTGTCAAGGTAACCTGCAAGCATGTAGGTGTGGAATTCTGCTGGCATTTATATCAAAAGATGAGAACTATGGAAAGGAGAGCCAACGTGCAGAATCTGCACTTCCTTACAACTGAAAAAGCTGAGACTTTTACTTGGAGAGCAAGAAAGGCTGGAGTAAATGCTAGGAGGAACTGCATGCTAGAGCATACTTATTCCACGGAGATGGAGTCTCCTCCCACGTTTGAGACCAACAGAGTAGAAACACGGCACAGTCTGGAGAAACAGGCTACTTTCAGAGACACTGCTGATATGCTATGAAAGGCTTGACTGCTCCATTAATTCCCCAAGTGCTACAGATATATCTTGTGGTTATATCTTCAGCATCAGTACTCATGTTAACCACTACATACTTTTGCTAATTATTTATTATTTAAAATGATGTTTCTGAATTCTGATTTGACATGATTCCTTACCAACAAGAGTGCCACAAGCATTTCATTTTTTATTCATGCTACCTTCTTGGCCAGTTGATTAAAAGAGGAATGCAAAGAGGTGGTTAACACAAATGGATTTTACTTTGCAAAAGAGGGACAGACAAGTAGAAGAAGGGGTAAGAACATATACTCTGCCTGTTACTGATGCTCCGGTGAGATCTGACAACTTGCTGAGCTCTTTCCAGTTCCTAGCACTGATCCAACAAGCTGCTTTGGGCGCCAAATGATGCTGGACTGCTTAAAGCCTCTTCAAGGTTCCCTCCCCTCTGCTATCCCACTCTTCTACCCACCCTCCTCTTGTACAGGCCTGTCACAGACAGTGGCAGAGTTGCTGAAATCCCTGAGCTTCTCTCACCTCGCCCCCCAAAATGGGCAGTTTGTCCCGTCAGCCTCCAACAGAATTGTGACTGATTAAAGACTAATTCTGCAATGACTACATAAGAACCCTCATAGTGATTCACAGTAAAATATAAAAAAAGCAGTATAATGATGCTAAGCAATCTAAAAACCCCAAAAATATGGGGAATCTTAAGACCATTTTACAGCCTACACACCACTAAGTAATGCTAACTACAAAGTACTTGAAGTGCTGATGAAATTTGGAGTATACAATGAGCTAATTCACTTTTTAATAAATCATACTTCTGTGTGTAGCTTTCGAACTCAGCAAAGACATGTGATTTCCCACACATTTCTGGAATACTATGCTGGAACATTAGAAACAGAGATGAGAAAATAATCTTTTCAGTGAATTCTTATTTACTATGGAGTATTTGGTTACTCAGTAGTCACTCTATTCTGCACCATTCATGTGTGCAGATGAGGTTTCCCCCATCTGACTCAAAAAGGGCTGATGCAGAATTAAACTCAGCCACAGGCACGCAGAAGTAAGCCCTTACCAGGCTCAATGCTAACTGTCCACTCATGGAATGCCATCTCCCATGTTCTCAGAACAGAGACGTAATGCATACACATAAATACACTGATGTCATGCTAACTTGCTGCTCTGATGGATATCCACCAATTCAAGAGCTTTCTGCTATACCACAGTTTTCACCTAGCCCCCAAACAAAAGAGTGAGGTAGGTGGAAAACAGGTTGACATCAACCTACCAGCTCCAAGATCCTGTCAGTCCAGAACATCTTCCAGACTGACAGGAACAATTTTCCCTAAAGTTATGATGAAATATACACATGATGAAATGTAGCAGGACACTGTATTTTTAGTCTAGAATGCACAGAATTATGTCTGGAAAAAAAATAAACAGATGGAAAATAATCCTAAGCAAGCAGCAATTTATACAGGGTTAATAAGCAAAATGGTTGCAGCAGTAGGACCTTGCAAAACAAGCTTCTTCAGCTGGTGGACTTCAGAACAGTTTACAAAATACTACAGAAATTCTTAACGTAAACTAGAGCCAGGGACAGACAAAAAAGCCCAAATGAATGTGTAATTTATTTAGGCCATAAATAAATGAACTGTTAAAACACTGAGAAGTAGATTAAAGGCAGAAAAAGTGCCTCAACCACATAAAGCAATCCACACAAAAGCCCTAAAACTCCAGCAGATCTGTTGCAAGTCTTGTCCAGAAAAGAATAAACTTCAAGGTAAACCTGAATAACCTTCAAGTAATTCTTGTGTCTCAGATATTCATCAGACTCTGCATGTCAAAAGAACAAATAACATTGACCAAAAAAAGCAACTTGGGATCCTCAAGGACATCCTAACAAACTGCTGTCTTTTATCAACCCCTTCACAGACATTCACCCACAAGCACCTACAAGACTTAGTCTTGGTCCCTTTCTAAACACAAGACAATGATGAATGACAGGCTACACTTCTGAGCCACCAGAACCCACACCAACACAGCTGAAATGTCCCCCAAAGTAGACTTCAGAACCTTCAGCCACAGTCAAGGTGTAGCACTTCTGCAGAAGAGCCCTCTCTGTCACCATTGCCCCATACACCCAATTACACTACTCTGTCCCTCGGGAATACCCAAGAGCTCTTAGGATGGACTACATTAGGCCAACCCCTACATGGCTTTGGTCACAGAGGGCTGCAAAGACATTGGGTGAATTCTGGCCAAAACTTTGGAAATGTTTCAAAGAGGTCTGCTGAACCAACTCCCCCAGCACTGCAAAGTTAGGGGAAGCAGCTAAGAAAGAAACATCCTCATGGAAATGAAAACCCAGCAGAGGTGATTCAATCCCCTCAACCAGCACCTTGGCAAATCTGCCTGAACTCAAGGTGAGTTTGCCTGCATCCACAGAAAAGGCTCTAGGCAAGCCAGCCACAGGTGTAGATCTGAGTAGGGGCTGGGATCACACACAGGATGGAAGTGGCTGAAACTCAAGATTTTCTGCAAGAAAAAAATTTAGAATAACTTTTGTTCTGTGTAAGAATGAAACTGGTTTTAAGAATGTCCTGGACAATGGGTATTCTGAAATATTGTTTTGAAAAATGTAAAGCATTTTGCTCCAAATTCCTGAATAAAACCCTTGAGTGGATCAGAAAAATGACAATGGTTAGCAGTAAATTATAGAGATATTTCAAAAAATTATAAAGCAGTGTTCTTTGCTACCTTCATCTGCAGCAAGGAAAATCTGCTAATCAGTTAATATTTTCCATTCAGCTCAATAGCTTGTACTTTTTAAACGAGACTACAAACTGAACCATGAATATTTCTTTTGCCCATTAGAAAGAAATAAATTACAAAAAGAAAAGATTCTGTGTTTGATTTTGCTTTTGCAAAACAATGTAGTTAGAAGTCTCTAAGGAGATATTCTAGAATCAATTGCATTAAAAATGTACTGAGAGTCAAACAGCATGTCAGAATACAAAAGAAGCACAAAAAAGACATGCTTCTCTTAGTGAAATGAGCACATATTATTAAAAAGGCAATCTGCAGTTACTGTTGGATTGCATTGTGGTTTTGTAGTGTGAAAGTTCTGAACATTATTTCAACACTGAAACCAAAACACTCTAATTTGTATTGATCTCTGTTTTTAAAGTGAAATCAGAATTGAGGTGCATGAAGTCTATTTCAAACTCCTTTCAGACTCTAGTCTGCTCCCATGATTCCAATCATCCAGGACATTAGCCATCAGAGGAACACAGGCTCCAACACAAGTGTATGTGAGCCCTTTCCAGTGACTAATGATGTTGTATCACCACCAAAAAGGGTTTATCTTCTTTTTAGCATGCTCCACAAAACTGATACTGTGCTTACAGCCTCATCACTTGGCTGTACATGTCACAGATTAAAACTGAGAGAAGCAGGGTCAAAATTCACATAACCAGATAAAAGATATCCCCTTGAGCAGGACACATACCTTTGTGGTATATAAAACATGTGTTGTGGAGGAGGTTTGTAGAGAACTCCTTCATACACAGGCCACAAACCACTTAAAATTCTGAAGAGTGAACTCTTTCCACAGCCATTGGGTCCAGTGATTAAAAGATTCATCCCCTCCTGGACCTGTAAAGGGGATGAACACACAGAGACGTTACTATGCAGTGTATGTGTCACAGGACAGCCTAAGACTGCTAAGAGGGAGTTACCAGAGCATTTATGTCAAATATCAAGCCATTTCATTGATTAGCTGCACATATTCATGCAACTATTCTGGGAACAGTGGCATGAGATATAATATGTGGGCTGAGGTAATGAAAATAATTTCTATTATGTCTGAGTATCTCTATAAACTACACTGATTATATTACAGTGTCAGTGCCTCCCAGGCAGAATCAATTACTCTAATGCAGATGAGATCCAAAGGTGTTAATGGTGCACTGAGCAGCACTGTGCCTATCTATGATGTTCACTGCAGCCATGGGAGGCCTATCAAATTATTTGGAAAATTTACTTCACATTGCCCTTTCCCACTTAATTACCTGTGTTAGTTTGGCTGTGAGGCACTTTTTTGAACTCATTTGAATATTATCCTGTGTACATATGTGTGTATTTACCCAAGATCACAATGCTACTGTCTATGCTTTATAGAAATACATTGACGACTATAGTTTGTTTCTGTCTCTTGGGCTAAATGAACAAATATAAATGTCTGCTTGATCATAAAGTTGTGATTTTACACATCTGAAATTCCTACACTGAAGTTATTGCAAGTTTTGCTATAGCTAGGACCCTTTTCACCCAGTTTCTTATTCCTACATCACAGAGGTTGCAAAAGGAACACTGCTTTAGCTAAATTAAAAGACCTGCTGGAATTGTTCATGTTAGTGTTCTGATAACTTCAACTCTTTTTAAAAATAGTAACACCTGCACTGGAACATCAGGACAGGATACGTAGGGGAATAATTCAGTAGAGATCATTCATTAAAATTGTGAGCAAGGACCAAGAGGTATCTGGAATAGGTTTTTAAAAACAGTACAAGTTTCTACTGAGTAAACACTCCCCAGCTGGGCTTGTGAACTATGCTGTCAGCTATTAGTCAGCACTGCTCTTTGTGGTGATCAAGCCAAACTACAGACTCGATTCTTTCACTGTTGCTGTGAACTCAGACTTTCAAAGCAGCCTAAGTGAGTAAAGCATCCCAATTTCACTGAAATTAACTAAAGATGGATGCATGCTACCATATACACCTTTGAAAATCTCAGTTTGGTTTGTCACCTGGCAACAGCACCAGAAATCCTCCTTTCTCTTTCTCTGAGCAAGATAAACTACATATGTCTGCCTCTATCGAGCTACTATGCCTACCTTTCTGGATTTCCCTTTTTATCCATATGCTCCTCCAAGTACTTAACATAAGGTATATGAATTCTGTGCTGTTTATGTTAATGTGATGGCAACAATCAGAAGATTCTTGCATATCATCTTACTTTGAAGTTTAGTCTGGAAACCACCACATCGCCATTCGGAGTAATAATAGGAACATTTTCACAAATAATTCCTTGATCAACATCAATTACTTTCCCTGGAAAGAAAAAAAAAATAATTAAGAGTTTGTGAAGCCTTCCACTAAGCAATGATTTGTGACAGTGTCTGTGCATGACTGAGAAATATGGATTGGTGTTTGAAACAGCTCTTTTATGTGCTCCAGGTTCCCCTAGTGGAAAATCTGGATAATAAATCTTAGCTAGTCAGAAAGACACTGTCAGCAGTAGCAAAGAATGTGCAATGAATCCTAAATTTGATCATAAACATAATGCACAACATGCATTATAAATACATGATGCACTATAAAGACATGTTCATTCAAATTCTACCTGTATTTACTGTATTCTGTTTTAAATAGCTGTTTAATACCAATCAATAAAAAAGTTCAAGGACAGCCTTAGCCACAGACAGACCAGTTAACCTTCTTTTGAGGATTTAATTAGAAATCACAACCAGCTCTGAAAGTCGGAAGACACTTCATCCTCCTCCAGCAACAAAACCAAAGAAAGTAACATTTAATGGCTTGCTTCCATCTCTTTTTGATGCCACAGACACCATAAACATGTCCTGTAAGCCTTTGCAGAAACTCATCTAATATTTCAGTCAGGCACACACCCTTAGTATTTGGATTTCTGGCAAATTTAAATATGCAATCCCTCCTGAACATTTGGATATTCTGTAATACAAGGATTTTGAAATAAATTCTCCTGGAAACAGTAAAAAATTTAACTTCTTAGTCGGCTCTTAATGGACTTCTCTAACAGAACACAACCAGTTGGGTTCCTAGACAAATATAAGAAACTACCTTTACAGAAAAGATGCAAAGAGATTTCTTTTCATTAGAAAGCTCTTGATTTATAACTTAGACTATTCTGAACAAAATGAAACGTAACTAAGGCAAAATTAAGTTCATTATAAAAGGCATTTCCTTCAGTTAAGGTTAGTTTTATATTTTCCATATAGAGGCTCTTTGTTCAATTGCTTGCAACTTTGCCACACTACAACAGCCTGGACAAAAATTTCTGTGCCTTGTATCAGTCTAAGCATTCTTTTTTTCCTAAAATAAGTTTTATTTAAAACAGTTCTGTGGTACCCAGCATGAGATTATGGTGGAAAAAGTGTTTTGTTGTTAAAGAAGTTACTTGGATACAGTGGAGACACTGTAGTTAAAATAAATCTATGCTAAAATATAGTAAGCTAGTAAGAATTTAGTAAACTTAATTCTCATTTCCTAATCCTAACTTCACACCATTTGACTGCAATTTTTGCATGCTTTTAAAGTATATTTATGTGCAATCAGAAATACAATTTGATGGTATTTGTACAAGATGTACAAAATTCTATTTAATTTTAAAAATTCTGAATTATTAGATACACTATAAAGCAGTAATATTATCTAGAAAAATAGTATTATAATTTTTGTATTTTCAAATTCTTACTGAAAACAGAAAATGCAAAGCACAAAACAGACATCCCTTAGTTACATAGACTTATACTGGATGATTCCAAAGGAAATAAGTATTATGTGTTCAAAGAGCCATTGGGGAAGCTGAATACTAAGATTTTTCTTTTCTAACAATGCAGACACATTGACGTGAGCACGTGTATTTTTATCCCTACACAAATCCACCCTTCAGGGATTTCTGAAGTAGCGACCAAAACAAAGGAGGAAAAACAGTATTACAATAGGACTTGTCATAAAGTGCGGAATCCGTGGCCTAGATTCATCTGGCCTAAATTCTTCTTAAATCCTTGTGCACAATGCTTGGTCTTGGCTAGCTGCCTCTGAGCGCTATAACCACTCCAGAGCAAATGCTAGTCACCATGGCTTAGCAGGAATTCACACTGGATGAAATGTGTGACTGCAGTGGAATGAAATCTTGGGAAAAAGTTGCAGAGAAAAAAGGAGTGGGGTTTAAGTACACTAGACCAAAAGGGAACATGAACAGCATGCTCACATACCTGAACTGTATTTGGTTTTTGGTTTAAGCACAAGGATCTAAAAGGAGTACCCAAATTACTTTGTTGCTCCAGGAACTACAAAACTTTTCTCAGGTACGTGACAAAATGCAACAGTTATAAAATGCCATTTCTTTTAATGTCAGCCAAATATTACCAAGATCCACAAGATTAAGACATCAGCTATTTCCACACCTATCCACCATGCTGCATCAGATTGTTTGTTATGAAGAACCTTGTCAGAGGACCTTTGAGAAATCAGAGCTGAAGGGCAGCACTGTTGAAATCGCTGCAAGGAGTTATTTCATAAAGAGCCCTTTGGGGCCTTTAACTCTACCGAGGTTTAAGTTTCCAACAGTCAAAGGGAGGGAATGAGGCTTTTCAACATCACAGAGGGGAGCAGCTGAAATGGTGTGCTGGAAAATGAGGAAAAACCCATTGCAAAACTGCCTTTCAGTACCTCAGACAGAAGCTGGATGCAAGAGGCAGAGAGAGGTGGCACAGTAAGAAATGGATGTACATAGCAAATGCTCCAGGGAGAGTGGAGACAGAAAGATATTGGCACCAAAAGATACAGGATAGGGACGGGAGGGAAAAGGTGTATATTGATCAGATCATTTGGGAGGTGAGGAGAATAGTAAAGCTGTATTTTCAGTTGAAGATTCCCACTAAATTATGAAAAAATTAGCATGGACTGATCTCTAATCACTGAAAACATAGCATTTTTGTCAAAAACTACTGAATCAATCTGGTTTTCCCTCCTGCCTCAAACAAAATAATGTGATAGTTGAAGACGAAAATATTACAGTCTCAGTTTTCAGAACAAAAATGAAGTGTCTGAGGAAAACAGGCACTGTGTAAGAATAATAATACCACCACCATCAATAATAGTGTAGTCAGAATGTCTTTCCATTTCAAATTTTCACAGAAAACATTTGAGCAAACTTTGTGTGTAAGAAAAGCACACCATAAGGACAGAGTTACAAGACAGCAGGAGGTTAAAATGAAAGGCAACATGGTCTCTGGGGCATTAAGGCTGAGAGGCAGATTTGTTGTAGAAAAATCCCTCTGTTCACCTCCTGTTCCACTGCACCATGCCTCCCTCCCATCCCCTGGAAATACATACAAATATGAATTAACTACCTTTGATTTCTAAGGGCCCATCAATGTGTAAGTCTGATTTATCTTCATTCTTGCTGTTGTTTACGGACCCTTGAATTACAGCAGTTCTTTTGTAGATGCCCCTCTTCACCTCATCAAAGACTGAAAACATGTTGTAGACACGGGCGGTGTAGCCTGCTAGCTCGGTGACCTGAGAAACAACAAACGCCTCATTTCAGTTATACGTCACATATTCTACAAATTAAATGTTTGGCCAAAGATTAACAGGAACAACAAACAATGTGTCCTTCAACACCTATCAATTTTCATTCCTTGAGACTCTGTGCTAACCCATATGCCACTCATAGCTGCTCCCAGCCAGCAGAAAGGACAGATTGATTTCAGCCAGTGTAAGATATGATAGCTCAAATAAATGACGAGGTTGCAGAGACTGGTCTTTACTGTGGATTTGTAGAGTCTTCAACCAGCAGAGAATAGCTACTAATGTATCTGAAAACACAGAGCCTGTCACAAAAGAGAAAAATAAAATCTCTGCACTTCCCACCAAAAATAAAGGTCCACAGAAGTGCGAAAAAAAGCATCCATAATTATTTATGTTTCCTTGTTTTCCTGAAACCTCCTGTGGGAAAAGTGTGCTTTTCTGTGTAAAAGAGGCAGCACCAGGGCATTCTAGTCTAACATACAGTACACAACAGAAATGACTCTTCTATCAACTGCATGCTAGAGTACCAGAGCTAAATGTGAGACCTTGGATTAAAACTGGCCAATGTTAAGATAGTGATGTCTCTTAAAAGGTTTTCTCAATGGTCTTTTCTGATCCTTTTGTCACTATTTCCACCTGCTGAAGACAGAAACAACAGATCCCTGGAGTTGGTAACTTCCTATTCATGAGCAGCAACACCGTCATGAGCTCCCAAAGAACTGCCTCCATCTGCTGGCAGCAAAGAATTAAACCTAGGCCTCTTATTATAAATGTATTATTAGATGGTTTTAAAAGGATGAATTTTTACACTAAATGCAGAGAGAAAGACACAAATGGCAAGAAAATTAGATCAAGGTAACTAAATCTTCTGCTTGCTGTGGTTAAACACATACGCTCCATGACTGAGTTAACCTGCTATGGCACATCTAGTTCCAAGATACAATCTTCTGTAAGCTTCACTATTTGTGCCAGACTCAGAAGTCAGTGCTAGTTCTGGCCACAAGGCCATCACTACACTGGAGGAATCCTGCATGTGATGAACCAAACTTGCACCAACAGTGCCCCAGAAGAAATACACCTTGCAGTAAATTTCTAAACCACGACCCTACAAACTTGCTTTGTCAAAACACTAAATACTACCATCTAAACTATTGACTGGAAAGAAAATTGAGCCCACCTCATCTGCACACTGAGTTACACTGACTTGAAAGAGGCTGCCCTGGTGGATCAGGTGGGCAAGAACTGGAACTGCACTACCACTTGAGGCGGGTTAATGTACACTGTCCTTTGGGAACTGCCCAAATCACTGAACGGGAATGACAATGTGGTTAAAGTACTGCAGTGTCTCTTGAAGAGAAGCATAAATGTAAAATTAAGATGGAAATTCATAGAACTGGCCTTAGATCTCATGCTGTCTAGATTAGTATCTCACCATGTTATAAACAAAGTGAGTTTTTCAGTTCGTCCCCTATTACACTGTGGATATTTTTGTTTCCAAAAAATAAACCCAGTGTTTCTAAGTCCTCATGTACATTATATAGTGACTTAAATGTTGAAAATAAAACAGAAATTACATCAGTGTATAATATCTGGCAGCATCTTTAGAGCAGAGGCCAAGTAGGGGAACAACTAAAGGAGCACAGGGCAGAAATCATAGCCCATTAGAAGGATTCTTTCTGAAAACAGCACAGTCTCTGGCTTTGTCAAAGTCTGTTATCTGAAGGCGCCAAACTAGCTCTCCTCCTCCCATTTACAAAGTTGCAGCTATTATGGCTGGATTGCAAGTAACAGAAGCCATAGTCTTTGATTAGCTGCCTAGTTAATGTGTGCTTCCTCACACCGCACTGGGAAAAGGGGTTCCAACCAAAGGGACAACCAAACACCAATTAACAAATGCAGAACCAACATTCAGAAGGAAATGTTTAGGAGAATAATAGCACTGCCTCATTTTTCTTTGGCTTAACAGCTGGCATCTACAGAAAACCCCAAGAGACCACAGATGAAACCCCAATTTTCCTGGAATTTGGTTAAGGACCTGAAACTACATCTCTGATCTTCAAGATGAACATCCTGTACTTCTAGAATATTTGCTGTTCCAAGGTGGATTTTTTCTGACTAAAATTTCTCTACTTTGCAAAATTACTTACAATTTAACAGGTTCACAAGATATTGAAAACAGTCTCACAGTTTATGTGGCCAGGAAATCAGTATTTAATTCTCCTTGCGTTTCACGTAAACATGACTGGAACAGGCTGCCCAGAGAGAGGAGATGCCCCCATTACTGGAAGGATTCAAGGTCAGGTTGGACAGGGATGTGAGCAACCTGACACAGTTGAAGATGTCCCTGCTCATGGCAGGGGCGTTGGAGTAGAAGAACTTTAAAGACTCTGCCAAGACTCTTCCAACAGAAGTGCACTGGAGACATACAGCCTGAACTCAGGTCTGTGCTCCAAACAGAAGAGGAATTTGAACCTTTATCACTCACATTCCAGGAATTTCCATGACTCTCTGATGGCACCTGAGCACATGTATTAAAAATGACATCTACATGTTGCACCATACAGGCAGCTGTGCACTTTAGACTCTTCGTCAACTTAAGTCTAAAGATCAAACTACCAGTTCAAAGATCTCCATGGATTTAGTTACAACAGAATTTGCCTTTAAAAATTGTTTTTACATTTTTTTCATAAAAACTTTAAAACTTTTTTCATATTTTGTGTTAAATGTGAATTGTTTTACATTCTTTCTCTTCTGTTTCATGTCTGACAGATGTACAGTACCTCTTTGTATGAAGACATAATCCTTTCAATAGCATCTGCTCCAGAGATCAGCAAGTTTCGTGATGTAGTAAAAGCTTCTGTTCTTTCACTAACCATTGCCTGTTTCTGGCCATCTTCCAACTCTAAAAGTAAAAAAAAAAAAAAAAGAAGTTTGCTGTTAAAATATTCTGCTGAAAATCATCTCTACAAATTCAATTATTACAAGAATGGGAGCTACTATAGAGCAGCTCTTACATTAAGAAAACATTAACTCTATGAAGAGAACCTTTCAAAAAGAACTGGTGAATGTAACTACCACAGATAACTTGGTAACAGAGTAAGTGGGAGCATGTGGAATTTATTTTGTTACGCAAGACATCCTATTCTTTTATACTATCCACCAGGTATGGTGTAACTACACTGATGCAGCATTCCTCTTCAATATAAATGCAGAATTCACTGACGGCTGATTCCAGCACCCAGGCCAGCTCATCTAGCAAGAATTCAGAGATCTGTACAAACCACTGCATGAGTCAGCTTAGGGGTATTTGAAAAGTTAAAAATATATAGAATTTATGAGCATTTCACAGTACCAAAACAAAAACTCCTATATTATATAACCCACTAATATTACTTTTCTTGAACTTCTTCTCCAAAATATTTTTCAGATGGCTGGCCTCTTGTGTTTGAAAGTGTTGTGTTTTAAGAGCAGACAAGCTGTCTCTGTTTCACACAGAAACTAACATTTCTATTTTCATCTTCATTTATGTAATTGATAGCTATACTTCTTTTATAAACAAAGATAAATGTTTACTGTGTCTAGAGGAATCAAAGTCCTGCTTCCAAAAATAGTTATGCTCCACAAAGGGATGAGACTGGACATTTGGAACACCAATAGTTTAACACAACAAGAATGAGAAATGTTATCAAGTGTGAGTCTTGGCTTTGCCAGCTAATTTCTTCCCTGAAATATGTAACAAAATTTAAAAATTTCTGTCAGAAATATCACTATTAAAGAAGATTCATTTTCTTATTATTGAAGAATTATTTTTTTACTTTTTCTTTTCCCCCCTGAAAAAGTGTACAAAAACTATTGCTTTACAACTGAAGTCTCAAATCTCCCCATGGTACCAGTGCACATCCCTAACTCTGCTGATTCATCCCAAAGTAATAAAACCACTACCTCTTCCTTCAGATGTGAAGAAACTTGTATCTGATCTGCTGAGGCACAAAGCACTGTTTTCCCAAGCAGGTCAGTGACAATTTCAGGTATGCTTGATTCTTTGAATACCTGTAATACCTCAAACTGCTCCTGACAATGTTGTCAGTACTATGTTTGCCACCCACCATTATGGTATGCCTCAGGACTCCATAATAAAACTCATGTTTTAACAGTTTAGGTTGCAGGTGTCAAATATTCTTCCGCTTTACAACATGAGCCACAGCTGCATCTTTCTTTTTTCCCACATTTGAAATGTATTTATCAAAAGAACAGTCATGAGTAACAGGAATGTTATTTAGTTTAGCAAGAATACGAGTCCTTTTTTATTCATGCTCTAATACCAAGGAGATATTTACAATGTGTGGTTAAACGCTCTTTTTCTTGATTGTGCTCATTCCCATCTTAGCAGAAAGACTCTTATCAGTTTTTCTGCCATGCTGATAACCTTCACTGTGAGGTGAAATGCCTGTATACAACCTCTTCTGTTTGGAACAAGACATCCTGATATTTTTGAAGCTGTTCCCAGGATGCCAGCCAGGGTCCTGATACAGTGCCCTCCTGAGCCACGTGATGGGCAGCAGCTCAGGCAGCTGAACACCCAGCCGTGTCCCAACACAACTGCAAGTGAGCTGAACCATGTGGGCACTGCATGAAGTCATCCTACAGGTCACATCAAGCCTGTCCAGCTGGACAGTCCTGATTTGAAATATAACTACCACGAAAGAAATATAACTACTGCACAGACAAGAATTCACTCATTCCTGATTAAATGTATCCAACTAAGAACTGCTCCTTCCACAGGCATTACAGGAATTGTGTTCAAGGAATCCTGTGGAATTCCAATATATTCTGTGGTTCTAAGTGTGCATAAGGAAGCCTGTTGAACCAAATTACCCACTTGTCTTTCACAACACCTCCTTAATTACCTTCCTTTCTGCTCTCTCTCTCTTTTCTTTATATTTACTTTTTTTTTTTATTATCATCTACAATAACACCACCACTTGAGTGTTGTTTAATTTCCAGGAAAGCTGAGAAAGGATGTCAAAATTGATACCATCCTAGCCTGGAATCTGAATTTCACCTTCTCTTCACCCAGGGAGTCACAGGAAACCAGCGGTTTCTAACAGGTCAACAGTAAGAGAAAAATTATCTCTAATTATCTTTAATTGCACTATGGTTTATGGAAGGAGAAGATAAGCACTCTAGGAAAGTTCATAGTATCACTTTTGTAGATGGAGATGCTGCAAATATAAGCCTGCCATCCCAAGGGTAGCTAGTGGAAAAGGATGGCAATAAACACTGTAATCTCATGTGACACAAAGATCCTCTGAGTTCTGACTTCATACTGTTTATCAGGCTTACACTCAAAGTTGGATCATTTGTGTTGCTCTTTCCTCAGCTGACTTGCTATGCTTGAAAGTTACACACAAGACACAGATATTGCAATAAAGTCTGTGAAAAATCAATTTGAATGGCATTCAGGGGAAGTACAGTTCTTTTGAGGACATAACCTTAAAGAAACATTTAGAAATTAAGTGAAAAATGGTATTACCGCCATCTGCAAATCCCGTTGCAGTGATGATGGGCACAGCAACCATAATCATACCACAGCTACTCCAGACGTACTTCATCAGGAACTGCTCTATCATGATGTACCATAAACGTTTGGACAAAATGAGATTCATTTGATCTGTCAAAGCCTTGTAGCTTTTTTGCAGCTGTTTCAATTCTACCTACGGTTAAAAATAATAAAACATTTATACAATGCAACAAAGATGCACGTCATACAAGACCTGCATGATACAATCAAGTACCCAGAGTTGTGACTTCTGAATCACATCTGCTATGTGGCACTTTATTTTCGCTGTGCTGCAGTCTCACAGCAAAGTAGGAAGTCAAATTAAGGAAGTCAGTGCACCTGGTTCTTATTTACACCATCTTATTACATCACCTATCGTCCCTCGATAGAACATTGGCAGGTTTTCAACTCTTAAGATCTCTGATATATACAAGAACAACACAGAAGGCAGTCACAACAGCTGATTCTAACAACCATAGTAAGATTGATTCCACAACCCTTAATAAAGCTGCAGCTGTAGAATTTCACAGCAACTGAAACTGGTATTGGACAGCATTTGGGGATCAATTACCTCCAGTGACTTAAAGTTGCAGAGCTGATCCCCCTGAAATGCAATGCTGCTTGTTTTCGCAAGCAGTCTGGGGGAAGAGAGAACTATCCCAGGAGGTTTAACAAGTCAGACAGTTGCAAGTCAATACGATATGTATTCAGCTCAAGGCAGAGATGTGAGAATTCAAAAAATGTTTAATTTAGCTGCACTTAAAACATTACTAGAGACAGCTTTTGAGAATAAACGTGTCTACAAAAAATAAACCATTTATATTATATAATCATTGCTTGAACTGCAAAAGTAATGCTTCAGGCTGGCTTCCAGCTTTCATTTTCACCTCACATGAAATAACCTTCTTTCCCCAACTGTGTTTGAAAGGCATTACAGCCAAAATCCCCTTCTAATAAAAATACGAAGAGTTCCTTAATAAGGTGGCTTTAAAACAAGCTACTAGTTTATGTAACTGTGATTGCAGAAGTACTGTACTTAAGCTATTTTAAGACTCTGATGACTACATCTTTGCTTAGCTATGTAAAAGAGTGTCAAAGGTTGTAGTGTGCTCTGAGCTATCACAGAGTTTTCCCCTAGACTTTCTCGTGTGCCTTGGTCGCTATTTGTGCACCATTAAATCTGGTAGTTCATACACATCGGTGGGAAAAAAAGAAAAAAAAAAGTCTGGGAAAGTTAATCGGAATGGACTGGGTGGAGGAAAAACAACGGAGATTAGCTTTCTAGAAAAGGGTAAGATCCAGCTGCAAAACCGGAACATTGTCAGAGCTCAAGGGAACTGTGATGTGCTCCCCGCAGATACCGCTCGTGAGAAGGCAATTTCCTACGAAATGGGAAGTGCTAAGCTGTAAACAAGTTTAAATGTCAGAGGGACCCAAAGTGCTCAGCGAGGGCAGCAGGAAAAGCGCGGGTGTGCTCCAGCAGTGCAGGAGCAACCCCAGAACCCCTCAATTCCTCTCCCACTCACCTTGTGCCCTCGGTAAAAAGCGATCTCTTCCACGTTGGCAATGATGCGGGAGTGGATGAAGCGCAGATAGCCCTTCCTGTGAGCCTCCTCAGCCACCAGCTTGCCGAACTTGGGCGAGCAGGCTTTGAGCACTCTGGCCGTGGCGTAGACGACGAGCCCCGCCAGGACGGTGGGCCCGATGGGGTTGGCGCCCCGGGACCGCGCCGTGCGGATCAGCGTGTAGGAGGTGAGCACCACATCCAGGATGGGCTTCGTGAGGTTGGAGTAGAGGTGCGCCACGGACTGCGAGAACATCATGATGTCCTCGGTGAGGGACTGGTCGGGGTTGGCGAGCCGCCCGTCCATGCTGATCACTTTGTAGTAAGTCTGGTTGGCGAAGTAGGTCTCGTAGGCGTGATCCACCAGGCGAGTGCGGAAGGCGAGGGCCAGCTTGCACTCCAGGTACCGTATGGTGCTGTTCACGAAGGTGGCCGGGATGGCAATCATCAGCCATTTGATCAGCTTGAAGATAAAGCTCCTGGGCTGCTTTTCCACGATGCTCTTCACAATTTTCCCATCGAGGGCGGCCACGTAGATGGAGAGGAAAGTCCTGGACACCAGGGCGAACGAGTGGAGGCAAAGCAAGCCCAGCTCGGCACTCACCAGCTTGGGGAAGAACAGCTTGCGGAGCTCCAGCAGCTGCCTGAAGAACTCGGCGTCCACG